>JAWPHD010003185.1:0-222500 GCA_037043455.1 Cyrtodaria siliqua
AACACCCAAGGGGACCTGGATATTTTAAACTTAATAACAGCGTTCTTCTCAGTAAGGATTATCAAAAGAATATACGGGAAGGCATTAAAGAAATAACGGAAATAAATAAAGACTGCAACCCAAACACGTTATGGGAAATAATGAAAGGATCGATTAGAAACGAAACTATAAAATATTGTTCAACTAAAAAGAAGAAAGATTTAAAAGAAGAGAAAAATGTTACAGCGGAAATCGATAAAATAGAAAAAAAGCTGAATTATTAGAACTTTTAAATGTAGAAAAACAAAAATTGAAGAAAATAATAGAAAAACATACAGATGGAATTATTTTAAGGTCTAAGGCGCAATACATAGAAGGGGCAGAAAAAAATACGAAATATTTCTCAAATTTAGAAAAAGGAAACGCAGAAAGGAAAACAATTACAAGAATTATTAAAGATGATGCAGAAGTAACAGATTATAAGGATATTTTGACAGAAACCAAGGATTATTACGAAAAGTTATATAAACGAATTGAAACTATAGAATCGATGCGAAATTTTTTTCCAAATGCAAATGTAGAAAAACTTAACGAAGAACAGAAACATATTTGTGAAGGAAAACTAACCGAATATGAGTGTGCTCAAGCTCTTAAGGCAATGAAAAATAACAAAAGTCCAGGATCTGATGGAATTACAACCGAATTCTATAAAATATTTTGGAACGACATTAAACCATTTTTCATAAAGTCAATAAATCACTCGTACGACACAGGAAGTTTAACTACATTACAAAGACAAGGAATTATTACATTGCTACCGAAAAAGGATAAAGAATTAACCAAGTTAGAAAATTGGCGACCGATAACGTTACTAAATATAGATTATAAAATTGCAACAAAGTCAATAGCAAATCGTATTAAAAATGTTATTCCGTCTATTATAAGTTCAGCTCAAACAGGGTTCATACAAGGAAGGTATATCGGAGAAAATATAAGAATGCTTTTTGATGTACTAGAATTTTTAAACGATAATGATAATGCAGGCATTTTATTTTTTGCAGATTTTGAAAAAGCATTCGATAGTTTAAATCATGATTTTATTTTTAAGTGCTTAGAGTATTTTAACTTCGGAGAATCTCTAGTAGGCTGGATAAGATTATTCTATAATAATATACAAAGTTGTGTTTCAAATAATGGTCACATGTCAGAAGGATTTACAGTACAACAGGGGGTAAGACAAGGATGCCCATTATCTCCAATTTTATTTATTATAGCTATTGAAATATTGTCTATTGCAGTCGCCCAAGATGAAACTATTAATGGTATAAGAATTACAAACCAAGAACTTAAACATACATTATTTGCTGATGACGCTACTTTTATCACAGACGGGTCACGTAGATCTTTTGAAAATTTAATTAACGTTATAGAAGACTTTCGAGGAATTTCAGGTTTAAAACTTAATACAAAAAAGTCAACTGTTCTACGCGCAGGGTCTTTAGCTAAAAGTAATATCGAATTTTGTAAGAGTAAAAAGTTCACATGGACATCAGACAAAGCAACTACTTTAGGGATGGTTTTTACAAATAATAAAGGGAAAATGCATGAATATAACCTAGACCCAAAAATAAAAGATTTTTATACGTGTCTTAATAGTTGGCGAAAGTACAATTTATCACTATTGGGAAAAATCACAGTCATAAAAACGTTTGCTCTACCTAAACTCATATATCCACTATCAGTTCTTGAAAACCCACAAAAAGATATCATGAAAAAAATAACTCAAGCTACTTTCAGTTTTCTTTGGGGACGATAAACCAGATAAGATAAATAGAGACACCATTATACAAGATTATGAAAATGGAGGGCTTAAAATGATTAATATAGAGTTTTATCTTAATTCTTTAAAATGCAGTTGGATTAAGAGAATTTTAGATGATAGTAATAAAGGACATTGGAAAGAACTATATGTAAATGAAATAAATAAATTAGGAGGAAAACTGCTTTTTGAAGGTAATTTAAATACTACAGATGTAAAACGTTTAAAAATAAGGGGAACGTTTCTTACAGAAATAATAGAAAGTTGGGCATATGTGAATTTTAGGCAGACTACAGACAACATTTCCAAAGAGATAATATGGAACAATTCAGCAATTAAAATCAATGGCAAACCAACATATTTAAAAACATGGGAAAATCGAGGGATAAAATATATTGAACAGTTATACGATTATACAAATAAAAGATTTTTCACATTTCCTGAATTCAAACAAATTTATGATATTAGCGAAGTAGATTTTTTAAAATACCATTCACTTATTACAAGTATACCACCTGACTGGAAAGAAAAACTCAAGACAGAAGCAATAAACAACATGGAAAACATACATCAATCTTTAATAAACAAAGTTCTTGAAGGAAATAAGGTTAATGGATTATTATATAAATTACTAATAGAAAACAAATGTCCAAAAAGAATTAAAAAACCTCAGAGTAAATGGGAAGAAATATTTGAAAATTTGGAGTGGAAACAAATTTATTTAATACCTTTTCGATGTACTATAGATACGAAATTAAGAGCATTTCAGTATAAATATCTTACTCGAATTTTACCTTCCAATAAACTACTACACAAATGCAAGCTAGTGAATTCAAGTCTTTGTGACTTTTGCAACATGCATGTGGAAACGATTACACATCTCTTTTGGGAATGTCATATAAGCCAGATATTTTGGTCACAATTACAACAAATTCTACAAAGCAAAGGGTTTCAAATTACTTTTGATTTAAAGACTGTATCATTTGGTTTAATATGTAAAAACAACAGAAACGCTAGTATTTTGAACTTTATTATCATTATTTCAAAATACTTTCTATACAGAAACAAGTATTATAAAACCATCCCTGATATTGATTGCTTTATGAGATATTTGCATTATAGGAAAGATATTGAGGAAATTATTGCATTTTCTAAGAACAAACTTGAACAACACAATGCCAAATGGAACTTTGTTGACATTTGAGAAATAAAATAGAGATAGAAGGTTAATTAGTAACGATCACTTTCCATAGATATACCTCTTACTATACTCATACTATACTCTTCTTTTTTACTATCTTTCTATCATCTACCTTTTTCTCCCTATATATTTCTATTAAAACTAAACGTTTTCTTTTCAATACATTATATTGTAATTTATTGTTGAATATAATTTCATAATTATAGCTTTTGTACATTATTGTATTGAAAAGAAATAAAATGTTAAAAAGAAAAAAAAGATAGCTATGTGTAAGAATTGACAAAAACAACACAGAAATATGTAAAAAAAAAAAAAAGAAAAAAAAAAATTTCCAGTGTGTGGTGTGTGTGTGTGTGTGTGTGTGTGTGTGTGTGTGTGTGTGTGTGTGGGTGGGGGGGGGGGGATGTTAGTGTGTGGGAGGGGGGGGGGGTGGAGGGGACAACATATATGTGTAAGAAGCTATGTGTAAGAAATTACCAAAACAACACAGATATATGTAAAAAACAATAAACATTAAATAAAAATATTTCAGTTTTGAGCGTGGGGGTGAGGTGGATGGGGAGGGGGAGGGGGGATAACATAGGTATGTGTAAGAATTGACCAAAACAACACAGAAATATGTAAAAAAATAAATAAAAATAAAAAATAGTTTCGAGTGTGTGTGTGGGGGGGGGGGGGGGCGGGGAGAGAAGCAGGGGGTGGGGGAGGGAGCAACATATGTGTAAGAAGCTATGTGTAAGAACTGACCAAAAACACAGAAATATGTAAAGAAAAAAATAATTCTAGTTTCCAGTGTGTGGTGGGGGCGGGGCGCGGGGGAGGGGGGTGGGGTTAGTGTGTGGAAGGGGGGTGGAGGGGGCAACATATATGTGTAAGAAGCTATGTGCAAGAAATTACCAAAACAACACAGATATATGTAAAAAACAATAAACATTAAATAAAAATATTCCAGTTTTGAGCGTGGGTGGGGGGGGTGGGGGGTGGGGGGGGGTAGGTATGTGTAAGAATTCACCAAAACAACACAGAAATATGTAAAAACAAGAGGCCCAAGAGGGCCTGTGGACGCTTTACTGGCTCTAGATAAAGTTTATGTATAAGGGGCCATAACTCTTTCAAATATCGTTCAACCAAAACATGGTGATGATATACGCAACTAGGCTTGGTACTGATTGTCCCTGACAAGTTTCGCTGAAATCCAGCCAGAGGTTCAGGAGAACTAGTCTGTACAAAGTTAGTGTATTAAAACCTTTAAGGGGTCATAACTCTGCCAAAATTCATTCAACCAAAACACGGCAATGACAGGTGCAACTAGGCTTGGTACTGATCATCCCCATCAAGATTCGTTGAAATGCAGCAAGGAGTTCAGAAGAGACTAATCTGGACAACGTTTGGCTGTTAAAACCTTTAAAGGACCATAACTCTGCCAAAAATCATTCAACCCGAATATGGCGATGATATGCACAACTAGGCTTGATACTGATCATCATTGTCAAGTTTCATTAAAATCCAGTCAGGGGTTCAGGAGAACTAGCCCGGAAAAAGTTTGTGTATCAAAAACATTTAAAGGGCCATAACTCCATCAAAAATCTGTTAACAGGAATGCCACGATGATATACACAACTATGCTTGCTGCTGATCATCCCTGTAAAGTTTAGTTGAAATGTGGAGAGGCGTTCAGGAGAACTAGTCCAGACAAAGTGTGTGTATTAAAACCTTTAGAGGGCCATCACTCTGCCAAAAAGCATTCAACCGGAACACGGCAATGATTTGCACAACTAGACCTGATACTGATCATCCTTGTCAAGTTTCGTTAAAATCCGGCCAGGGGTTCAGGAGAACTAGCCCGGAAAATGTTTGTGTAACTGAAACCTTTAAAGGGCCATAACTCCACCAAAAATCTGTTAACTGGAACGCGACGATGATATGCACAAGTATGCTTGGTGCTGATCATCCCTGTAAAGTTTGGTTGAAATGTGGGGAGACGTTCAGGAGAACTTGTCCAGACAAAGTTTGTGTATTAACATCTTTAAATGGACATAACTCCGCCAAAATCACTCAACCGGAACACGGTGACGATATGTACAACTAGGCTTGGTACTGATCATCCTTGAAAAGTTTCACTGAAATCTGGCCAAATGAAGGCCCTTTCTTCTTAATGAGGCCAAAATATAGCATATTTCAGAAAATCAAGGGCCATAACTCCGTTGTAAATGGTTCAATCTTGCTGGTATTGAAATTTGTCGGAGCTTTCATTGATAGTAACAATCTGGTAAAGTTTGGTAAAGATCGGATGAAAAATGAAGGCCCTTTCGTAGAATTAACGAGTCAAAATATAGCATATTTAACTAAATCAAGGGCCATAACTCCGCTGTTCTGGTCCGATCTGGTTGGTTTTCGAACTTCTCCGAGCTTTCATTTATATTAACAATCTGGTAAAGTTTGGTAAAGATCGGACGAAAAACGAAGGCCCTATCGTAATATATCATTTTTAACTAAATCAAGGGCCATAACTCCGCTGTTGCTGGTCCGATCTGGCTGGTTTTCGAACTTGTCCAAGCTTTCATTGATACTAACAATCTGGTAACGTTTGGTAAAGATCGGATGAAAAATGAAGACTATCGTCTTGAGGCAAAATATAGCGTTTTTAACTAAATCAAGGGCCATAACTCCGCTGTTACTAGTCCGATATGACTGGTTTTCGAACTTGTCCGAGCTTTCATTGATATTAACAATGTGGTTAAGTTTGGTAAAGGTAGGATGAAATCATCTTAACGAGGCAAAATATAGCCTTCTGAACTAAATTAAGGGCCATAACTCCGCTGTTACTGGTCCGATATGAATGATTTTCGAACTTGTCCGAGCTTTCATTGATATTAACAATCTGATAAAGTTTGGTAAAGATCGAATGAACAATGAAGCCTCTATCGTCTTAACGAAGCAAAATATAGCATTTTTAACTAAATCAAGGGCCATAACTCCGCTGTTACTGGTCCGATATGGCTGGTTTTCGAACTTGTTCGAGCTTTCAGCGACATTAACAATTTGATAAAGTTTGGTAAAGATCGGATGAACAATGAAGCCCTATCGTCTTAACGAGGCAAAATATAGCCTTTTTAACTAAATCAAGGGCCATAACTCCGCTGTTACTATTCCGATATGGCTGGTTTTCGAACTTGTCCGAGCTTTTATTGATATTAACAATGTGGTAAAGTTTGGTAAAGATAGGATGAAAAATGAAGGCCCTATCGTCTTTTAAAACAAGGCAAAATATAGCATTTTTAACTAAATCAAGGGCCATAACTCCGCTGTTACTGGTCCGATCTGGCTGGTTTTCGAACTTGTTCGAGCTTTCATTGATATTAACAACCTGTTAAAGTGTGGTAAAGATCGGATGAAAAATGAAGGCCCTATCGTCTTAACGAGACAAAAGTTAACGACGGACGACGGACAACTCGCCATCCCATAAAGGCCAGCAGAGCTAAAAATTAAAAAATATATATAAATATTCTAGTTTCGAGTGTATATATGTGTGGTGGGGCGAGGGGAGGTTGTGATTGGCGGGGGGGGGGGGGGCGGGGGGGGGGGGGGGGGGGGGCAGCATGTTTAAGAATTGACAAAAGCAACATAGAAATATGTAAAAAAAAAAATGAGTTTCAAGTGGGGGTGGGTGGAGCGGGGTGAGAGGCGGGAGTGGGTTGAGGGGAGGGGGAATCATATATGTGTAAGAATTGACTAAAACAACACAGAAATATGTAAAAAATAAAATAAAAATAGTTTCAAGTGGGGCGGGGGGGGGGGGGGGTGAGAGGCGGGGGGGGGGGGGGGGGGGGGGGAGGTGGCAACATATATGTGTAAGAATTGACTAAAACAACACAGAAACATTTAAAAAAAAAAAATGTGGAGGGGTGTGGCAGTGGGGGGAGGAGGGAGCCCATGCCCCAATATGGGTAAAGTATGAATAAGATGCATAATGCTATAAGAAATCCCAAACCAAAATTATAGATATATACATGCTTACATGCAAACCTAGATCTGCCTTTATTGCACATTTTATGGGCCAGCACAATTTGGATTCCATGGGAGCCCAGAATTTGCAAAAGACAAAATTACTTATCCAACGCTTACCACATACTATAAGGCAACTAGTTCCAAAACTTAGTTCAGCTAGGACAAGAAATGTAAGAGATATAGACCTGTAAAAGCTTACACGCAAAATTTGATGTGAAACAGACACATTTTAAGGGCTAGGACAAGAATTGTAAGAGATATAGACCTGTAATCACAGCTTACACGCAAAATTTGATGTGAAACAGACATATTTTAAGGGCTATCAGAATTTGGGTTCCATAGGAGCCCAGGGGTTACAGGAACCAAAATTACTTAGGCAGCCCTTAAGATAATGCTATAAGGAAGCTAATGGCAAAAATTTGGTTGTGCTAGGGTAAGAATTGTAAGAGATATAGACTTGTAAACACAGCTTACACGCAAAATTTGATGTGAAATGGGACACATTTTATGGGCTATCATAATTTGGGTTCCATGGTTTAGAGGAACCAAAAAATTGCTTATGCAGCCCTTAAGATAATGTTATAAGGAAGCCCATGGCCAAATTTGGTTGTGCTAGGATAAGAAATGTAAGAGATATACACTTGTAAACACAGCTTACATGCAAACCTTGATGTGGGACGCCGACGCCGACCCCGGGGTGATTACATAAGCTCTCTTATTCTTCGAATAGTCGAGCTAATAATAACAATAATAATCATAATAATAATAATAAGTATAATTTTATTATTAATAAATGAAGTAAACACGTATTAACCAAATGGACACGATAAGACAGATGCTAATAGACAATATCAATGATAATAGATATGAGACTGATGCATTACCTAATAATACTACTACTAATAATAATAATAACAATATATTATTATCATAATGATTATGATTATTATTATTATTACTATTATTATTAGGTAACGCATCATTAAACTGTTGGCTCTGGTAGTTTTAGAGAAGAAGATTTTTTTTAGTTTTCCCCTATCAGTAAGGCCAAATTTGATCCCAGGGTCACCATTTGAACAAACTTGGTAAAGGACAATAAGCTGATGGTAAATAAAAATATTAAACCTTTGGCTCATAGTTTCAGAAGATTTTTGAAAATCTCTATATAAGTCTATGTAAAACTGTGACTCCTGGGATGGGGCAAAATTTGACACCATTTTTGAAGTTCTTCGCTATAACTCTAAGCAAAATTGATCCAACAAGGGCCCCTAAGCTCCCAATTAAAGACAAGAGGCCCAAGAGGGCCTGTGGATGCTCTTCTGGTTCCAGATAAAGTTTATGTATAAGGGACCATAAGTCTTTCAAAAATCTTTCAACTGGAACATGGTGATGACAAACGTAACTAGGCTTGGTACTGATCATCCCTGCAAAATTTAGTTGAAATCCAGACAGAGGTTCAGGAGAACAAGTCCAGATAAAGTTAGTGTATTAAAACCTTTAAGGGCTCATAACTCTGCCAAAATTCATTCAACCAGAAAATGGCAATGACAGGTGCAACTAGGCATAGTACTGATCATCCCCGCTAAGATTCGCTGAAATCTGGCAAGGAGTTCAGAAGAGACTAATCTGGACAAAGTTTGTGTATTAAAACATCTGCCAAAAATCATTCAGCCGAAATATGGCGATGATATGCACAACTAGGCTTGATACTGATTATCCTTGTCAAGTTTCGTCTATATCCAGCCAGGGGTTCAGAAGAACTAGCCCGGAAAAAATTAATGGTATCAAAATCCTTTAAACATGTTAAAGGGCCATAACCCCTGCAGAAATAAATCCAAGCATTTTTTCATTCCTAAGAATTCTTTAGAATTCCAAGGAAGTTCGATGTTTTCTCTCTTGGAAAGACATTGGATTTCCTTGGAATGAAAACTCCTAGAAATTCCATGGAATTCTCAAGATTGTTTTTTGGAGAAAGTTTGGAAAACATTGGATTTTTAATCCTTCAAAATCCAATGTTTTTCCCTGTGCATAAACATTGGATTTCTTTGGACTTCTACTCTCTGTCCATCAGCATACTTCGGAAAAGCTTGGAAAAGCTTGGACTTGAATTCTTGACCAGAAAAAAAAGTCCAGTGTTTTCCAGTCTTTTCACAATTGGAAAAATATTGGTATACCTTGGACTTATTTACTACTTCTACTGCTGCTGCTACAACTACTACTACCATTATTACTACTACTACAACAGCAACTGCTGCTGCTCTACTACTACTACTTCTACTACTACTGATGTTGTTGTTGCTGCTACTGCTGTTACTAATACATGTACTACTTCTACTACTACTGCTGTTACTACTACTACTACTGCTGCTGCTACTACTACTACTATTGCTGTTACTAATACATGCACTACTTCTACTACTACTGCTGTTATTACTTCTACTACTACTGCTGTTATTATTACTAATACTACTACTACTAATGCTGCTGCTGCTCTACTACTACTGCTGCTGTTATTACTACTGCTACTGCTGCTGCTGCTGCTGCTCCACTACTGCTGTTTTTGCTGCTGCTACTGCTGTTACTACTACATGCACTACTTCTACTACTACTGCTGTTCCTACTACTACTACTGCTGCTGTTACTACTACTACTGCTTCTGCTCTACTACAACTACTTCTAAGATTACTGCTGTTGTTGCTGCTGCCACCACTGTTAATACTACTTGCACTACTTCTACTACTACTGCTGTTACTACTACTTCTACTGCTGCTGTTACTACTTCTACTACTACTACTGATGTTTCTACTTCTGCTGCTGCTCTACTACTTCTACTACTACTGCTGTTACTACTATTACTGCTGCTGCTACTGCATCAGCAGCAGTGACAACAACAACCATTAATTAAAAAGAATAAAAAGAATAAAAAGAAAAAAGAAATTATAAGAAAATTAACATTGAACATTGCTTATAATAAAATAAATAATTGATCACTATTTTCTTTGATTTGGCTACACAGTCACATGATGTTCAGACACATGTATAATAAACACAATTTAATGTACACTTATCAGATAAGGATCATTTCTAAAATACTGAAAACAAAGAAAGGTCTTAATGCAGCCCTTTGTATTGGCAAGTCAGGATAAATTCCTCAGAGAATCATTGCCAGATGTGAGGTGATAAGAGGATTATGTCCATCTACTGGGCATACATTAGTGGTACACTTACATAATATACTCTGAATTAACCTTAGTGTAACCCCTATTTCCTGAGAGTTGATTGGTTAAACAAAATACTGGCTGGACAGTTTGAAAATGTGTAACATGTTGGGCACAGGAAACACCTATTTGTTGATTATCTTATTTAATAAAGTACTAAATTTTGAAATCATTTTAATTGAAACTCTTGGTTTTGCTGGATACAAGTGTGGCTAGTCTCATATTTATATTTTACTGGAGGATTAAGACAGAAGAATGATGTTTACAGGTATGTACTACTCTACTTCAAATTATCAATATGGCATACACTTAATGTTTATCAAAGGGGTGAAATGTATCAGATTGCCAGTGAAGTAATTTTATATTCATTAGAATGCTTAGACTAAGTGTTTATTATATTTTGGACATGTTGACTCTTTTAAAAGCTGCTGAAGCAGATGTCATTATCTTCCTATAATCATTTTGCCTAATTCCACTGTGGACACTATATAATGAAGAAGAGATTTATCCAAACCTCTTTAAAACAGATGATATAAACAACTCTTAAACATGACTTGTATATGTTTGCACATGACAGTGATTTAAAAAACAATGTTGTTTAAATTCATTTTGTTAAAACAGAGACATAATAAACTTTGGTTAAAACTACTATTTTAGAACTGAAAGAGACTGCTTTCGTTAGGGGCCATGACAGGCTGGTACCAGACCAACCAGGAGATGAGGTCTTGCAGGAAACAAGTTCCATATTTAGCATGCAAAAGTAAGTTTCTCATGTATCTTTGGTTAGACTTATAGTATATACATTTCGAAATTGCAGTTGAACCAATACTAACTAGTTTACTGTTCCAAATTGAAATCAATAATAAGAGCGACTAGTCTTATTTGATGATTCGGCTCTCCTATTTAAGAAATCTGTTGAAAAAGTAGATTGGGTACATTACACATTTAGGATAGAATTGTAGCACTTGGCTAATTGTCATATTTTATCCACCTTTAAATTCTAGATCTGCCTTTTATTCTTAGTTTTAAAGATGAAATTTGTCCTAAATCAACAAATCCGTTGTTGATATGTTTTTAATTATTAAATATCATTATAAATACGATGTTTACTATGCTATTGATGTATGTTTAGTGAAAATATGTTTTTAAAGATAAAAACCGAAAAGGCGAACAGGCATTGCGAAAAATTCGAAAAAATCTAAGGGGAAAAACTCTTGCGCGAATTACCGGAAATGACGTCATTGGGAACAAACTATTTTTTGTTTACATTGGGACTGAACGCAAAACAGTATACCTTGTGTGAAAATGTGAGAATGAAGCGATGTCAGAGGTAATGCCCGTGATAAAACGGTTACTGCTTACACCATGTGCAACCTTACGATTTGGAGCCAGAATACGTGTCTGAGGACGAAAATACATCGGATTCATCAACTGATGATGAAGTCGTACGCGGTGCAGGTGCAAATGGAGAGCTTATAAAGACAATCGTGTGATGTCATTCGTTACGTTCAGTGGTTCATTACACTATTCACTAATCTAACAAAATAGCGTATTTATACACTTAACAGCAACAACAAACAAAAAAACAACGTAAACATTGTTTTCATCGAAATCTGACAGTAAGTCACCCGCAACATTGCAATATCTTGGTACATACACAATAACCGCAAAATGTAGTATATTCCGAATGAATGGACCTGGTCTATACCTATACATTAATACATGGATATATATGTATGTAACTCTATGGTAATACGAGCGTCAGATTTTTTTTGCCGATAAGTAGACATGGAACAAATATATTTATTAGATATTATCCATAATTGATAAAAAAATGAATAAAAACAATAATAAATGAAACGGCATATAATTTCGGCGCCATAATTTCTATAGTATAATATATTTGCCATAAGTCGCCATCAACACCAAACACTCTAGGAGCGGTGTTTGCAATATGACACGCTCTCTAGTCTCCACGTGCCCCCAAATATCAATACAGACTAATAAAATATTGCGGTGCACTATTGAAGTGCAGCCAAATTTGGGTACATACGTCGGTATATCACAAAAGCACGCACCATTTAGGGAAACCTAGTTTTATGATATATTTCCTGTTTATTGCAATTACTTGAGCGGTGTAATACCGCCGAGGGCAGACGCGTATTGCACAAGACGGATATATCACATGATATTTGTCGCGCACAAACAGAGAAAAATACTATGATTTAAATAATATAGCCAAATGTATTATGAGAACGATACAGACAGTTAGTAAGTATACTTACTCATGTATACTTACTCCTGATATAGCGAAAACAGACCAAATATATCAAATTACCATAATATAAAGTATATTATTCTATTATACTTGTTTTACTTATTGCACGAGCTAAGAGGCGTTATTGTTGTTGCTTTGACATAAAAAATTACTGAATTAATATAAAAGCTAGTAATATTATTAATTTTCTGCCTTGTAATAAATATCCATGAAACATTTTGTATTTTTTTTCCAAATCCATAGCCCTATATATGTTGATAATATATATCTATAACACTATTGGCAGAAAAGGGTGTATAATTTAAAATTATTAAAATTAAAATTTGGAAACAAAGACACAGTGTTTATTTCACCGGATTCATTTAAATTTATATGCTGAACGTTCTTAGCAATTTTTAAAAAAAAGACGGCTACATAATATTAGCGCCGTCAACTCTTCATTGATTCACGTAAAGACGCATGTTTCTAATTCAACAGCTAAACATTCACGGTGTATATAAAGATCTAAGACTATACACCTTTCTTCAATTTATCATACGTATACCCGATGAGGTGATAAGATAATTGAACATAAATTTCAATCTTACTTCATGTATGAATTTTCTCCTCTACGCCGGTCGAATAGGCGAATACAACTTGCTTGGAGACGGCGGTGTTATGCACTTCCAATTTTTATAGTCGAATATCGTTGGTACCGCTGTTGATTTTAATCTGCATGGCCTTTTGTTCTCCAAATTCAAAGATAATGAAACCAAAAGATGGACTTCCCAGGAAGTCAACTCAAAATGTTTGCTACAAACTCGCGCGTCTTTCGTAGGTTCCCACTTTCTCGACGAGTCGGGCGATTTTCTTCGGTAACGGCTACCCACACTTCAAATCTTAATATATCATTATCTCGATTAGGGAAACGAAAGAAACTTAGGTTATTATCTTGTCCTTCTTTATGCAAACTTTTTCACCCAGCAACAACACACGGCATTTTTAACAAGTACCATAAAACGTAATCCTACATAGACAATACTATACAACTCAATGCGACACCGCGAATCGTTTGGTACCAATGACGTCACAGGATCACGTGTCACTTACCTGTCTTCAAAAAGGGCGAAACTCGAAGCGTGTGCGCTATGGGATAAAATTGGCTACTGTGAGAAAACGGGACAACGAATAAGTGTAAGATTTGAAAATATTTTATATTATATACGTATATTTCCGAATATATACTCAAAATACACGCTATATTTCACCTTTAAAGTATATGGTAAATAGAAATATGCAAATGATGATCTCTATATTTTCTTTCAGAATATGTCAGACCTTAGCATGGACAAAGAAACACAGGATGAACACATTACAGGGAACCAAGATTTAGGATTCTTTCATATGGTTATATATGCCCTATAAGTACATTATTTTGTAGTGTTTTTTTTAATTGTTTTTCATTTTAATGATTTTAAATGAGATATATGTTTCAAATAATATTTCAGTTCTCATTCAACCTGAAAGAACATTCTGATTAATTTTAAATAATTTTTTCTGAAAGAATAATTTAGTTTAAACACAAATTATCAAGAAAACTTTGTATAACCCAGTGTCAGATATGTTGCTCATATGCTGTGAATTTATTTTATTAAAAAATAAATAAAAAATATGAATATTTTATTATCATTGTCATGTCAATACAAGTCCAAAGAAATCTTATATTGTTTCTGCTTTATGTTTTTGTAGTGAACTTGGAATTCCTAAGAAATCCTAGAAATTCCAATACTTTTCTGTTTGGAAATTCCTATGAATTCCAGTGTTTTTCTGTTTTGAAATTCATAGGAATTCCAAAGAAATCCAATGTTTTTCCACTTCAGAAATTCCTAGGAAATCCTAGCAATTTCCAATGCTTTCTGCTTTGAAATTCCTACAAATTCCACTGTTTTTCCACCTGAGATTTCATAGGAATTCCTAGGAAAGCGCAGCCAATACCGCCAATCTAATCCAACAAAATCCAATCCCGTAATCCTATGATTTTCATGGAATTTCTAGGAATACTTAGGAAAAAAAGTCTAAGGATTCTAAGTAATTTCATGAAAATTTCAATCCAATTTTCGCAAGGGAACTCTGCCAAATATCTGTGAACCGGAACGCGACGATGATATGCATAAATACTCCTGCGAAAGTTGGATTGAAAATCCTAAGATTTTCATGAAATTACTTAGAATCCTTAGAATTTTTTTCCTAAGTATTCCTAAAAAATCCATGAAAATCATAGGGCTGGATTTTGTTGGATTTCATTGGCGGTATTGGCCGCGCTTTCCTAGGAATTCCTATGAAATCTCAGGTGGAAAGACATTGGAATTCGTAGGAATTTCAAAAACAGAAAGCATTGGAAATTGCTAGGATTTCTGAAGTGGAAAAACATTGGATTTCCTTGGCGGTAATGGCTGCGATTTCCTAAGAATTCCTAAAAAATCTAAAGGAAAAACATTGGAATTCTTATGAATTTCAAAACAGAAAAACATTGGAATTCCTATGAATTTCAAAACAGAAAAACATTGGAATTCCTATGAATTTCAAAACAGAAAAATATTGGATATTGCTAGGATTTCCTAGAAATTCCAAATTCACTACAAAAACATAAAGCAGAAACAATATGATTTCTTTGGACTTGCATTGCTGGTGACAATGATAAAATATTCATATTCATATTTTTTATTTATTTTAATAAAATAAATTCACAGCAACATATTTGACACCACTGTTTTAAACATATTTATTTTACATCGATTGCGAAACAAGTTCTTACAACTTAGATTAATCACTCTCGATGGCTTCCTGGGTAGAACCAGTACTAAGCAATGTGGATTAATTATCTTGCTCAAGGATAAATAACGTGGCCGCGAAGGAGGATCGAACCCACGACCTCTCGATCAGGAGTTCGGCGCTCTACCACTGGACCACGCACTCCACCAGTGGTTGTAATACAAAGTTTTCTTGATATTTTGTGTTTAAAGGCATTTGCTGTAGTTTTCCATGCGCAGCTTTATTGAGCGACTTCTCTTCTAAAACTATTGGATGGATTTTCCTACAAATTTACAGGAATGTTGCTTTTGATGTCTAGTTGTATTTTTTTTTTATTTTTTTTTTTTAATTTTGATTTTTTTCCAATACGATTGATTTAAGATTATTTTTTTTAAAATCTGAATTAGAATGAGAACTATATTTGAAACATATATCTCATTTAAAATCATTAAAATGAAAAACAAATAAAAAACACTACAAAATAATGTTCTTATAGGGCATATATAACCATATGAAAGAATCATAAATCTTGGTTCCCGTAATGTGTTCATCCTGTGTTTCTTGGTCCATGCTAAGGTGTGACATATTCTGAAACATATTCTGAAAGAAAATACAGAGATCATCATTTGCATATTCCTATTAACCATATATTTTTAACTAAGAATAGAAGGCAGATCTAAAATTTAAAGGCCAAACTATGACAGTTAACCAATTGCTACAATTCTATCCTAAATGTAATGTACCCAATCTACTTTTTCAACATATTTCTTAAAGGGTCCTCCAAATTGAAAAATAAAGTGATTTTAAATGAAAGCTTATTATAAAAGAATGTCAATGTCATCGTCCGTTTTCTCAAAAATCGTTGATAAATGCAAGTTTTACTGGTATGAAGTTTACCTGTACACAAAAAAAACTGGTACGCGATCGAAAAATGACGTCATAAGGGACGACCAATCACAGCTTCCGTACAAACTACCAAATTTACATAATCAATTATGGCGCGTATCTATGTGTAAACAACCCGTTACTCTTGTTGGATGTCCATTTTTCTCATATAGCCTAAGTGTTTTAAACTCTGGAATATTATTGATGTGTTCGTGTCTTCATCATGGTGAAAAGGTGCTCATTAAGCTTTTGTAGAAAAAGTAAACAGGAAGGCAGTGTAAGTCTACACACATTTCCATGTTGCCGTCATCGAACTAAATGGATTGAACTTGTTTTGCAAAACGGTGTGAAATGGAATTTTTCAGAGCACTCTCGACCATTTTACTGAGAAAGATTTTGATGACTCTTATGAAACGAAAAAGAGATTACATTTACTCTTATCAGTTCAGACGGGATAACATAATTATTTTTTTTGGTGTCCGGAAATATAACTTTCCAAAATTAATTCATATTTGCCAATGTCCGAATATTTTGAGAGGGAACGGTAAATTAACATACTACGGTAAGTATTTTTAACTGTGATGTTCGGGGCAATCTCACCTTCGTTGTTTACGGTAATTACGAAAATCCATCCATTAATGATCACTTATTGGTAATTATGCGGCTATTCTATAAACTGTCTAAAATTACGGTACTCAACTTGGGCAAACTGTAAAACCTGTGAAATCAGTACTTACACGCGGGTAGAGTGGGTTTTGCGGTGAGTGAGCGGTACACTGTTTGATCTGTGGAACTGTCACGTTCTAGTCACAAGTGTAGTTATATGCTGGCTGATGCGGACTGTGTAATAGTAAACTGGGCTATATGCGATTCAATCCACAACAGTGAACTAATAAAAAATGTGTAAACAATGAACTAATGAACAATTATGACATCTAGTTTATTATATTAAATTATTATATTTTGTTTGAAATGTAGCAATGAACTTTATTGAATAATGAGACAATGCAATTTTAAAACATGTTCATTATTTTATTACAAAATAAAAACATACAAGGTACTGCAGAAAATAAATTAAAATTATAAAATAGTCGTATTCTTTATCCATTTAATTGCACCATCATGTTATTCCTCAAATCGAAGCTAAAAAACAAAGCATGCCATGCTTATAGTATGAAATAAAAAATAGTTCATGTGTCTGTACAAACAGACAACAAATCACACAGCACTTTACCTGTGTGAGCGAGACCGTATTTTTTTGCTGGTAATGCCAGATAATGGCCCACTACACACTAGCTACGACAGCGACAACACAAAACAACCCGTAACACATACATTGGAATGGTTTATACCTGGTTTAGACAATTGTTTCAACACGCGCCTGACCGATTACACAAAATTATAGCATGGGTCAGTAATAATGTAATTGTTTCAAAATGGCTCGTTAATAACAGTAAAAAATCACGATCAAAAACTTTTTATTTAATTGCATCAAACAAGTTACAATTAAATTCATTGAAATATATTCTGCTGCCTCTGTTGGTAATTATCGAGATGCAATCAGCAATTAGAAGTCGTTGATCGTAATTTTAACCTGTCATTTTCGGCGAATAATTCATCTTTTCCCGAAGTCCGAATTTATAAAAGCATTAAAACTATTGAAATAAGATTGATTTCTTAATATGTCCGAGCACTAGTTTTATTATTTTCTTCAATTAATTAGGTGTCCGGAATTAATGAGTGTTCATTGAGTAAATACAGTAGGTATCAAAACTTAAAACCAATGCTGAAACCTGACGCAATTCACCGATTCTCCGATTTGCAGACCCACAGACGGAGACACAGTCACAGGATGAAGACATTGAAAAATCTAATATCATGAGTTTATTTGTATTATTCGTTTATTGTTTTCATTTATTCTTTATACGCTCAGAATCAAAGTGGATGGGGTACAACATGTTGATTGTCCACTTCGCTCGCATTGTTTACTTGGTTTGTGTCGCCATTTTGGTTTCTAACGAACCAAAGGTAATGCGCGACGTCAACGGATTTTTTCCATTCGGCTGTTTCCGTGAAACAGGTGTGTATTAGGGGCAAATGTGCCGTATGGATTCGTGATTTACCGATGAACGAATAGGTTTACGATTTTGACCGAAGTATTTTTAGAAACTGCTAATCATTATCTTTGTAATACAAAGGAAAGCTATTTCAATTTGGAGGACCCTTTAAATAGGGGAGCAGAATCATCCGATAAGACTAGTCGCTCTTATTATTGATTTCAATTTGAATCAGTAAACTAGTTAGTAGTATGTTTACTGCAATTCAAAATTTATATACTATTAGTCTAACCAAAGCTACATGGGAAACTTACTTTTGCATGCTAAATATGGAACAGGTTTCATCCAAGACTTCATCTCCTGGTTTGTCTGGTACCAACCGTCATGGCCCCTAATGAAAGCAGTCTCTTTCACTTCCTAAAATAGTACTTTTAACCAGAGTTGATTATGTCTCTGTTTTAACAAAATGAATTTAAAAAACATTGTTTTTTTAAATCAGTCATGTGCAAACATATACAAGTCATGTTTAAGAGTTGCTTATATCATCTGTTTTAAAGAGGTTCGGATAAATCTTTTCTTCACCAGTGTCCATAACAGTGGTTATATAGGCAAAATGATTATAGGAAGATGACATCTGCTTCAGCAGCTTTGAAAAAGAGTCAAAATGTCTCAAATATGATCAACAATTAGTCTAAGCATTCTAATGAATATACATTTCACAATCTTTGATGAACATTAATTGTATGTCATATTGATAATTTGAAGTAGATTAGTACATACCTGTAAACATCAGATTTCATTCTGCTTCTGTCTTAATCCTCCAGTAAAATATAAATATGAGACTAGCCACACTTGTATCCAGCAGAACCAAGAGGTTTAATAAAAATAATTTCACAATTTAGTACTTTATTAAATAAGATAATCAACAAATACATGTTTCCTGTGCCCAACATGTTAGAAATGTTCAAACTGACCAGCCTGGATTTTGTTCAACCAATCAACTCTCAGCAATCGGGGGTAAAACCCTTCAGAAATAAACCCAAGCATTTTTTCATTCTTAAGAATTCTTTATAATTCCAAGGAAGTTCGATGTTTTCTCTCTTGGAAAGACATTGGATTTTCTTGGAATGAAAACTCCTAGAAATTCCATGGAATTCTCAAGATTGTTTATTGGAGAAAGTTTGGAAAACATTGGATTTTTAATCCATCAAAATCCAATGTTTTTCCCTCTGCATAAACATTGGATTTCTTTGGACTTCTACTCTCTGTCCATCAGCATACTTCGGAAAAGCTTGGAAAAGCTTGAACTTGAATTCTTGATCAGAAAAAAAAAAGTCCAATGTTTTCCTATATTTTCACAATTGGAAAAATATTGGTATACTTTGGATTTATTTACTACTTCTACTGCTGCTGCTACAACAACTACTACTACCACTATTACTACTACTTCTACTACAACAGCAACTACTGCTGTTGTTGCTGCTGCTACTTCTGTAATACCACTACATGTATTACTTCTACTACTACTGCTGTTACTACTACTACTACTAGTACTGCTGCTACTACTACTACTACTACTACTACTACTACTACTACATGCACCACTTCTACTACTACTACTGCTGTTATTACTACTACTTTACTACTTCTACTACTACTCCTGTTATTACCACTGCTACTACTACTACTACTGCTGTTACTACTACTGCTGCTGCTCTACTACTACTACTACTGTTATTACTACTACTTATACTACTACTGCTGTTATTACTACTACTTCTACTACTACTGTTGCTGCTGCTGCTTCACTACTACTGCTGTTTTTGCTGCGGCTACTGCTGTTACTACTACATGCACTACTTCTACTACTGCTGTTACTACTACTGCTGCTGTTACTACTACTACTACTGCTCTACTACTAGTACCTCTACTATTACTGCTGTTGTTGCTGCTGCTACTGCTGTTACTACTACATGCACCACTTCTACTACTACTACTTCTACTACTACTGCTGTTACTACTTCTACTTATAATGTAGATGTATCAGATAAGGATCATTTCTAAAATACTGAAAACACAGAAAGGTCTTAATGCAGCCATTTGAAGTGGCAATCTCCAGAGAATCATTTCCAGATGTGAGGTGATAACAGGGTTATGTCCATCTATTGGCCATACATTAGTGGTACATTTACATAATATACTCTGAATTAACCTCAGTGCCTTGTCGAAAATTATTTTGATTCGACATTAAACAAAAAACTACTTGACAGATTTTTATGAAACTTCACAGGAATGCTGACCTAGCTATCAAAATCTATCAGTAGAGCTTCAAGGATATTGACCTCTTGTTTTTTTCATGGGTTAAAACATTATAAAAAAAAAAATTCTCACAAGAAACTTTTGTTCATTTTTAGCTCTAAGAGCTTATGGGACGGTGTGTTGTCCGTTGTCTGTCGTCTGTTAACTTTTACCTCCCTGTCGTCTGTTAACTTTTACCTCGTTATGACCTTCATTTTTCATCCGATCTTTACCAAACTTTAGCAGATTGTTAATATCAATGCTAGCTTGTATAAGTTCGAAAACAAGCCAGATCGGACAAGTAACAGCAGAGTTATGGCCCTATATTTAGTTAAAAATGCCAAATTTTGCCTCGTTAAGACAACAGGGACTTCATTTTTCATCCGATCTTTACCAAACTTCAGCAGATTGTTAATATCAATGAAAGCTTGGGCAAGTTTGAAAACCAGCGAGATCGTAACAGTAACAGTGGAGTTTTAGTAAAAAGATGCTATATTTTGCCTCGTTAAGATGATAGGGCCTTCATCTTTACCAAACTTTAACATGTTGTTAATATCAATGAAAGCTCGGAAAAGTTCGGAAACCAGCCGGATTGGACCTGTAACAGCGGAGTTATGGCCATTGATTTAGTTAAAGATCGGACAAGTTCGAAAACCATCCAAGTTGGACCATTTACATCGGAGTCATGGCCCTTGATTTTCTGAAATATGTTATATCTTGTCTTCATTAAGACGAAAGGGCCTTTATTTGGCCGGATTTCATTGAAACTGTGCAGGGATGATCAGTACTGAGCCTAGTTGTACATAGTCACCATTCTGCAGTTGAATGATTTTGGCAGAGTTATAGCCCTTTAAAGGATTTAATACACAAACTTTGTTCTGACTAGTTCTCCTGAACCCCTGGCCGGATTAAACAAAACTTTTTTGGGATGATCAATTCCATGTTTAGTTGTGCAAATCATCGCCGTGTTCCGGTTGAATAATTTTTGGCGGAGTTATGGCCCTTTAACGGATTTAAAACACAAACTTTGTTCTGACAAGTTCTCCTGAACCCTGGCCGGATTTAAACGAAACTTTTTAGGAATGATCAGTTCCATGTATATTGTCGCAAATCATTGCCGTGTTCCGGTTGAATGATTTTTGGCAGAATTATGGGCCTTTAAAGGTTTTAATACACAAACTTTGTCTGATCTAGTTCTCCTGAACCCCTCGCCAGATTTCAATAAAACTTTGCAGGGATGATCAGTACCAAGCCTTAAGTTCAACATCTTGTCATGCTGATCATTTCAGAAAAAGTCCCATATCAATATCACTTACAGTTTTCAAGAAGTAGTCGCTACAAACTTGTTTTTAAATATCTATGTTTAGCCGTGGTGGCCATCTTGAATTTCCAGCCGACCTGAAATTGTGCTAGGATTAACTAGATATCAAGAGCAACATTCCTGTGAAGTTTCATGAAAATCCGTCTAGTAGTTTCAGAGGAGTAGTACGTCACTACAAATTTTTACTATACAAACTCTATGTAAACAATGATGGCCACTGGTGCCCAGGTTTAATTTTAATTCAAAATAATTTTCGACAAGGATCAACATTATGTCATGCTGATCATTTTAGAAGAAGTCCCATATCAATATCACTTATAGTTTTCAAGAAGTAGTCGCTACAAACTTTTAAAAAAAAATTCTGTTTTTAGGCATGGCGGCCATCTTGAATTTCCGGCTGACCTAAACAAATTCTGTGATCAATAAGACATCAAGAGCAACATTTCTGTGAAGTTTCATAAAAATTCGTCAAGTAGTTTCAGAGGAGTAGTCGCTACAAATTTTTACTATATAAATCTATGTAAACAAAGATGGCCACTAGCGGCCATGTTTAAAGTCGCATCGAAATACATTTCGACAAGGATCAACATCATGTCATGCTGATCATTTTAGAAAATGTCCCATATCAATATCACTTACAGTTTTCAAGAAGTAGTCGCTACAAATTTATTTATTTTAAATCTATTTTTAGCCGTGGCGGCCATTTTGAATTTCCGGCCAGCCTGAAATTTTTCTAGGATCAACTAGACATCAAGAGTAACATTCCTGTGAAGTTTCATGAACATCTACCAAGTAGTTTCAGAGGAGTAGTCGCTACAACCTTTTACTATATAACTCTTTGTAAACAAAGATGGCCACTGGCAGCCATGTTTAACGTCGAATCAAAATAATGTTCGACTCGGATCAACATCATGTCATGCTGATCATTTTAGAAAAAGTCCCATATCAATATCACTTATAGTTTTCAAGAAGTAGTCGCTACAAACTTATTTTTTAAAAATCTATTTTTAGCTGTGGCGGACATCTTGAATTTCTGGCCGACCTGAAATTTTGCTAGTATCAATTAGACATCAAGAGCAACATTCCTGTAGAGTTTCATGAAAATCTGCCAATTAGTTTCAGAGGAGTAGTCGCTACAAGTTTTCATTATATAACTCTATGTGAAAAAAGATGGCTGCTGGCAGCATTGTTTAACGTCGAATCGAAGAAATTTCGACAAGGATCAACATCATGTCATACTGATCATTTTAGGAAAAGACGCATATCAATATCACTTATAGTTTACAAGAAGTAGTCGCTACAAACTTCTATTTTAAAAATCTATTTTTAGCTTTGGCGGCCATCTTGGATTTCACATCAACATCAATTTCTGCTAGGATCATCTAGACTTCATGGGCAACATTTCTGTAAAGTTTCATGAATATCCATCTAGTAGTTTCAGAGGAGTAGTCGCTACAAATAAAAGTTTACGGACGGACGGACGACGCGGCATAAGCTCTGCTTATCTCTGATCAGTCGAGCTAACAAGAGCTGACGGAGAACAGCGCAGCTCGACTTTTCGATTTTTCAGAGAATTATAAATTATATAGCTAGTATATATCATCAGAAAACAAGGCTAAAATAAGGGTGAAATTTTATTATTTTTATCTGTTTTAATCCAAAATTGCTGTCATTTTAAAGAAATCAGTGGTCGAAAGGCAACTCGGGGAGGGAGCTGATATCTGGCAATTTTTATTGTGGACTCATTTCATTTTTTTTATTGATATTTCATCTGTGTATCTGAATTTGATCTTAATTGTTTTATATGTAATTCTAATACACCCACACTATATATAGCCTAGTTTAAAATATCTTATAACGATATATCACTGTAACGTTTGCAACATTAGGAGAATAAGCAAGGCAAAGCGAAAGATATCAATGTAACGTTTGCAACGTTAGGAGAGTAAGCAAAGCAATGCGAAAAGATTTCAGATGTGTGCATTTTTTTCACATTTTAGGGGTATTAGAATATCAATTACGGTGAATTATCTTGTAATATAACACGGTTTGTCGTTCAATTGTCAACAATAATTTCACTTACCCTTCGGACGCGTGAAATTATGGCTCGCGTGAAATTATGGCTCGTGAAATTATTTACAATTGAACTCCAAACCGTGATATATTTATTACACGATAATTCACCGTAAATGATGTTCTATTTCTTAAATTATTGCATTCAAATTAAAATATAGCAGTAAAATATATACAGTTGTCGGTAACAGCTAGTTTCAGTTGTAGGCAACACCTAGTTTCAGTTGTTGGTTAACAGCTAGTTTCAGTTGTCGGTAGCAGTTAGTTTCAGTTGAAGGTAACAGCTAATTTCACTTGTTGGTAACAGCTAGTTTCAGTTGTCGTTAACAGCTAGTTTCAGTTGTAGGCAACAGCTAGTTTCAGTTGTTGGTTAACAGCTAGTTTCAGTTGTCGGTAGCAGTTAGTTTCAGTTGTCGGTAACAGCTAGTTTCAGTTGAAGGTAACAACTAGTTTCAGTTGTCGGTAACAGCTAGTTTCAGTTGTAGGCAACAGCTAGTTTCAGTTGTTGGTTAACAGCTAGTTTCAGTTGTCGGTAGCAGTTAGTTTCAGTTGAAGGTAACAGCTAATTTCACTTGTTGGTAACAGCTAGTTGTAGGTAACAGCTAGTTTCAGTTTTTGGCAACAGCTAGTTTCAGTTGAAGGTAACAGCTAGTTTCAGTTGAAGGTAACAACTAGCTTCAGTTGAAGGTAACAACTAGTATCAGTTGTCGGTAACAGCTAGTTTCAGACAGGCCATGTAGTAGTTTGGCCCCATTTACTAGAATGGCTGGCTATATAGTATTAAGGTTCACATCAACTGATGCTACAAAGTCCACAGAAACCTGGTTTATGTCAACGATGCTATAACCAAGGGAAACAGGTCGACTTTGGTCACATGTCACCATGGGAACAGTCGTGTTTCCGTCGATAGTTTGTGGCATAGTACTGATACCCTGGTCTGTATTCACTGAAAAAAATGGTATAAATTGTTAAAAGGAATAGATGTGACATGGAAAAATGATTTGTGTCAACTCAAATAATAATGAAACCCCTCATAAATTGAATTGTGCTCCAGTGTTGTATAAAATGTGCACATGCATTAAAGTAGCTATCCCACCAACTACAACACAGTTTACAACATGTACAGCGTTTCTAAACCTACTGACGAAGAGATATATAAAGAATATATAAAGAATGTACCCATTTTGAAAATACAAACTCGATAAACACAATATAAACAGCTCTAACCAGCCAGGCCAAACCCCAAAACTGGAGCATCGAATTAAGAATTACCAACTCATAATTAATTTTGCACATATTCAATCATGAATATTTATTTTAAGAACATTTGAATGAAACTTTACTTTTAATCGACAACATATACATTATTAATTATAGTATGAAATAAACAAGAGGCCCAAGAGGGCCTGTGGACGCTCTACTGGCTAACATGGCTCTTATAACATCAATGAAGCGAGAGACTGCCATTTATGTTTTTTGGAAAGTTTTGGGCAAAATACAGCTTATCAACTAAATCAAGGGCCATAACTAAAGAATCTGGTAAAGTTTGGTAAAGATCAGATGAAAAATGAAGACCCTACCGTATTAATGAGACAAAATATAGCATTTTTAACTAAATCAAGAGCCATAACTCCCCTGTTACTTGTCCGACTGGTCCAACATAGAGCTAAAAAAAAATGTAAACAAGAGGTCAATGACCTTGAAGCTCTACTGATTGATTTTGATTTCAGAAAGTAGTCGCTACAGACTTGTTTTTGAAAAATTATTTTTAGCCAGGGCGGCCATCTTGAATTTCCGGCCGACCTGAAATTTTGCACGGATCAATTAGACATCAAGAGCAACATTCCTGTGAAGTTTCATGAAAATCCGTCCGGTAGTTTCAGAGGAATAGTCGCTACAAGTTTTCATTATATAACTCTATGTAAACAAATGTGGCCGCTGACAGCCATCGAATCAAAACGATTTTTGACAAGGACTAACATCATGTCATGCTGATCATTTTAGAAAAAGTCCCATATCAATAACACTTATAGTTTTCAAGAAGTAGTCGCTACAAACTTGTATCTTGAAAATCTATTTTTAGCCATGACAGCCATCTTGAATTTCCGGCCGACCTGAAATTTTGCTAGGATCAATAAGACATCAAGAGCAACATTCCTGTGAAGTTTCATGAAAATCTGTCAAGTAGTTTCAGAGGAGTAGTCGCTACAGGTTTTCATCATATAACTCTATGTAAACAAAAATGGCCACTGGCAGCCATGTTTAACGTCGAATCAAAATAATGTTTGACTCTGATAACCATCATGTCATGCTGATCATTTTACAAAAAGTCCCATATCAATATCACTTATAGTTTTCAAGATGTAGTCGCTACAAACTTCTTTTTTAAAAATCTATTTTTAGCTGTGGTGGCCATCTTGAATTTCTGGCCGATCGGAAATTTGCTAGGATCAATTAGACATTAAGAGCAACATTCCTGTAAAGTTTCATGAAAATCCGCCCAGTAGTTTCAAAGGAGTAGTCGCTACAAGTTTTTACTATATAACTCTATGTAAACAAAGATGGCCGCTGGCAGCCATGTTTAACGTTGAATCAAAACAATTTTTGACAAGGACCAACATCATGTCATGCTGATCATTTTAGAATAAGTCCCATATCAATATCACTTATAGTTTTCAAGAAGTAGTCGCTACAAACTTGTATTTTGAAAATTTATTTTTAGCCGTGGCGGCCATCTTGAATTTCTGGCCGACCTGAAATTTTGCTAGGATCAATAAGACATCAAGAGCAACATTCCTGTGAAGTTTCATGAAAATCTGTCAAGTAGTTTCAGAGGAGTAGTCGCTACAAGTTTTCATTATATAACTCTATGTAAACAAAGATGGCCGCTGGCAGCCATGTTTAACGTCAAATCAAAACGATTTTCGACAAGGACCAACATCATGTCATGCTGATCATTTTAGAAAAAGTTCCATATCAATATCACTTATAGTTTTCAAGAAGTAGTCGCTACAAACTTGTTTTTTAAAAACCTATTTTTAGATCTGGCGGCCATCTTGGATTTCACATCAACATGAATTTTTGCTAGGATCAACTAGACTTCATGGGCAACATTTCTGTAAAGTTTCATGAAAATCCATTCAGTAGTTTCAGAGGAGAAGTCGCTACAAAAAAAAGTTTACGGACAGACGGACGGACGGACAGACGGATGCCGCACCACGGCATGAGCTCTGCTGATCTTTGATCAGTCGAGCTAAAAAAATCAAAAAAACATTATTTTGAAGAATTTTTTTTTAAAAAATGTAAAGAAAAACAAGAGGTCAATGACCTTGAAGCTCTACTGATCGATTTTGATTTCAGGAAGTAGTCGCTACAAACTGTTTTTTTGAAAATCTATTTTTAGCTGTGGTGGCCATCTTGAATTTCCGGCCGACCTGAAATTTTGCTAGGATCAATTAGACATCAAGAGCAACATTCCTGTGAAGTTTCATGAAAATCCGTCAAGTAGTTTCAGAGGAGTAGTCGCTACAAGTTTTCATTATATAACTCTATGTAAACAAAGATGGCCACTGACAGCCATGTTTAACATTGAATTAAAATAATGTTCAACTCGGATAACCATCATGTCATGCTGATCATTTTAGAAAAAGTCCCATATCAATATCTCTTATAGTTTTCAAGAAGTAGTCGCTACAAACTTATTTTTTAAAAATCTATTTTTAACTGTGGCGGCCATCTTGAATTTCCGGCCGACCTGAAATTTTTCTAGGATCAACTAGACATCAAGAGCAACATTCCTGTGAAGTTTCATGAACATCCGTTAAGTGGTTTCAGAGGAGTAGTCGCTACAAGTTTTTACTATATAACTCTATGTAACCAAAGATGGCCACTGGCAGCCATGTTTAACGTCGAATCAAAATAATTTTCCACAAGGATCTACATCATGTCATGCTGATCATTTTAGAAAAAGTCCCATATCAATATCTCTTATAGTTTTCAAGAAGTAGTCGCTACAAACTTATTTTTTAAAAATCTATTTTTAGCTGTGACGGCCATCTTGAATTTCCGGCCGACCTGAAATTTTTCTAGGATCAATTAGACATCAAGAGCAACATTCCTGTAACGTTTCATGACAATCCGCCAAGTAGTTTCAGAGGAGTAGTCGCTACAAGTTTTTACTATATAACTCTATGTAAACAAAGATGGCCGCTGGCAGCCATGTTAAACGTCGAATCAAAACGATTTTCGACAAGGATCAACATCATGTCATGCTGATCATTTTAGAAAAAGTCCCATATCAATATCACTTATAGTTTTCAAGAAGTAGTCGCTACAAACTTGTATTTTGAAAATCTATTTTTAGCCATGGCGGCCATCTTGAATTTCCGGCCGACCTGAAATTTTGCTAGGATCAATAAGACATCAAGAGCAACATTTTTGTGAAGTTTCATGAAAATCCGTCAAGTAGTTTCAGAGGAGTAGTCGCTACAAGTTTTCATTATATAACTCTATGTAAACAAAGATGGCCGCTGGCAGCCACGTTTAACGTCGAGTCAAAACGATTTTTGATAAGGACCAACATCATGTCATGCTGATCATTTTAGAAAAAGTCCCATATCAATATCACTTATAGTTTTCAAGAAGTAGTCGCTACAAACTTGTATTTTGAAAATCTATTTTTAGCCATGGCGGCCATCTTGAATTTCCGGCCGACCTGAAATTTTGCTAGGATCAATTAGACATCAAGAGCAACATTTTTGTGAAGTTTCATGAAAATCCGTCAAGTAGTTTCAGAGGAGTAGTCGCTACAAGTTTTCATTATATAACTCTATGTAAACAAAGATGGCCACTGGCAGCCATGTTTAATGTCGAATCAAAATAATGTTCGACTCGGATAACCATCATGTCATGCTGATCATTTTAGAAAAAGTCCCATATCAATATCACTTATAGTTTTCAAGAAGTAGTCGCTACAAACTTATTTTTTAAAAATCTATTTTTAACTGTGGCAGCCATCTTGAATTTCTGGCCGATCTGAAATTTTGCTAGGATCAATTAGACATTAAGAGCAACATTCCTGTAAAGTTTCATGAAAATCCGCCAAGTAGTTTTAGAGGAGTAGTCGCTACAAGTTTTTACTATATGACTCTATGTAAACAAAGATGGCCGCTGGTAGCCACGTTTAACGTTGAATCAAAACAATTTTTGATAAGGACCAACATCATGTCATGCTGATCATTTTAGAAAAAGTCCCATATCAATATCACTTATAGTTTTCAAGAAGTAGTCGCTACAAACTTGTATTTTGAAAATTTATTTTTAGCCGTGGCGGCCATCTTGAATTTCCGGCCGACCTGAAATTTTGCTAGGATCAATTAGACATGAAGAGCAACATTCCTGTGAAGTTTCATGAACATCCGTCAAGTAGTTTCAGAGGAGTAGTCGCTACAAGTTTTCATTATATAACTCTATGTAAACAAAGATGGCCGATGGCAGCCATGTTTATCGTCAAATCAAAACGATTTTCGACAAGGACCAACATCATGTCATGCTGATCATTTTAGAAAAAGTCCCATATCAATATCACTTATAGTTTTCAAGAAGTAGTCGCTACAAACTTGTATTTAAAAAATCTATTTTTAGCTTTGGCGGCCATCTTGGATTTCACATCAACATGAATTTTTGCTAGGATCAAATAGACTTCATGGGCAACATTTTTGTAAAGTTTTATGAATATCCATCCAGTAGTTTCAGAGGAGTAGTCGCTACAAATAAAAGTTAACGGACAGACGGACAGACGGACGGACGGACGACGGACGCCGCACCACGGCATAAGCTCTGCTGATCTCTGATCAGTAGAGCTAAAAATGTAAAAAAAAATCAAAAACAAAAATTCAAATAATAATATAAAAAGAAGAAAGTCATCAAATCTGGTAAAGTTTGGCAAAGATCAGATGCAAAATAAAGGCCCTATCGTAAGACGAGGCAAATTATAGCATTTTTAACAAAACCAAGGGCCATAACTCTGCTGTTACTGGTCCGATCTGTCTGGTTTTCGAACTCGACTGAGCTTTTATTGACATTAACAATCTGATAAAAGTTTGGTAAAGATCGGATAAAAAATAGTCTTAACGAAGCAAAATATAGCATTTTGAACTAAATCAAGGGCCATAACTCCGCTGTTACTGGTCCGATATGAATGGTTTTCGAACTTGTCCGAGCTTTCATTGATATTAACAATCCGATATAGATTGGTAAAGATCGGATGAACAATGAAGCCCATATCGTCTTAACTGGGCAAAATATAGCATTTTTAACTAAATCAAGGGCAATAACTCCACTGTTAATGGTCCGATCTAGCTGGTTTTCAAACTTGTCCGAGCTTTCATTGATATTAACAATCTTTGCAAGTTTGGTAAAGATCAAATAATAAATGAAGGTGCTAGAGTGTTCACAAGGCTTAATATGGGATTTTTCAGGAAAACAAGGGCCACAACTCCTGTGAAATTATTTCAATCTTGCCGATTTTCAAACTTGTTTGAGCTTTCATTGATATAAAGACACTGGCAAAGTTAAGTAAAGATCCGATTAATATTGAAGGCCCTAGAGTGTTCACAAGGCAGAAAATAGCATTTTTCAGAAAAAACAAGGGCCATAACTCCGGTGTTACTGATCCGATTTAGCTGGTTTTCAAACTTGTTCGAGCTTTCATTGATATTAACAATCTGTGAAAGTTTGGTAAAGATCAAATAATAAATGAAGGTGCTAGAGTGTTCACAAGGCTTAATATGGCATTTTTCAGCAAAACAAGGGCCATAACTCCGGTGAAATTATTCCGATCTGGCTGGTTTTCGAACTTGTCCGAGCTTTCATTGATATAAAGACACTGGCAAAGTTTCGAAAAGATTTGATTAATAATGAAGGCCCTAGAGTGTTCACAAGGCAAAAGTTAACGGACGACGGACGACGGACGGACGACGGACGACGGACAACACACCATCCCATAAGCTCTGCTGGCCTTCGGCCAGTCGAGCTAAAATAGTTCATGTGTCTGTACAAACAGACAACAAATCACACAGCACTTTACCTGTGTGAGCGAGACCGTATTTTTTTGCTGGTAATGCCAGATAATGGCCCACTACACACTAGCTACGACAGCGACAACACAAAACAACCCGTAACACCTACATTGGAATGGTTTATACCTGGTTTAGACAATTGTTTCAACACGCGCCTGACCGATTACACAAAATTATAGCATGGGTCAGTAATAATGTAATTGTTTCAAAATGGCTCGTTTATAATAACAGTAAAAAATCACGATCAAAAACTTTTTATTTAATTGCATCAAACAAGTTACAATTAAATTCATTGAAATATATTTTGCTGCCTCTGTTGGTAATTATCGAGATGCAATCAGCAATTAGAAGTCGTTGATCGTAATTTTAACCTGTCATTTTCGGCGAATAATTCATCTTTTCCCGAAGTCCGAATTTATAAAAGCATTAAAACTATTAAAATAAGATTGATTTCTTAATATGTCCGAGCACTAGTTTTATTATTTTCTTCAATTAATTAGGTGTCCGGAATTAATGAGTGTTCATTGAGTAAATCCAGTAGGTATCAAAACTTAAAACCAATGCTGAAACCTGACGCAATTCACCGATTCTCCGATTTGCAGACCCACAGACGGAGACACAGTCACAGGATGAAGACATTGAAAAATCTAATATCATGAGTTTATTTGTATTATTCGTTTATTGTTTTCATTTATTCTTTATACGCTCAGAATCAAAGTGGATGGGGTACACAACATGTTGATTGTCCACTTCGCTCGCATTGTTTACTTGGTTTGTGTCCGCCATTTTGGTTTCTAACGAACCATAGGTAATGCGCGACAACGGTTTTTTTCCATTCGGCTGTTTCCGTGAAACAGGTGTGTATTAGGGGCAAATGTGCCGTACGGATTCGTGATTTACCGATGAACGAATAGGTTTACGATTTTGACCGAAGTATTTTTAGAAACTGCTAATCATTATCTTTGTAATACAAAGGAAAGCTATTTCAATTTGGAGGACCCTTTAAATAGGGGAGCAGAATCATCTGATAAGACTAGTCGCTCTTATTATTGATTTCAATTTGAAACAGTAAACTAGTTAGTAGTATGTTTACTGCAATTCAAAATTTATATACTATTAGTCTAACCAAAGCTACATGGGAAACTTACTTTTGCATGCTAAATATGGAACAGGTTTCATCCAAGACTTCATCTCCTGGTTTGTCTGGTACCAGCCTTCATGGCCCCTAATGAAAGCAGTCTCTTTTACTTCTAAAATAGTACTTTTAACCAGAGTTGATTATGTCTCTGTTTTAACAAAATGAATTTAAAAAACATTGTTTTTAAATCAGTCATGTGCAAACATATACAAGTCATGTTTAAGAGTTGCTTATATCATCTGTTTTAACAAGGATTTGTACAATAAGGATTAGAAAATATGATGAAATCTCGTAGACTCTCGCGTAGAAAGTACGAGATTTCAGCGTCTATCGATAAGGCGGGTCTTTCCGATAAGACGGGTCCGATCGATAACGATAACGCGGCGAGCTTACCTGTACGTTTCGACACAAAACCAGTTCGGTGCTACTGCTGTGTTTATCTCATATGTTACGTGAGAAATATACAGCTTCTTTTTAACTGGCGGCTTGTTAAATCCTTGATTACATAGTCAATAGAAACCCTAATTGCATAAAGCACTCGGGAATTATGGCTCAGGGTTGTGTCACGAACACGGAGACTAGTTCGAAAATGGTGTTTATAAAATATATAAACACACGTTGATACTCCGATTACCGTGAAAATGATGACGAATCCTATGCTCTAAATAAGTAATTATTCCTTGCTGTAATAATAAAATATTTTAAATACCAATAATTATCGGACATTTTGTTTTATAATTCTTAAAGTGTTTGTGTTACAAGGCGTAAATCAATAATATTAATTGTATTATTTTCGCTAGGAAAACTAACATTGTGTCACGCGGTGTCGGTTGATTTTGTTTTCTTCTTTTGTAACGATTTTAACTGTATTGCAATTAGACCAATTGAATTAAAAAAAGCATATTGTTTGTGCAAATGTATGGTAATTAATTAGCGAAATTATCCTTTATTTTCTTCGAGTTTAAAGCGCGGCATCGGCCGATCCTTTTGATATGTCCCGAGACTTGAATGCATAATTATAGTTTGCTGATTAAACTGTTATTTTAATCAATGCTTTATTAATAAAAAAAACTGTGAACATGCATCTCTTGTACATATTTACCATTTGGTAATGTCATTCTGATTATCTTTACGTACATGAACATGTCTTACGGAAAAGAAGATTTTTTATTAATTTTGATGATCTAGATCTTGAAGCTTTATTAGGCAAGTTTACTGCAAGTGAAAATGAGGTCTCTGATGATGAACTGTGTGATAATGGTGTAGATATGAGTAATAAGCCGACTCCTAAACTGTCCATGCTATGCATGCCACGAATCATACATACATTTTTTTAAATTTGATTGTGCGTGGGTACTTTATCAAAAGCTCCCAATCCTCATCCCATTCCCCGGACGTTTGAATTGTTAGCTCCACTGAGAGTCTTAGCGCATGTCATAAAATGCGGTACTTACTCGTGTTTTATTGCTATGATGTTAAGTATATATTTATGCTCGCCCTATGGCACTAGTGTCTTATTGCTGTGAGTGTCATAAAATATATACCGAATATGCACCCTATTTGAGCGAGTTCCTTATCTTTTCTCAAAACACAATGTCATAAAACCGGGTATTGAGACCCATGCTATATTGATTTGGTAGTGCCATAAAACACATGCCGAATATGCAGATATTTAAGCAAGTTGCCGCCTTATCTTTTGCTAATAACAACACCATGTCATAAAACCGGGTATTGAGATCCATGCTATATATGCAGCTGATTTGAGCTGGTGTCTTATATTTCGCTGGTAACAACACTAGGTCATTAAAATCCGGTATTGTCCCATACTACATGTAGAGTGCCATACCTGAAGCAACTATTCAAATAGGTGCTCCACAAGCTAAACAATAACAAGAAGACAAAATTCAGAAATTCATAGCTTTTTATTTGAGTTATGTAAACAAAACATACGGTAATAAAGAGTTCAAAACATACGGTAATAAAAGAGTTTTAATTAAATTAACATAAACAAGAAATGACACATACAGTGCAAAAAAAAACCCAAGACATTTCAATATATGGTTCAAATTTGCAGTCCCGTGCATAGGAATGTATAAAGTAGAGTATGGAGTGGTTCCTGAATTCCTCTGTATCCTTCCCCTTTTGAAGCGGCTGAAAATAAACTAAGATAAGTGTTACTTTTATAAGGGATTAAATGCAGAGTATTGGTTTAAAACTGAATATTAATGTTATAATTAATATTAAAGGTTTGCAGCCATGTGGTCACGATTTGTTTCTATTTTATTTGTGTTAAGTATATATACCCATGACTTACAATCTGTGTTACGTTGTATTAATTATCACCGTCGTGAGTTTTCAACATGTAACACTTATTGTAGTAGTATTTTTAAAATTTTAGAATTATTTTTTTAAAGAAATATTGTGTCCCATTGAAATGTGAAAAGAATATACAAATAATGTTTTGCTTGATAAAAGGACAACCATGCAGTATGAAAACTATTTAAGAACACAAATATATACATATATATATTTAAAAAGAACATGATTGTGTTCCTTTATATTAAAAAGGCGATAACACATATCTTTTTGATTTTTTAAATTATTTCTTAGAAGAAATAATCTGCCAATTTGAAAGCTGAAGAAAAAAATATAATGCTTTGCATGATGAAATAAGGTTACCATGCAGTATAAAAATTATATAAGAACACAAATATGTGTATTTTTCAGAAGATGAACATGATTTTCTATTAAAAAGGCACTAACACACTAGTGTTTCTAGATTTAGTTTTTTATAAGTTCAAAGTGAATTATAACAAGAAATATATGCCCATTTGAAAGCTGAAATACTTTTTTTATTTATAATGCTTGGTATAAAATAAAGTTAACCATGCAGTATAAAAATTATATAAGAACACAAATATGTGTATTTTTTTAGAAAATAACATGATTGTATGCCTTTCTATTAAAAAGGCAGTAACACACTAGTGTTTCTAAATTTTGCTTTTAAAAGTTCAAAGTGAATTATAACAAGAAATATATGCCCATTTGAAATCTATAATTCTTTTTTTATATAATGCTTGGTATGAAATCAAGTTAACCATGCAGTATAAAAACTATATAAGAACACAACTATGTGTATTTTTTTAGAAAATAACTTGATTTTACGCCTTTCTATTAAATAGACAGTAACACACTAGTGTTAAATTTTCAAAGTGAATTATAACAACAAGAAATATACTGCCCATTTGAAAGCTGAGAAAAAAAGAAAAAAAATACTTTGTACAAAATAAATGTTACCATGCAATATTAAAATTATATAAGAACACAAATATGTGTATTTTTTAAAAAAAGAACATGATTTTGTGCCTTCCTACTAAAAAGGCGGTAACATCGTATTATTTTTTTTTTGGTTTTAAACTCAAAGTGAAATTTAAATCAGAAAAAAATACGGAATGGTATCGATATCAATATGTTATTTATTAAATTTTAATAACCAAGTCGTATAACGAATACATTTATAATCAAAAACGTATTTCCTTCAATGGAAAACATATTTTATATCAATATTCCTAAAAATACGATTACCCCACCCGCCAACATCACACTGCCGAGAATCGGGAGAATATCAACATAAAATTACACTACCAACGAAAAACATTTGGAAAATAAACACTTCCTCATTAAAATACATCATATTAAACTAATACTTACTGGTGAAATGCTTATATAAAGCGTTATCTTGCTGTTTATCGAGATTAATCTACCCAGCGTTGTATTCAATATTTTCCAAAATGGCGGTTGAAGACGATGACTGTCACGTGACACGATCTCGGGATTTCTGTCCGAGAATTTGCGAGACTTCCTTTTTCGCCCTATATAATTTGACCTATTTTCTAATCCTCTTATTGTACAAATCCTTGGTTTTAAAGAGGTTCGGATAAATCTTTTCTTCACCAGTGTCCATAACAGTGGTTATATAGGCAAAATGATTATAGGAAGATGACATCTGCTTCAGCAGCTTTGAAAAAGAGTCAAAATGTCTCAAATATAATCAACAATTAGTCTAAGCATTCTAATGAATATACATTTCACAATCTTTGATGAACATTAATTGTATGTCATATTGATAATTTGAAGTAGATTAGTACATACCTGTAAACATCAGATTTCATTCTGCTTCTGTCTTAATCCTCCAGTAAAATATAAATATGAGACTAGCCACACTTGTATCCAGCAGAACCAAGAGGTTTAATAAAAATAATTTCACAATTTAGTACTTTATTAAATAAGATAATCAACAAATACATGTTTCCTGTGCCCAACATGTTAGAAATGTTCAAACTGACCAGCCTGGATTTTGTTCAATCAATCAACTCTCAGCAATCGGGGGTAAAACCCTGCAAAAATAAACCCAAGCATTTTTTCATTCTTAAGAATTCTTTAGAATTCCAAGGAAGTTCGATGTTTTCTCTCTTGGAAAGACATTGGATTTTCTTGGAATGAAAACTCCTAGAAATTCCATGGAATTCTCAAGATTGTTTATTGGAGAAAGTTTGGAAAACATTGGATTTTTAATCCATCAAAATCCAATGTTTTTCCCTCTGCATAAACATTGGATTTCTTTGGACTTCTACTCTCTGTCCATCAGCATACTTCGGAAAAGCTTGGAAAAGCTTGAACTTGAATTCTTGATCAGAAAAAAAAAAGTCCAATGTTTTCCTATATTTTCACAATTGGAAAAATATTGGTATACTTTGGATTTATTTACTACTTCTACTGCTGCTGCTACAACAACTACTACTACCACTATTACTACTACTTCTACTACAACAGCAACTGCTGCTGCTCTACTACCACTACTGCTGTTGTTGCTGCTGCTACTTCTGTAATACCACTACATGTATTACTTCTACTACTACTGCTGTTACTACTACTACTACTAGTACTGCTGCTACTACTACTACTACTACTACATGCACCACTTCTACTACTACTGCTATTATTACTACTACTTTACTACTTCTACTACTACTCCTGTTATTACCACTGCTACTACTACTACTACTGCTGTTACTACTACTTCTACTACTGCTGCTGCTCTACAACTACTACTACTGTTATTACTACTATTTATACTACTACTGCTGTTATTACTACTACTTCTACGACTACTGTTGCTGCTGCTGCTTCACTACTACTACTACTGCTGTTTTTGCTGCTGCTACTGCTGTTACTACTACATGCACTACTTCTACTACTACTTCTACTGCTGTTACAAATTTTTACTATATAAATCTATGTAAACAAAGATGGCCACTAGCGGCCATGTTTAAAGTCGCATCGAAATACATTTCGACAAGGATCAACATCATGTCATGCTGATCATTTTAGAAAATGTCCCATATCAATATCACTTACAGTTTTCAAGAAGTAGTCGCTACAAATTTATTTATTTTAAATCTATTTTTAGCCGTGGCGGCCATTTTGAATTTCCGGCCAGCCTGAAATTTTTCTAGGATCAACTAGACATCAAGAGTAACATTCCTGTGAAGTTTCATGAACATCTACCAAGTAGTTTCAGAGGAGTAGTCGCTACAACCTTTTACTATATAACTCTATGTAAACAAAGATGGCCACTGGCAGCCATGTTTAACGTCGAATCAAAATAATGTTCGACTCGGATCAACATCATGTCATGCTGATCATTTTAGAAAAAGTCCCATATCAATATCACTTATAGTTTTCAAGAAGTAGTCGCTACAAACTTATTTTTTAAAAATCTATTTTTAGCTGTGGCGGCCATCTTGAATTTCTGGCCGACCTGAAATTTTGCTAGTATCAATTAGACATCAAGAGCAACTTTCCTGTAGAGTTTCATGAAAATTTGCCAAGTAGTTTCAGAGGAGTAGTCGCTACACGTTTTCATTATATAACTCTATGTGAACAAAGATGGCTGCTGGCAGCATTGTTTAACGTAGAATCGAAGAAATTTCGACAAGGATCAACATCATGTCATACTGATCATTTTAGGAAAAGACGCATATCAATATCACTTATAGTTTTCAAGAAGTAGTCGCTACAAACTTCTATTTTAAAAATCTATTTTTAGCTTTGGCGGCCATCTTGGATTTCACATCAACATAATTTTTTGCTAGGATCAACTAGACTTCATGGGCAACATTTCTGTAAAGTTTCATGAATATCCATCTAGTAGTTTCAGAGGAGTAGTCGCTACAAATAAAAGTTTACGGACGGACGGACGACGCGGCATACGCTCTGCTGATCTCTGATCAGTCGAGCTAACAAGAGCTGACGGAGCTGACGGAGAACAGCGCAGCTCGACTTTTCGATTTTTCAGAGAATTATAAATTATATAGCTAGTATATATCATCAGAAAACAAGGCTAAAATAAGGGTGAAATTTTATTATTTTTATCTGTTTTAATCCAAAATTGCTGTCATTTTAAAGAAATCAGTGGTCGAAAGGCAACTCGGGGAGGGAACTGATATCTGGCAATTTTTATTGTGGACTCATTTCATTTTTTTTATTGATATTTCATCTGTGTATCTGAATTTGATCTTAATTGTTTTATATGTAATTCTAATACACCCACACTATATATAGCCTAGTTTAAAATATCTTGTTATAACGATATATCACTGTAACGTTTGCAACATTAGGAGAATAAGCAAGGCAAAGCGAAAGATATCAATGTAACGTTTGCAACGTTAGGAGAGTAAGCAAAGCAATGCGAAAAGATTTCAGATGTGTGCATTTTTTTCACATTTTAGGGGTATTAGAATATCAATTACGGTGAATTATCTTGTAATATAACACGGTTTGTCGTTCAATTGTCAACAATAATTTCACTTACCCTTCGGACGCGTGAAATTATGGCTTGTGAAATTATTTACAATTGAACTCCAAACCGTGATATATTTATTACACGATAATTCACCGTAAATGATGTTCTATTTCTTAAATTATTGCATTCAAATTAAAATATAGCAGTAAAATATATACAGTTGTCGGTAACAGCTAGTTTCAGTTGTAGGCAACACCTAGTTTCAGTTGTTGGTTAACAGCTAGTTTCAGTTGTCGGTAGCAGTTAGTTTCAGTTGAAGGTAACAGCTAATTTCACTTGTTGGTAACAGCTAGTTTCAGTTGTCGTTAACAGCTAGTTTCAGTTGTAGGCAACAGCTAGTTTCAGTTGTTGGTTAACAGCTAGTTTCAGTTGTCGGTAGCAGTTAGTTTCAGTTGTCGGTAACAGCTAGTTTCAGTTGAAGGTAACAACTAGTTTCAGTTGTCGGTAACAGCTAGTTTCAGTTGTAGGCAACAGCTAGTTTCAGTTGTTGGTTAACAGCTAGTTTCAGTTGTCGGTAGCAGTTAGTTTCAGTTGAAGGTAACAGCTAATTTCACTTGTTGGTAACAGCTAGTTGAAGGTAACAGCTAGTTTCAGTTTTTGGCAACAGCTAGTTTCAGTTGAAGGTAACAGCTAGTTTCAGTTGAAGGTAACAGCTAGTTTCAGTTGAAGGTAACAACTAGCTTCAGTTGAAGGTAACAACTAGTATCAGTTGTCGGTAACAGCTAGTTTCAGACAGGCCATGTAGTAGTTTGGCCCCATTTACTAGAATGGCTGGCTATATAGTATTAAGGTTCACATCAACTGATGCTACAAAGTCCACAGAAACCTGGTTTATGTCAACGATGCTATAACCAAGGGAAACAGGTCGACTTTGGTCACATGTCACCATGGGAACAGTCGTGTTTCCGTCGATAGTTTGTGGCATAGTACTGATACCCTGGTCTGTATTCACTGAAAAAAATGGTATAAATTGTTAAAAGGAATAGATGTGACATGGAAAAATGATTTGTGTCAACTCAAATAATAATGAAACCCCTCATAAATTGAATTGTGCTCCAGTGTTGTATAAAATGTGCACATGCATTAAAGTAGCTATCCCACCAACTACAACACAGTTTACAACATGTACAGCGTTTCTAAACCTACTGACGAAGAGATATACAGTGCAGCAGCAGCTACAGCTTTTCACGCGCACACACCGCCTAACTCACTTTTGCATTTCAAGTGTTTTAACACGAAGTAGTCCCAATTTGCACTCACGTGCAGTTACGCGGAAATTGCAGTTGTCTTTTAAAAAACGTTAGCTTAAGCCAATTTTGAATGCAAAAACAACACAGACAATGAATAAAGTAAGTTTATACGTTAAACATCCCCATAGCATTCGTTTTGACTACTACTGGCATATTTTGCACAGCCTAAATCGCTGTTCAAATGTGAAGATCGGAAATTGTGAGTTTTTTGAAACTGCAAAATTGCCGATTTCTTAAAACGGTCACAAAAAATGGGTAGTCACCAATTTGGCTTAAACTAACAGGAATGATAGATCAGTACCTCTACTACCTTTCCTGAAAATTTCGGCAAAATTCATGACTACCCATTTTTTGAGACCGTTTTGAAAGATGGTCACCTTTTTTTCTCACTCAAAACACACATTATTCAAAATGGCGGCTACAAGCAAAATAAGCAAAACTGAAAATCAATAACAGAAACGTAAAACATGAATATTTTCTACTCCCGGATATAGTTATTCCCTGCCCCGGATAAAATGTCAGTAAGTCAACCTTTAAACACTTTTCTGCCTTTAGCATGTTTACCGAAAAAATCTGCGGCTCTGGGCGCTTATTAAAAATCGCAACTATACTATAGGCCTAGTCGGCAGTAATTTGTTGTGTTGATTTACGGTTGAATGTACTATGGATAATTGCAAGTGAATACTTCACAATTCCAGGATTTAATGAGCAAAAAGACAGACCTATTCATGTGTTAACTATTGTTATGGGTGAATGATGTAACAAATAATTGTAGAACATCTACTGTCAACGCCCGAGTCAAGGTCATGTCATGTAGACCACATGAGTCATGTCACGTTCGCCTCGATTAGGGACACCGACAACTTTGGTGAATAGACATATAGGAAAAACAAAGGTTGAAAGGTATGTACAGCACTCAGTGACTCGGTACTGACCCATAAATGTGTTTTATTTCGTGCATGTTCATGTTTAGTGTCTCGATCCGTTAAAAGTTAATAATAATATAGCACTGATGTATTATTTCTATGATGAGACCCTTTCAGTGGGGTCTATGTTCACTGAAAATATGACCCAATGTTCCCCAAATATATTTTGCTTTGTTCTCCAAAAATATTTTTCCATTTATTTTTATTATTATACATACATACATCCGTGTCGAGGGTAACAAGCATTTAGCTTCTATAACCCCCTCTGTGATCTTCACTCTGTTGACTGTTCCGGTATTGATATTTTTCTTCTCCGAAATATAGGTCAATTTGGTTTTTGAAACTGTTTATAGTTTTTGCTGTTACTGCAAAAGTGGGTAAATTATTCCAAAAATTTACTACTCTCTGTGAAAAAAAGTGTTTTCGTACATCAAGTCTGCACTGTTTCTTATGTATCTTAAAAGAGTGGCCTCTAGTAATTGAAGCATCTGATACATGTATTTTGAAAAAGTTTTGTATATCGATATCTTCTTTGTTATTGAACAACTTGTATACTTCAATTAAGTCACCTCTACGTCTTCTGTATGTCAAACTTGGCAAGTCTAGCTCACGTAACCTGTCTTCATAAGGGAGGTGCCTCACTTCGCGAATAAGTTTAGTTGCACGTTTTTGAACACGTTCTAATGAATGTATATCTTTCTTGTACCTAGGGCACCACACAATGTTACAATATTCTAGAGTTGATCTAACAAGAGTTTTATACAACTTTTTAAATGACTTTTTACTCAGGTATAGGAATGATCTTCGAATAAGTCCATGTTCCCTTGTTCCCCAAAAATATTACCAATAACAGACAATGTTTCATTGTTCCCCAAAAATAATTGGCCTTGTCCCCAAACCCCCTCTATGACCGCAGAGCAGAAATGCACCGTTGGCATTGCCACCTCCCCTTCACCTTCCCCACCCACAAAATCGGTGCCCTTGCACCACCCCCGCCCCCCTCCACTGCCTAAAGTTTGCATATAGCTACAGCAGTACTGTAAAGGATTAACACATCTACCGTATGTATGTATGTATAAAAAAAACAATTGATTTTCTTTCAGGGATCTTTGCAGATGTTGCCACCTTCTGTCAAGTGGCATCTCCAAGTTCCAGCTCTGAGACTTAGCCTAGTCCTGGGTAAGCTAAAGCTATAAACTTTAATATATTTGACCCCTGTGATATAGGTTAATTAAGCTAATAATATGGCAATATTTCAAGCCACCCCAGAGAGTGGAATTCAAAAAATGTACCTAAGCTACTCGATCTATCTTACTAGCAAATGTTAACATTTCGAGCCGCCCCAAATTCGGGAATACATTTTTATGGTTCTTTAAAGTGGTTTTTATAAATGAAGATTTTAATAAGCTTGAGAAACATTAGATTTATTTGAGTGGCAGAATCCGATTTGTAGATTTTTTTATTACTCTCATTAAAGTAGCCATCCCGCCAACAACAGTCAAATTTTTTAAACATTATGTACACTGTTTCTAAACCTACTGATGACGAAGTATATATATATATAACTTACATATTTTGAGAAACCAAACTCATACATACACAGTATAAACGGCTTTAACCAGCCGGACCAAACCCCAGAACTGGAGTGTCGAATTACGAGTTACCATCATTTTACGGATATTCAATCACGGGTATTCTAAGAACCTATTAATAAACCTATACTTTTAATCAGCGCATATACATTGTTATATGGATAGAGTTTCGATAAACGGTTTTCTAGTGCAATTTTGTAGTTATTTGGCGGGATAGCTACTTTAAAAAAAAAAGACGAGTGCCTAGCTATAAGTATAATTGTCCCAGTGTCCCAGCTCATTGGGATACTTTACTTTTTTGTTTGTTTTGTTGAGATATTGTGAAATTCCATCACATAAAACAATGGATACACATGATACAACATGAAAGTTTCTCTGTGATGTTGTCACTTTACAGCGATATTATTTAAGACTGCCCCAGTTAAATTACAAATAAAAGGACACTTTAAAGGGACATATGGCAATCTTGAAGATTTTGTCCCGTGTATCAGTCTATCCTCCAAGCACGTTAAGGAACAACGGGAATCTATTCGATAATAAGAGTAGGGCACGGTTCCCGGATTCCTATGTATCCTCCTTTCTCTGGGGCGGCTCTAAATAACCTATACTGTTCGAAGGCCGGGCACGATATAAAAATGTAATATTTCATCTATGTATGACCTAAAAAAATTATATACTTCAGAATATTTTGTTGATTTTAGCAGTGATGGGAGAATAATGATTAAATATTTATTTCTCGGCGGATATAATAGCTGATCTTCCATGATCGAGTGCGGATTTATTAAACGAGTTGGCAAAAATATACAATGCGCGGCTTGTCGAGCATCAAATAATGTTTAATGTTTACTGAACAGTTTAAAAAATAATAGATGAATTTGTGAGATTCTATTTATCACACAAAACTCATACAAGTTGATGGTAAAACTTTCACATTTCTCTGTGATGTCAATTTACCTATATATTAATACCGTATTTCCTCTATTAGAAGAGCCCCCACCTGGTTTAAGAAACCTTACCGTCTTCAATATTAAAAGTTCCTAAAAACACACAATGTTTTTACCGCTAATGGATTTGATTAAATTAAAAGTTCGTAAAAAAACACATTGTTTTTGCCGCTTATGGATTTGATTACAGGAGTTTTTTACCTTCGACACCAGTATGGTCTATGACATAAACCTTAAAGCGCTATCATCATCAATACAATTACCGCTTTATTTATCTCGTTCCTTTCAAATTACTATTTAGTTTATCTTTTATTATTATTTAATTCATAGGCAACCAACCCGTTTTGTAATTGTCAAACAGAAATGTGTATCATATAGATGCAGAGTGATGACAGTAATATACTCGGTACAGTCATGTTTAGGTTAAGTCAATACCGGTGTAACAGTAAAAGATCGCCTACAGTAATTTAATAATTTAATAAGGAAACAGTCAGGGGGGGGGGGGGGGGGGTGAAAGGAGGTGAAATATATTGAAAATGTGTATCATAATAGTAGCACCCCCCCCCCCCCCCCCCCCTTCGCACTTTCCATAGTATAGTGCCCGGGTGCTACTGTTAGAGGAAATACAGTATATACGACAGCCCAAGTTAAAATCCCTTTAAAAAATAACAGGACACTCTATTGATTCATGTGAAATTCCATGCATATATCATATGGCTTATATATTTTGTACCACCAATCCATCCTTTTTAACTACTTGTTTTGTTCATTTCAGAGACGCATCATCTGGTTTCCAGATGCCCTTCGTTCTTCAAATACCAATGCAACCCTGAAAGACGTGGATTTAACCAAAAAAGTTGACAATACTGTGATCGCAAGATTCTAAACTCCAGGAAATATATTCATTTAATTAGGCCAAATCAGAAACGCGGTTAATTTTTCTTCGGCCTTATGCGTTACAGTGTATACTTGTTACTGCGTATCCCGCTTGAGATGTGTTTGCCTGATCATGATGGTGAACAGTTTGGCAATCCCGAGGACTGAGCAGACATTATTTTTTTAAAGAACCAAAATGAACATAATTATACCTCACAGAGACGATATAATATGTAAAGCTGTTAAAAAACACCAAATGTATACAATGTCGTACATTGACAGTAGATGCTCACATTCAAAAAAACTTTTGGTGTTTTACATCATTTTGACACATTTTAGGCCATATATGACATTGATTTTTTTGTGGTAAGTGAAGTAAATTTCATTATTGTATTTAATAGATGTTTAGTTTATAAATATAATATAAATAAAATATTGTATTATTTATTCTTTGGTTCAGTTGGATATACATTGTATGTAAAAAAAAGTTTCCATTTGCGTACAGTCATGTATCTGAAACTGAAAAACTGCCTTTTGGGAACACAAGGTCATTTTAATCTATTTATTGTTTATTCAAGCTTTTGAAATAGATCTTTTGTAATTAAAGTGACACATGGGCCGATGATGGCAATCTTGAAGTGTATATCAAGCACTGAATTTGAAATTAGCATCTCGAAACATGTTTTGCCTGTACTTAGCGGTACTCGTCTGATAAAGCAAATGTCACTGGTCTAGCCTGGTCAAGTAAAATTCATTGGGTTGAAGAGTGCATAAAAAAATATCCGCATGACGGATATATTTATATGAGAACTGAACACTTATTTTTGTGTCAACTGCTTAGGATGGCAGACACTTATCGATCACTTTGTCCGTCGTCGTCCGTCCGTCTTGCTTTAACCTGCAACCTAACCTTGGCCATCAGTTGAAAAGTATTTTAATTGTGTTCATGAAACTTCACCCACGTCTAACTCTTCATCTTAATGAATGTTGTTACACATGTGCAATACCTCTGACTTTCATTTTGGCAGAGTTATGCCCTATTTATCAGTCTAACCTGCAACCTAACCTTGGAAATAAGCAAACAGCAGTGTCAGCAGGCAAAGCAAGTGTTCATGGGTGATGGAACACACTTCTAGTTCAAGGTCGACTTTCCCAGATTCCAATGAGACACCTACCCTGACCAGACCCGCATTTTTAATTTTTTTATGGTTGGGGTGGGTGTAATCCGAGCCTTCTCTGACCCTAAACGCCTTTTTTTAATATTTTTTTTTTTTGCGGCTTTATACGATTTTTGATATTTCATCTGGCTGCGTACACAGCCAGATGAAATATCAAAAATCGTAAAAAGGGCTGGTAAGGTCAGAGAAGGCTCGGATTAGGGTGGGTGATGGTGGTGGTGACGGGCCGGTGAGGGATAACCAAATAAATTGGACTGCAGCTTTGTTTTAGTATAATTTGATGTTAAATATGGCTGCATATGGTGATACTCGCCAATAAAAAATAAATAAAAAAACATTTGCGGGTGGCCAGTTGAGTTCCATAATTCCAGATTGGCCATCAAAATGGACAACGAGAAGCTGAACAGCGGTCAGCCTTTTTAAGTATAGGCTACAGACTACTTTTCAGACTTCAGTGTGAGCCCCTTCACCGAATACCGAATACGCACCTGTAGGCTGTAGACGTTCAATGACTTTACACTCGTTATATTTTTTGACCGACAGTGCCGTGTCGAACATTTTATCGTTTTAGCGTGTACATTTTATAAAGAAATACCATGTTGTTCGTAACATGTAGTACACGCCATGTACTATTTAAGCTTAAACAACATATGTGTATTATCTCCTTGTATTTCATAAGAAAAGAACACAAGTGTTACCATTTTTAAACGCATTTTAACAATGACATCTCTTACGAGTTACTTCCCCTCGCTTCGGAATTTTAAATGGGTGAATCTCGAAATTTCTCGCGCAGTAAAGCATCTAAAAGTCAATACAGCTGAAGATGACGAAACTTAAATGGGAACTAAAATTTTAATCATGTAAACTTGTTACAATCTTCCAGATAACGCGTTTAAAAAAAAGAAAATGGCGACTGTTTCACTTTTTTTTGACGTTGACGGAAAATGACGTACTACTTTCCGTTGTCATGTGTTGCTATGATAAGTGGACGGCGGAGCTAAAAACCACTCTGCTTCCCACCTGATATAAAGAATATATAAAGAAAGTACCAATTTTGAAAATACAAACTCGATAAACACAATATAAACAGCTCTAACCAGCCAGGCCAAACCCCAAAACTGGAGCATCGAATTAAGAATTACCAACTCATAATTAATTTTGCACATATTCAATCATGAATATTTATTTTAAGAACATTTGAATGAAACTTTACTTTTAAATGACACATATACATTATTAATTGAACACATGGTTAGAGTTTTGATAAACGGTTGTGTAATGTAATTTTGACGTTACTTTGAGGGTTACTTTCTTTAAATTGAGCCAAATGTTACCTTCAGGAAAAACTCTACAACTATGTCTTGGTGTTTTGTTGTTGTTGTTGTTGTTAAATCATAAATATTAGTTCAAACGTGGTTTATATTGCTATTTGTATATATAATTAAAGGAAACTGTACTTTGATCACAAAAACAAAGAAGTTTGTATTAAGCGTAATGCATCAGATGAATTAATATTAATGATTCATACGACAAGAGGCCCTAGAGGGCCTGTGGACTGGCTAAAACGACTCTTATGTCAAGGGTTGCCATCAGTACTTCTTTTAAAATATTGCAAAACAAGAGGCCCAAGAGGGCCTGTAGACGCTCTACTGTCTAAAACAGATCAGGAGAAGTAGTCAGTACAAAGCTTGTGTTACCCACTATAAACATGTGATGATTTGTTGCAAAACTATAACTGGTTTTATTTTCTTGTATATTTTAGTACAAGAGAATGAAATAAGCCATGGCTTTCAACAACCGAGTCAAGTTGATCATGAAAAATTGTGATCGATTGATCAGATCAAAGGCATAACTGATCGATGATCGATCAAATCAACAAAACTACTGATCATACAAATATATTATTAGACTATGTTTAACTATAAAGTAAACATAACTTAAAACAAGGTTTTAAAACAAAGTTTGGTAAAGTAAATAAAAGTTAAAAATTTAAAAGAAAGTTTGTAGGAATCTGGATCAACAAGTTGAACAATGAAGTAAGGGAGATATTAATCTCGCAACACATAAAAGTGTGATTCAAACAGATTTACGGTCAGTCAGGTACAAACATATGATTAGACTATGTTTAACTATAAAGTAAACATAACTTCAAACAAGGTTTCAAAAGAAAGTTTGAAGGAATCTGGATCAACAAGTTGAACAATGCAGTAAAGGAGATATTAATTTAGCAACGCATACAATGTGATTCAAACAGATTCACGGTCAGTCAGATTAGACTGGATTTAACTATAAAGTAAACATAACTTCAAACAACGCGACCATTCTGATTATTCAACGATAACGAAATACACAAATTGGATAGAGATAAAACTCAAGGAACATGTATATGATATTTCATTAGAATGGAATAAGAAGTTTCGGAGATGTCGTTTGAAATTTCCTTAAATTTGACCTAGTTTAAGCTATGGTGGCCATCTTGGACAACTGGCGACTGCGAAAAACACAAATCTGAGGTGCACTTTCCCAAAGATCATTGTGATAATAATAATAATAATAAATTCTTTATTTAAAGAAGGTTAACACATTATGACATAATATCAAGAAATAAACATCATGTTTTAAAATGTGGCCTTCTGTACATTAATTAACAAACATTTAGTGATTTTTAACAAATACAAACAAGAGGCCCAAGAGGGCCTGTGGACGCTCTACTGGCTCAAGATAAAGTTTATGTATAAGGGGCCACAAGTCTTTCAAAATCATTCAACTGGAACATGGTGATGATATACGCAACTAGGCTTGGTATTGATCATCCCTGCAAAGTTTCGTTGATATCCAGCCAGAGGTTCAGGAGAACTACTCTAGACAAAGTTAGTGTATTAAAACCTTTAAGGGCTCATAACTTAGCCAAAATTCATTCAACCTGAACATGGCAATGACAGGTGCAACAAGGCTTAGTACTGATCATCCCCGCCAAGATTCGCTAAAATCTGGCAAAGAGTTCAGAAAAGACTAATCTGGACAAAGTTTGTGTATTAAAACATTTAAAGGGCCATAACTCTATTAGAAAAATAATTAAACCAAAATATGGCGATGATATGCACAACTAGGCTTGATACTGATCAAATTTCGTCTATATCCAGCCAGGGGTTCAGGAGAACTAGCCCAGAAAAAAATTGTGGTATCAAAATCCTTTAAAGGGCCGCCATAACTCTGCCAAATATCTGTAAACCTGAACGCGACAATGACATGCACAACTAGGCTTGGTGCTGATCATCCCTGCAAAGTTTCATTGAAATCTGGCAAGGGGTTCAGGAGAAGTAGATCAGACAAAGTTTGTGTATTAAACATTTAAAGGGCCATAATTCTGCCAAAAATCATTCAACCAGAACACAGCAATGATTTTCACAACTAGATATGGAATTGATCATCCCTAAAAAGTTTCGTTTAAATCCAGCCAGGATTTCAGGAGAACTAGTCAGAACAAAGTTTGTGTATTAAAACCTTTAAAGGGCTATAACTCTGCAAAAAACATTCAACTGAAACACGGTGACTATGTACAACTAGGCTTGGTACTGATCATCCCTGCAAAGTTTCAATGAAATCCGGCAAAATAAAGGCCCTTTCGTCTTAATGAGGCCAAGATATAGCATATTTCAGAAAATCAAGGGACATAACTCCGATGCAAATGGTCCAATCTGGATGGTTTTCAAAGTTATCCGAGTTTTCATTGATATCAACAATCTAGTAAAATTTCGTAAAGATCGGATGAAAGATGAAGGCCCTATCGAATTAACTAGGCAAAATTTAGCATTTTTAACTAAATCAAGGGCCATAACTCCAATGCTACTGGTCCGATCTGGCTGGTTTTCGACTTTGTCTGAGCTTTCATTGATATTAACAATCTGGTAAAGTTTTGTAAAGATCGGATGAAAAATAAAGTCCCTATCGTCTTAACTAAGCAAAATATAGCATTTTTAACTAAATCAAGGGCTATAACTCCGCTGTTATTGGTCCGATCTAGTTGGTTTTCCAACTTGTCCGAGCTTTCATTGATATTAACAATCTGTGCAAGTTTGGTAAAGATCAAATAATAAATGAAGGTGCTAGAGTGTTAACAAGGCCGAAAATGGCATTTTTCAGAAAAAAGCAAGGGCCATAACTCTGGTGTTACTGATCCAATTTAGCTGGTTTTCGAACTTGTCTGAGCTTTCATTGATATTAACAATCTGCGCAAGTTTGGTAAAGATTAAATAATACATGAAGGTGCTAGAGTGTTCACAAGGCAGAATATGGCATTTTTTTAGGGAAAAAAGGCCATATTCCGGTGTTACCAACCCAATTTAGCAGGTTTTCGAACTTGTCCAAGCTTTGATTAGTATTAACAATCTATGCAAGTTTGGTAAAGATCAAATAATAAATGAAGGAGCTAGAGTGTTCACAAGGCAGAAAATGAGATTTTTAAAAAAAACAAGAGGTCAATGACCTTGAAGCTCTACTGATAGATTTTGATAGCTAGGTGATCAGCATTCCTGTGAAGTTTCATAAAAAAATGTCAAGTAGTTTCAGAGGAGTAGTCGCTACAAGTTGAAGTTTTTACTATATAACTCTCGGTAAACAAAGATGGCCACTGGCAGCCACGTTTAATGTCGAATCAAAGTAATTTTCGACAAGGATCAACATCTTGTCATTCTGATCATTTCAGAAAAAGTCCCATATCAATATCACTTACAGTTTTCAAGAAGTAGTCGCTACAAACTTTTTTTTAAAAAATCTGTTTTTAGCCATGGCGGCCATCTTGAATTTCCGGCCGACCTAAAAAAATTCTGGGATCAATTAGACATCAAGAGCAACATTCCTGTGAAGTTTCATAAAAATGTGTCAAGTAGTTTCAGAGAAGTAGTCGCTACAAGTTGTTACTATATAAATCTATGTAAACAAAGATGGCCGCTAGCAGCAATGTTTAAAGTTGCATCGAAATAAATTTCGACAAGGATCAACATCATGTCATGCTGATCATTTTAGAAAATGTCCCATATCAATATCACTTACAGTTTTCAAGAAGTAGTCGCTACAAATGTATTTATTTTAAATCTATTTTTAGCCGTGGTGGCCATTTTGAATTTCCGGCCAGCCTGAAATTTTGCTAGGATCAACTAGACATCAAGAGAAACATTCCTGTGAAGTTTCATGAACATCCGTCAAGTAGTTTCGGAGAAGTAGTCGCTACACGTTTTTACTATATAACTCTATGTAAGCAAAGATGGCCGCTGGGCAGCCATGTTTAACGTCGAATCAAAACAATTTTTGACAACGACCAACATCATGTCATGCTGATCATTTTAGAAAAAGTCCCATATCAATATCACTTCTAGTTTTCAAGAAGTAGTCGCTACAAACTTATTTTTTAAAAATCTATTTTTAGCTGTGGCGGCCATCTTGAATTTCTGGCCGATCTGAAATTTTGCTTGGAGCAATAACACATCAAGAGCAACATTCCTGTAAAGTTTCATGAAAAAACGCCAAGTAGTTTCAGAGGAGTAGTCGCTACAAGTTTTTACTATATAACTCTATGTAAATAAAGATGGCCGCTGGCAGCCATGTTTAACGTCGAATAAAAACGATTTTTGACAACGACCAACATCATGTCATGCTGATCATTTTAGAAAAAGTCCCATATCAATATCACTTATAGTTTTCAAGAAGTAGTCGCTACAAACTTGTATTTTAAAAATCTATTTTTAGATTTGGCGGCCATCTTGGATTTCACATCAACATGAATTTTTGCTAGGATCAATTAGACTTCATGGGCAACATTTCTGTAAATTTTCATGAATATCCATCCAGTAGTTTCAGAGGAGTAGTCGCTACAAATAAAAGTTTATGGACGGACAGACGAACAGGCGGACGGACGGACGACGGACGCCGCACCATGGCATAAGCTCTACTGATCTCTGATCAGTAGAGCTAAAAATGTAAAATCTATATAAGCAAACTTTGGCCCTCTAGGGCAGAGCCATTTTTCACCCAGGGAGACAAAAGAAACAACTTTAATATATAGTTTTAAACCTAGTAATCAATTCTAAAAAAGAATTGTCACAATCTACAGAGCAGTTCCTGGAAAGAAGATGTTCTAACGTTTTTGCTATATTTAGTAATGGCAGACATTTTGCAAGATACTCAAGCATATAAAAGCATTCCAAACATTTGAGAAAAATTGGTTTAGTGTTTTTAGAGAAAATGCTGCCAATGCCGACAATGTTACAGACAACACACCATCACATAAGCCCTGCTGGCCTTTGACCATGGAAGCTACAAAGCAGTTGGAGTCAAGAGACTTGGTTTAAAGTTATATGTTATAGAACACTATGTTATAGAACACTTACAATCAAATGTTAAATTCATACTGTCCAGAACCTGTCCATGCTGCTTCTTCATGTGTTTACGCAATTCTTTCCTCTGAATGAAAGCTGATCGACACGACGGACATTTGTACGGCCTCTCACCTGAATAATAAAACAATTAAGAATTGATTCACATTTTTTCAGCATTTATGCAATTCCATAAAGCACACCAGCTTTGGAATCCTGGATAATGCATACCCTTCCTACCAACTAAATTCACTTTAATATGCCTCACTGAATGATCGGTGGATTCTCTGACTGACTGACACTGACCGACCGACCTACCGACCGATTGATTGATACATGGTACCTTCTGTTTTAGGTTTCCATTCAACACAGGAAACAGCAACTTACTTTGAATCACAGTGCATCGATCCACATAGGGAAAATATTCCGAGTTTCAAATGCATGCCACATTATATGCAGCTCTGGACCAGTTATATAAAGGTCAAATGTATGCCACATTATATGCAGCTCTGGACCAGTTATATAAAGGTCAAATGTATGCCACATTATATGCAGCTCTGGACCAGTTATATAAAGGTCAAATGTATGCCACATTATATGCAGCTCTGGACCAGTTATATAAAGGTCAAATGTATGCCACATTATATGTAGCTCTGGACCAGTTATATAAAGGTCAAACGTATGCCACATTATATGCAGCTCTGGACCAGTTATATAAAGGTCAAATGTATGCCACATTATATGCAGCTCTGGACCAGTTATATAAAGGTCAAATGTATGCCATATTATATGTAGCTCTGGGCCAGTTATATAAAGGTCAAATGTATGCCACATTATATGTAGCTCTGGACCAGTTATATAAAGATAACGCATGCAGAACATGTGTAATGCATGCATATATATGTGAATCACATATATTTAAAGAAAGTAAACAGACAATAAAATTTCGATATAAAACCGTTCTTCCATACTCTACTTATGTGTTGAGGCCATAAAATAATGCATATATGCCGATATAAAAGAACAAGAGTAGCACACAAGATGGTGTCTCGCCAAAATGACATGTCCAACATATATGTTTCAAGCGATATTCATCTTGAACAAATCGAGGTTTTATACTAACTGTTAACTGTTAACGCGGTCAAACACTGTTGTCAGCATTCAGTAGGTTAGCATTGATATTTCATAGTTTTCCTTAACACATATCTTACCACAAGGAATGTCGTTATCCATGACCAATAACTCTGACTTTCATTTTGGCAGAGTTATATAGCCTTTTAAAGCTTGTATTAGAAGTAATATCATGGTAAACAATCAGGAATGTTTTCCACTTATCAGTATTAAAGGAACACTGTCCATAAATACAAATATTTAGAGCCACCCCAGAGAGAGAGGAAGAAAGACTTTTTTTATTGTTTAGTAACATATTTATTTCCAGAATTTTTACAAGTTTTGGATATAGAGAAAAGTCCACTTAAATACGTGTACAGTCTGAAGAAATCATTGGAATATTCAGTATTGTAGTTGTGTAACGTCGTTAACATAATTATATATGTATATTGTGCTTTATAATCTCAAAGTAACAGTGTCCCTTTAAACAACAAGAGGTCAATGACCTTGAAGCTCTACCGATTGATTTTGATTTCAGGAAGTAGTCGCTACAGACTTGTTTTTTGAAAATCTATTTTTAACCGTGGCGGCCATCTTGAATTTACGGCCGACCTGAAATTTTGCTAGGATCAATTAGACGTTAAGAGCAACATTCCTGTGAAGTTTCATGAAAATCCGTCAAGTAGTTTCAGAGGAGTAGTCGCTACAAGTTTTCATTATATAACTCTATGTAAACAAAGATGGCCACTGGTAGCCATGTTTAACGTCAAATCAAAACGATTTTCAACAAGGACCAACATCATGTCATACTGATCATTTTAGAAAAAGTCCCATATCAATATCTCTTATAGTTTTGAAGAAGTAGTCGCTACAAACTTATTTATTTTAAATCTACTTTTAGCTGTGGCGGCCATCTTGAATTTCCGGCCGACCTGAAATTTTTCTAGGATCAACTAGACATCAAGAGCAACATTGCTGTGAAGTTTCATGAACATCCGTCAAGTAGTTTCAGAGGAGTAGTCGCTACAAGTTTTTACTATATAACTCTATGTAACCAAAGATGGCCACTGGCAGCCATGTTTAATTCGAATCAAAATAATTTTCCACAAGGATCAACATCATGTCATGCTGATCATTTTAGAAAAAGTCCCATATCAATATCACTTATAGTTTTCAAGAAGTAGTCGCTACAAACTTGTATTTTAAAACTCTATTTTTAGCTTTGGTGGCCATCTTGGATTTCACATCAACATGAATTTTTGCTAGGATCAACTAGACTTTATGGGCAACATTTCTGTAAAGTTTCATGAATATCCATCCAGTAGTTTCAGAGGAGTTGTCGCTACAAATAAAAGTTTACGGACAGACAGACGGACAGACGGACGACGGACGCCGCAGCTCTGCTGATCTCTGATCAGTAGAGCTAAAAATCTATTTTAGCTGTGGCGGCCATCTTGAATTTCTGGCCGATCTGAAATTTTGCTAGGATCAATTAGACATTAAGAGCAATATTCCTGTAAAGTTTCATGAAAATCTGTCAAGTAGTTTCAAAGGAGTAGTCGCTACAAGTTTTTACTATATAACTGTATGTAAACAAAGATGGCCTCTGGCAGCCATGTTTAATGTTGAATCAAAATGATTTTTGACAAGGACCAACATCATGTCATGCTGATCATTTTAGAAAAAGTCCCATATCAATATCACTTATAGTTTTCAAGAAGTAGTCGCTACAAACTTGTATTTTAAAATCTATTTTTAGCCGTGGCGGCCATCTTGAATTTCCGGCCGACCTGAAATTCTGCTAGGATCAATTAGACATCAAGAGCAACATTCCTGTGAAGTTTCATGAAAATCCGTCAAGTAGTTTCAGAGGAGTAGTTGCTACAAGTTTTCATTATATAACTCTATGTAAACAAAGATGGCCGCTGGCAGCCATGTTTAACGTCGAATCAAAACGATTTTCGACAAGGACCAACATCATGTCATGCTGATCATTTTAGAAAAAGTCCCATATCAATATCACTTATAGTTTTCAAGAAGAAGTCGCTACAAACTTGTTTTTTAAAAACTTATTTTTAGATCTGGCGGCCATCTTGGATTTCACATCAACATGAATTTTTGCTAGGATCAACTAGACTTCATGGGCAACATTTCTGTAAAGTTTCATGAAAATCCATTCAGTAGTTTCAGAGTAGAAGTCGCTACAAAAAAAAGTTTACGACAGACAGACGGACAGACAGACGGACGACGCACCACGGCATAAGCTCTGCTGATCTCTGATCAGTAGAGCTAAAAACAAAAAAAATGTGTATTAATGTTTGTCAACATATAGGTTATTTTGACTTGCTGTATAATTGATGCAATTATCCAGTTTGTCAACTTGTATTGTTTCACAAAATGACATTTTAATCTGAGGGTATCATGTTTTATCAAAAAATGTCAGCGGAATTAATGTGATGTTGCTGCTGGCATTGTAATATCAATTAACACCGGCTATAACAAAACTGATGACAGATTTAGATTCTGCCTCAAAAATACCTCAGAAACATATACCAGTCTGCGAAATTAACTTTTGGACTTGGTTGTCCTTTGGGCAACCATTTCATCAAAAAAAAATTGCCCGAAAGGAAAAGTGGTTGCCCGAAATGTTTCTTTTAACAAGAGGTCAATGACCTTGAAGCTCTACTGATTGATTTTGTTTTCAGGAAGAAGTTGCTACAAACTTGTTTTTTGAAAATCTATTTTTAGCAGTGGCGGCCATCTTGAATTTCCGGCCGACCTGAAATTTTGCTAGGATCAATTAGACATCAAGAGCAACATTCCTGTGAAGTTTCATGAAAATCCGTCAAGTAGTTTCAGAGGAGTAGTCGCTACAAGTTTTCATTATATAACTCTATGTAAACAAAGATGGCCGCTGACAGCCATGTTTAACATTGAATCAAAATAATGTTCGACTCGGATAACCATCATGTCATGCTGATAATTTTAGAAAAAGTCCCATATCAATATCACTTATAGTTTTCAAGAAGTAGTCGCTACAAACTTATTTTTTTTAAATCTATTTTTAGCTGTGTCTGCCATCTTGAATTTCTGGATGATCTAAAATTTTGCTTGGATCAATAAGACATCAAGAGCAACATTCCTGTGAAGTTTCATGAAAATCCGTCAAGTAGTTTCAGACGAGTAGTCGCTACAAGTTTTCAATATATAACTCTATGTAAACAAAGATGGCCACTGGCAGCCATGTTTAACGTCGAATCAAAAAAATGTTCAACTGGGATAACCATCATGTCATGCTGATCATTTTAGAAAAAGTCCCATATCAATATCTCTTACAGTTTTCAAGAAGTAGTCGCTTCAAACTTATTTTTTAAAAATCTATTTTTAGCCGTGGCGGCCATCTTGAATTTCCGGCCGACCTGAAATTTTGCTAGGATCAATTAGACATCAAGAGTAAGATTCCTGTGAAGTTTCATGAAAATCCGTCAAGTAGTTTCAGAGGAGTAGTCGCTACAAGTTTTCATTATATAACTCTATGTAAACAAAGATGGCCGCTGGCAGCCATGTTTAATGTCGAATCAAAACGATTTTCGACAAGGACCAACATCATGTCATCCTGATCGTTTAAGAAAAAGTCCCATATCAATATCTCTTATAGTTTTCAAGAAGTAGTCGCTACAAACTTATTTTTTAAAAATCTATTTTTAGCCATGGCGGCCATCTTGAATTTCCGGCCGACCTGAAATTTTGCTAGGATCAATTAGACATCAAGAGCAACATTCCTGTGAAGTTTCATGAAAATCCGTCAGGTAGTTTCAGAGGAGTAGTCACTACAAGTTTTCATTATATAACTCTATGTAAACAAAGATGGCCGCTGGCAGCCATGTTTAATGTCGAATCAAAACGATTTTCGACAAGGACCAACATCATGTCATGCTGATCATTTTAGAAAAAGTCCCATAGCAATATCCCTTAGAGTTTTCAAGAAGTAGTCGCTACAAACTTGTTTTTTAAAAACCTATTTTTAGATTTGGCGGCCATCTTGGATTTCACATCTACATGAATTTTTGCTAGGATCAACTAGACTTCATGGGCAACATTTCTGTAAAGTTTCATGAAAATCCATTCATTAGTTTTAGAGGAGTAGTCGCTACAAAAAAAAAGTTAACGGACGGACGGACGACGGACACCGCACCACGGCATAAGCTCTGCTGATCTCTGATTTTACCATCTTCGGTACATTTAAGCCACTCTCGACCAACTTGCTAAGAAGAAACACAATTTCTGCCTCTTTTGGCTTCGTAACGCTTACTTGACTCTTGTTTGGAATCTATCACTGGTTTATTCACTGGTTTACCAGGAATGGCACCCGTCCGGTACCGCAACACTGACATTTTGTGACAACCGAAAACACGTTTTTACCGATGCATGCACTAAATTAGCATTGATGATGTTTATTTTATTCTCATTTCATGGAATAATTTACGAATTCCTCATAGCATTTATACCGGTGTCAGTAATTTTCTCAACATCAATGAAAAAGCCGAAAATCGTGTTTCCAGTTCGACTTTTATACGTATTTTGATTGCTTTCAGAAATTTTGGTTGTCCCTGAGCAAGACATTTTATCTGCATTGTTTAGTACTGGTTCTACCTAGGAAGACATTGAGAGTGATTCTTATAATCCATATAAAATAAATAAGTTCACACTTATATGAAAAGAGTTATTGCAAATGGATTTGGTGGTCTGTACTGTAACACAACACAATAGTTATTATATTTGACAGTTTAATCTCCATTTCTGTTTGTAATGTCTGTATTTATAAGACATAAAACCAACACTGTTGTTCTAAAGCTATGTCTCTTTAATCAGTAAAGCAAGTAAAATGTGATATATATATATATATATACAGACTTTTCCCTGATTCTCTCGTCAGTGCAATTTATGCTTAACCAAGTCTTGTTGAAATTCATCCAGTGGTTGAGGTTAACTAGTCGGGACAAAGTTTCTGTATAAGGGTCATAACTCCACCAATATCATTCAACTGAAACATGGCAACACCTTGGTCAACTATGATTGATACTGATCATCCCTACAACGTTTTGCTGAAATCAGGCCAGGGGTTCAGGAGAACTAGTCTGGACAAACTTTGTGTATTAAGGGCCATAAATCATTCAAGCAGACCACAGCGACGATATGAGCAACTAGGCATGGTATTGATTATCCATGCTGGCCAGGAGAACAAATTAAAACATTTAAAGGGCCATAACTCTGCCAAAAACATTTGAACAGAACACAAAAAGATATGCACAACTAGGCTTGATACTCATCATCCTTACCAAGTTTCATTGAAATTCAGCCAGGGGTTCAGGAGAAGACTAGTCCAGACATTTGTGTATTTAAACCTTGAAAGGGCCATTAACTCTGCCAAAAAGCATTCGGAACATGGAGATGATATGTGCAACTGGGCTTGGTACTCATCATCCCTGCCAAGTTGTGTTGTTGAAATCAGGCCAGGAGTTCAGAACAGACTAGTCTGGATAAAGTTTGTGTATCAAATATTATTCAACCGGGAATACAGCGACGATATGCGCAACTAGGATTAGTACTGATCATCTCTGCCAAGTTTCAATGAAATCCGGCCAGGGGTTCAGAAGAACTAGTCTGGACAAAGTTTGTGTATTAAAACCTTTGTAGGGCCATAACTCTGCCAAAATTCTTTCAACCAGAACACGATGAAGATTATTATGCGCAACTAGGCTTGGTACTGATCATCCCTGAAAATTTCACTGAAATCCGGTCAAGGGCTCAGAACAAGTCCGGACAAAATATGTGACATTCAGATGACGGATGAGACAGACAGAACAAAAATAATGTCTAGAATATGGTAGACATAGAAGACATAATTACATTCAGGGGTGCATATTGCAACATGTTTCATGTGTCTCTGTCACTCAAACCTAGCTTTCCAGTAAATCTTGGGTATTCTACCAATGAAATTACCTGAATGAACCTTTAGGTGACACTGCAGTTGATAGTTAGTGAAGAAGCGTCGTTCACACTCATTGCACGAGAATCTGCGCTGCTGAGTGTGTGTCCACATGTGCTGCACGAGGTAGTATTTACGTGAGAACTGCTGCCCACACACTTCACACTGGTGCCCCTTGATGTCTGAAACAGATTATATGTGAATTTGGCACACAATCAAAAACAGGATGTATCTTCTGAGGGCAAAATCAAAATTCACTGAGCTGTAGAAAAGAGATTTTACGTACTTGTAGGGCTCTCCAACAAGTTCTTATGGAAATGACAACATAGGGATTTCCTTGATGAATATTCTATCAGCATGTCAATATTAACATTTTATGTGCATTTGTGTCGTGGAAAAAAAAGAGTATGTATACGATAAATGCTATGAAGAGAAATCTTCACCATTAAAAAACAGAAAGGGAGGGAGCATAGTGACTGAACACAATTTCTTAATGGTGAAAACTTCCCTTCATAGCCTCTATCTGACTTAGTGACTACAATGAGTATTTACTCATCAGATTCAAAATGAATGAGTAACAAGGAACTCGTTCAGAGTAAACAATGTCTTTAAATAGTTCATTCTTTCAAAATGGATGTGAATTAATACATTTTAAAAGAAACAACAACTATTCTGATTACATTAAAGTAAAAACAAAAGGAACACTGTATGATAATATCAGACCCATGCTTCGAACAATTTTCATCATGAAAATATGAAATAAGCTGTTCCACAGGACAATACATACATATATAATACTCATGATTTTTAAAAGAAACGAGTATTTGTAGTAAGTTGATGAGTAACGATACTCACATTTTAAAAAAACAAAGCGGTTTTGTAAAAAAATAAGAGTAAAATACTTAAAAACTCAGCTTATCTACAGCTCTGATATAACCTTGGTGTGCCATATGTACTCCATATAACCTTGGTGTGCCATATGTCCTCCATATAACCTTGATATGCCATATGTCCCTCCATATAACCTTTATGTGCCACATGTTCTCCATATAACCTTCATGTGCCATATGTCCTCCATATAACCTTGGTGTGCCATATGTCCTCCATTAAACCTTTGTGTGCCACATGTCCTCCATATAACCTTGGTGTGCCATATGTCCTTCAAATAACCTTGATGTGCCATATGTCCTCCATATAACCTTGATGTGCCACATGTCCTCCATATAAACTTTATGTGCCACATGTCCTCCATATAACCTTCATGTGCCATATGTCCTCCATATAACCTTGGTGTGCCATATGTCCTCCATTAAACCTTTGTGTGCCACATGTCCTCCATATAACCTTGGTGTGCCATATGTCCTTCAAATAACCTTGATGTGCCATATGTCCTCCATATAACCTTGATGTGCCACATGTCCTCCATATAACCTTGGTGTGCCACATGTCCTCCATTAAACCTTGGTGTGCCACATGTCCTCCATATAACATTGGTGTGCCATATGTCCTCCATTAAACCTTGATGTGCCACATGTCCTCCATATAACCTTGGTGTGCCACATGTCCTCCATATAACCTTGATGTGCCACATGTCCCTCCATATAACCTTTATGTGCCACATGTCCTCCATATAACCTTCATGTGCCATATGTCCTCCATATAACCTTGGTGTGCCATATGTCCTCCATTAAACCTTTGTGTGCCACATGTCCTCCATATAACCTTGGTGTGCCATATGTCCTTCAAATAACCTTGATGTGCCATATGTCCTCCATATAACCTTGATGTGCCACATGTCCTCCATATAACCTTGGTGTGCCACATGTCCTCCATTAAACCTTGGTGTGCCACATGTCCTCCATATAACATTGGTGTGCCATATGTCCTCCATTAAACCTTGATGTGCCACATGTCCTCCATTAAACCTTGGTGTGCCACATGTCCTCCATATAACCTTGGTGTGCCACATGTCCTCCATATAACCTTGATGTGCCACATGTCCTCCATTAAACCTTGGTGTGCCACATGTCCTCCATATAACCTTGGTGTGCCACATGTCCTCCATTAAACCTTCGTGTGCCACATGACCTCCATATAACCTTAGTTTGCCACATGTCCTCCATTAAACCTTGGTGTGCCACATGTCCTCCATTTAACCTTGGTGTGCCACATGTCCTCCATATAACCTTGGTGTGCCATATGTCCTCCATTAAACCTTGATGTGCCATATGTTCTCCACATAACCTTTATGTGCCGTATGTCCTCCATATAACCTTGATGTGGCGTATGTCCTCCATATAACCTTGGTGTGCCGTATGTCCTCCATATAACCTTGGTGTGCCACATGTCCTCCATTAAACCTTGGTGTGCCACATGTCCTCCATATAACATTGGTGTGCCATATGTCCTCCATTAAACCTTGATGTGCCACATGTCCTCCATTAAACCTTTATGTGCCGTATGTCCTCCATATAACCTTGATGTGGCGTATGTCCTCCATATAACCTTGGTGTGCCGTATGTCCTCAATATAAACTTGGTGTGCCGTATGTCCTCCATATAACCTTGGTGTGCCGTATGTCCTCCATATAACCTTGGTGTGCCGCATGTCCTCCATATAACCTTGATGTGTCATATGTCCTCCATATAACCTTGGTGTGCCATATGTCCTCCATATAACCTTGGTGTGTCATTAGTCCTGCATATAACCTTGATGTGCCGTACGTCCTCCATATAACCTTGATGTGCCGTATGTCCTCCATTAAACCTTGGTGTGCCACATGTCCTCCATATAACCTTGATGTGCCACATGTCCTCCATTAAACCTTGGTGTGCCACATGTCCTCCATATAACCTTGGTGTGCCACATGTCCTCCATTAAACCTTTTTTGTGTGCCACATGACCTCCATATAACTTTAGTGTACCACATGTCCTCCATTAAACCTTGGTGTGTCACATGTCCTCCATTTAACCTTGGTGTGCCACATGTCCTCCATATAACCTTGGTGTGCCATATGTCCTCCATTAAACCTTGATGTGCCATATGTTCTCCACATAACCTTTATGTGCCGTATGTCCTCCATATAACCTTGATGTGGCGTATGTCCTCCATATAACCTTGGTGTGCCGTATGTCCTCAATATAAACTTGGTGTGCCGTATGTCCTCCATATAACCTTGGTGTGCCGTATGTCCTCCATATAACCTTGGTGTGCCGCATGTCCTCCATATAACCTTGATGTGCCATATGTCCTCCATATAACATTGGTGTGCCATATGTCCTCCATATAACCTTGGTGTGTCATTAGTCCTGCATATAACCTTGATGTGCCGTATGTCCTCCATATAACCTTGATGTGCCGTATGTCCTCCATTAAACCTTGGTGTGCCATATGTCCTCCAGATAACCTTGGTGTGCCATATGTCCTCCATATAACCTTGATGTGCCATATGTCTCAATATAACCTTTATGTGCTGTATGTCCTCCATATAACCTTGATGTGCCGTATGTCCTCCATATAACCTTGGTGTGCCATATGTCCTCCATATAACTTGATGTGCCAAATGTCCTCTATATAACCTTTATGTGCCGTATGTCCTCCATATAACCTTGATGTCCCGTATGTCCTCCATATAACCTTGGTGTGCCATATGTCCTCCATATAACCTTTATGTGCTGTATGTCCTAGATATAACCTTGATGTGCCATATGTCCTCCATATAACCTTGGTGTGCCATATGTCCTCCATATAACCTTGATATGCCATATGTCCTCCATATAACCTTGATGTGCCATATTTACTCCATATAACCTTGGTGTGCTATATGTCCTCCATATAACCTTTATGTGCCATATGTCCTCCATATAACCTTGGTATGCCATATGTCCTCCATATAACCTTTATGTGCCGTATGTCCTAGATATAAGCTTGATGTGCCATATGTCCTAGATATAACCTTGATGTGCCATATGTCCTCCATATAACCTTGATGTGCCATATGTCCTCCATATAACCTTCATGTGCCGTATGTCCTCCATATAACCTTGATGTGCCATATGTCCTCCATATAACCTTGATGTGCCATATGTCCTCCATATAACCTTGGTGTGCCATAAGTCCTCCATATAACCTTGATGTGCCATATGTCCTCCATATAACCTTGATGTGCCACATGTCCTCCATTAAACCTTGGTGTGCCACATGTCCTCCATATAACCTTGGTGTGCCACATGTCCTCCATTAAACCTTCGTGTGCCACATGACCTCCATATAACCTTAGTTTGCCACATGTCCTCCATTAAACCTTGGTGTGCCACATGTCCTCCATTTAACCTTGGTGTGCCACATGTCCTCCATATAACCTTGGTGTGCCATATGTCCTCCATTAAACCTTGATGTGCCATATGTTCTCCACATAACCTTTATGTGCCGTATGTCCTCCATATAACCTTGATGTGGCGTATGTCCTCCATATAACCTTGGTGTGCCGTATGTCCTCCATATAACCTTGGTGTGCCACATGTCCTCCATTAAACCTTGGTGTGCCACATGTCCTCCATATAACATTGGTGTCATTAAACCTTGGTGTGCCACATGTCCTCCATATAACATTGGTGTGCCATATGTCCTCCATTAAACCTTGATGTGCCACATGTCCTCCATTAAACCTTTATGTGCCGTATGTCCTCCATATAACCTTGATGTGGCGTATGTCCTCAATATAAACTTGGTGTGCCGTATGTCCTCCATATAACCTTGGTGTGCCGTATGTCCTCCATATAACCTTGGTGTGCCGCATGTCCTCCATATAACCTTGATGTGTCATATGTCCTCCATATAACCTTGGTGTGCCATATGTCCTCCATATAACCTTGGTGTGTCATTAGTCCTGCATATAACCTTGATGTGCCGTACGTCCTCCATATAACCTTGATGTGCCGTATGTCCTCCATTAAACCTTGGTGTGCCACATGTCCTCCATATAACCTTGATGTGCCACATGTCCTCCATTAAACCTTGGTGTGCCACATGTCCTCCATATAACCTTGGTGTGCCACATGTCCTCCATTAAACCTTTTTTGTGTGCCACATGACCTCCATATAACTTTAGTGTACCACATGTCCTCCATTAAACCTTGGTGTGTCACATGTCCTCCATTTAACCTTGGTGTGCCACATGTCCTCCATATAACCTTGGTGTGCCATATGTCCTCCATTAAACCTTGATGTGCCATATGTTCTCCACATAACCTTTATGTGCCGTATGTCCTCCATATAACCTTGATGTGGCGTATGTCCTCCATATAACCTTGGTGTGCCGTATGTCCTCAATATAAACTTGGTGTGCCGTATGTCCTCCATATAACCTTGGTGTGCCGTATGTCCTCCATATAACCTTGGTGTGCCGCATGTCCTCCATATAACCTTGATGTGCCATATGTCCTCCATATAACATTGGTGTGCCATATGTCCTCCATATAACCTTGGTGTGTCATTAGTCCTGCATATAACCTTGATGTGCCGTATGTCCTCCATATAACCTTGATGTGCCGTATGTCCTCCATTAAACCTTGGTGTGCCATATGTCCTCCAGATAACCTTGGTGTGCCATATGTCCTCCATATAACCTTGATGTGCCATATGTCTCAATATAACCTTTATGTGCTGTATGTCCTCCATATAACCTTGATGTGCCGTATGTCCTCCATATAACCTTGGTGTGCCATATGTCCTCCATATAACTTGATGTGCCAAATGTCCTCTATATAACCTTTATGTGCCGTATGTCCTCCATATAACCTTGATGTCCCGTATGTCCTCCATATAACCTTGGTGTGCCATATGTCCTCCATATAACCTTTATGTGCTGTATGTCCTAGATATAACCTTGATGTGCCATATGTCCTCCATATAACCTTGGTGTGCCATATGTCCTCCATATAACCTTGATATGCCATATGTCCTCCATATAACCTTGATGTGCCATATTTACTCCATATAACCTTGGTGTGCTATATGTCCTCCATATAACCTTTATGTGCCATATGTCCTCCATATAACCTTGGTATGCCATATGTCCTCCATATAACCTTTATGTGCCGTATGTCCTAGATATAAGCTTGATGTGCCATATGTCCTAGATATAACCTTGATGTGCCATATGTCCTCCATATAACCTTGATGTGCCATATGTCCTCCATATAACCTTCATGTGCCGTATGTCCTCCATATAACCTTGATGTGCCATATGTCCTCCATATAACCTTGATGTGCCATATGTCCTCCATATAACCTTGGTGTGCCATAAGTCCTCCATATAACCTTGATGTGCCATATGTCCTCCATATAACCTTCATGTGCTGTATGTCCTCCATATAACCTTGGTGTGCCACATGTCCTCCATATAACATTGGTGTGCCATATGTCCTCCATTAAACCTTGATGTGCCACATGTCCTCCATTAAACCTTGGTGTGCCACATGTCCTCCATATAACCTTGATGTGCCACATGTCCTCCATTAAACCTTGGTGTGCCACATGTCCTCCATATAACCTTGGTGTGCCACATGTCCTCCATTAAACCTTTTTTGTGTGCCACATGACCTCCATATAACCTTAGTGTGCCACATGTCCTCCATCAAACCTTGGTGTGCCACATGTCCTCCATTTAACCTTGGTGTGCCACATGTCCTCCATATAACCTTGGTGTGCCATATGTCCTCCATTAAACCTTGATGTGCCATATGTTCTCCACATAACCTTTATGTGCCGTATGTCCTCCATATAACCTTGATGTGGCGTATGTCCTCCATATAACCTTGGTGTGCCGTATGTCCTCAATATAAACTTGGTGTGCCGTATGTCCTCCATATAACCTTGGTGTGCCGTATGTCCTCCATATAACCTTGGTGTGCCGCATGTCCTCCATATAACCTTGATGTGCCATATGTCCTCCATATAACCTTGGTGTGCCATATGTCCTCCATATAACCTTGGTGTGTCATTAGTCCTGCATATAACCTTGATGTGCCGTATGTCCTCCATATAACCTTGATGTGCCGTATGTCCTCCATTAAACCTTGGTGTGCCATATGTCCTCCAGATAACCTTGGTGTGCCATATGTCCTCCATATAACCTTGATGTGCCATATGTCTCAATATAACCTTTATGTGCCATATGTCCTCCATATAACCTTGGTGTGCCATATGTCCTCCATATAACTTGATGTGCCAAATGTCCTCTATATAACCTTTATGTGCCGTATGTCCTCCATATAACCTTGATGTCCCGTATGTCCTCCATATAACCTTGGTGTGCCATATGTCCTCCATATAACCTTTATGTGCTGTATGTCCTAGATATAACCTTGATGTGCCATATGTCCTCCATATAACCTTGGTGTGCCATATGTCCTCCATATAACCTTGATATGCCATATGTCCTCCATATAACCTTGATGTGCCATATTTCCTCCATATAACCTTGGTGTGCTATATGTCCTCCATATAAGCTTTATGTGCCATATGTCCTCCATATAACCTTGGTATGCCATATGTCCTCCATATAACCTTTATGTGCCGTATGTCCTAGATATAAGCTTGATGTGCCATATGTCCTAGATATAACCTTGATGTGCCATATGTCCTCCATATAACCTTGGTGTGCCATATGTCCTCCATATAACCTTTATGTGCCATATGTCCTAGATATAACCTTGATGTGCCATATGTCCTCCATATAACCTTGGTGTGCCATATGTCCTCCATATAACCTTTATGTGCCGTATGTCCTAGATATAACCTTGATGTGCCATATGTCCTCCAAATAACCTTGGTGTGCCATAAGTCCTCCATATAACCTTGATGTGCCATATGTCAGATTGGTGATTTAAACAAATTATCTGGGTTGAAAGCTGGATGGAGTTGTATGTGTGTGCATGATGAGTTGTGGGTGAGTTTCATTAAAATGGCTAAAAATAATTAGGGGGAGGGTTGTTGCAAGTCCCACATTAATCTGGCATCATCTGTCAATTACAATTGCTGGTGATGTTCCCATCAAAGGTATGCGAGTATGTATAACTACATACATGTATATGGCTATCTAAAGAATACAATCTAAAGTACTTATAAGCTTATTTGAAATACATATTTCAAAATACCACTTTTAGTTATATTTGTTTTGTTTTGTTTTTCCAGATATTACTAGAACAAATGCAGAAATAACAATAACAAACCTGAGTGCATCGTGTCGATCCACTCATTTTTTTTAAAGGTAGCGTCGCAGGATGAACATTTGAACACTGATGAATGCTTATAGCACGTATGGGATTTCAATCTATAAATTTGTATGTCAGATCACATTTAAAAGTTAAAACCTGGTAATGATGAAAATCTACCTACATTATATGATTATATGCCGCAGTGGCTCATCCGACTCTGAATCTGGAGATCATAGGTTCAAACTTTATTGACACCACTATCATTTCTTCAGGGTATCCATGGTCAAGACAATTTCCTTAGCCTCTTCCGTCAGATGGGGAAGTAAACGGTAGTCCCATATATTGGAGTATTATATTTGATAGTAAAAGTAGAACAGTAACACAGGGTTCCCACCCTTATTGGAAGGCCAAATTCAAGGACTTTCAAGGACATTTTTTCCAAGAAACTGAGGAACTAATTTCTTCTTGTTCTATTTAAAGATACAACCTTTTAGCTCCCATACCTCAAATTATAAGATATTGGTCAAAATATGAGAAAAGAGGATCGAAAAGGAATGGATGACGAAGGATCAAACAGAAAGAGAGGACAAAAGAAACTTACCTGCTGAGCGAACAAATCGGGGTCCAAGCGAAGTATATAACAAAGAGAATATAATTTTTATGCAATTCAACATGTGTTGTGGTTTTTACAATGGGTATTTTCTCCGCTTGCAACTAGTGTTGTATAATTTAATAACGGTGTTCATTTATTCATACCTGCAGTTTTACAATCTTATAAATTTGTTAATGTCTTTACGACTGGTAGTTTGTGACCGAGTTAACAAATTATGATGTAAGGAAACACAAAGTCATATTATATTCTTTACAACACAAATTTATATATATTTCTTCAATTAATGCAATGTTCATAATATACCAAAATTAGAATGTTCAAATTAATGTCACTTTCTCACTTTATTCAAAGTCTCATTTCATGTTTTGTAATAATTTGATGTTTTGAAGTTCCCCCTAATATGAAGTATTCTAAGCCGAAAATAATACCAAAAGATCCCCAATATCTCTGTGCCACACCTTTTATACAACTACAGTGTGTAACACCAACCCCATACACATGTGTAAACACAAGGCCCTTATAAGGAAGTGAATCTTCCCCAACACATCATGAGTTTAACCCCAGTTTTGACCTTCCTTTGTTTAAAGGACTACACAGTCTTCCCAATTACACCCTGTGTAAACACCGTGTAAGAACTACACAAAACACCTCTGTGTGACCAGTATAGAATACACGGCATAGAATATCAGATCACACACTAGCCCGGCTATTGTTACACTCTGTATGCAAGGTTATATGGAACTTTCAATACTTTCACACCAACATTGCATAAAAAGCATATTCATATAATACATCTATAAAATGTAATATTACCAAACACAACAATAGACAAACAGCAAGATATAAGTGCATGTATGATCCGTATGTTTCACCTAAAGGACTGAACTTAAGTAAGAGCTAAATGCAAAATCAAAAATTGTTAAGTGTAAATGAAGGAAAAGGTCACAGATTACTTACCTAATTCACATGTGAAGTATGGTGGCTGTTTTGTGCCATGTGTGGCAGGACGAAGACACGACAAAACGACAGCGCAACAAATACTTTATTTGTCGAGTTGTCGTGTTGCCATGTGGCGAGGCGAAGACACGACAACAAGACAAATTTTACACGACAACTCAACATTTAGAAGGCGCCGACACGACAGATTTATGTGTTGGCGTCTTTTATTTGTCGTTTTGTCGTGTCTTTGCCCCGCAACACAACGACAACATAACAAATACCTTATGTGTCGAGTTGTCGTGTCGTCGTCTTCTGCTAGACATGCGCACAACTATTACACATCCTTTAGTTAATTGAAGCTTTTCATGGCATGCCAAACGTTGCTTAACTGTTTTTCAATTATTCATGTTGTTGATTTATATTTATATTGTTAAATTTATAAATATATTGTTGAATTTAGATTTATATTCAGGGGCGTAGCCAGGATTTATTAGGTTGTACACACAAGAATATTTTAGTCGTGCGTCACGGACGCGAGTGGGCTAGGGTGTCCGAGGGCATACACACCACACCACACTAGATTTTTTTTATCGCAATGCAAAATCAATGTTATGTTAACAAAGGTCCCCCAGCTGTATGTTAACAAAGTCAATGTTATGTTAACAAAGGTCCCCCAGCTGTACATTAACAACTGTCCCCAAGCTGTATGTTAACAATGGTCTCCCAACTGCATGTCAACAAAGGTCCCCCAGCTGTACCGTCACGGTGATGGTGACGTTTAACAAAGGTCTCCCAGCTGTATGTTAACGGTGCCCCCAGTTATGTGTTAACAGCGGTCCCTCCAGCTGTACGTTAACAGCAGTCCCCCAGCTGTACGTCAACAACGGTCCCCCTGCTATACATTAACAATGATGCACCAGCTATACGTTAACAATGGTCCCCCAGCTATATATTAACCAGCTATACGTTAACAATGGTCCCCCAGCTATATGTTAACAACGGTCCTCCAGCTGTACGTTAACAACAGTCCCCGGCTGTACGTTAACATCAGTCCCCCAGCTATACGTTAACAATGGTCCCAAAGTTGTACATTAACAATGATCCCCCAGCTGTACGATAACGATACTGCAGTGATACTATGGCAAGCGAGAACATACATGAAAAAGAATCTTGTAGAAGTAAAAGGACTGAAAACCAATTATTCCATTTGGAAATGCCGATATTGAACTTTGATGTGTTAAATTAATCCCGACAGACTGGAATAGCTTAAAGAGACCCCTAGTAATGTGGCAACATAATTATATCCTGTTCTAGTACTTTGTGCTGTAAAAACCTGTATATAACAAAGGAATCCTGCATCATACGTTTGAACCAACATGACCAAATTGATATTTTCTGATGACATTTTAAAGGGAGTAAATCAGACTTTTCGTTGGGGTGAAGGCGTCCGACTTAAAATTTACAAATAATGATATTTTATATTCTAAAAGGCTAGAACATAATGAATGAACCTATAAATGACCCCTTACTTACAGTAACTGTGCTATCCTAGGTTATGCACCAGGGTTAATTTATGCATTTTACGCCCAATTACATTCACAATCTATGGTGAATTCAATTTTTTACACTTGAAAATCAAGGTGAAAACACTCCATTTTCATTTATTTGAGATTTTTATCATAATTTTTTAAAATTTAAAATTCTTTTAGAAAAAGCCTGATGTACCGTACCCCCTTTAATAAATGGGTAAAAGTATGTTGGCACATACCTGAATGGAGACTCATGTGCCGATTTAATTTGCTCCTCATTTTGAAGGCTGCCTCGCACTGTGCACACTTGAAAGGCCTGTCAGTTGTGTGCTTATTTACTTTGTGCACTTTCAACCTATAAAAATCAAAATTTAAGGTCAAAGAAAACAAAACCAGGCCGTCGACCAACTTTTCAAAAAAAAATTAAAACAAGAGGGCCATAATGGTCCCATAGCTCTCACCTAAGTATTGGCCCATTGCCAAACTTCTCCGAAATCTTATGGTCATATAAATTCTGTGCAAGTTTGGTTAAGATTACTCAAGAAATGTGGGCTCTGCCTTGTTATCAAGATGAACTAGAACTATCATCACTGAAGGTGATTAATAACCCTGCGAAACCTCTTTCAATTGCAAACATTGCATATATAGACAAAGGACTAGTTATGATAAGGACCAAAATTGGCCCCCAATACTGAAAGTTTTAATGCACAAGTTTTGAATATCTAATTTAGCTACAAACGAACTGAATCAATATTAAAACTCATTACAAGTACGTTTGAAGGCTCTAAATGAGTTTAATAGCCTCACAAACAAGGCCTTTTCTTTCAAACAAGATGTCAATGACCTTGAAGCTCTACTGATTGATTTTGATTTTAGGAAGTAGTCGCTACAAACTTGTTTTCTGAAAAATTATTTTTAGCTGTGGCGGCCATCTTGAATTTCCGGCCGACCTCAACTTTTGCTAGGATCAATTAGACATCAAGAGCAACATTCCTGTGAAGATTCATGAAAATCCGTCCAGTAGTTTCAGAGGAGTAGTCGCTACAAGTTTTCATTATATAACTCTATGTAAACAAAGATAGCCGCTGACAGCCATGTTTAATATCGAATCAAAACGATTTTTGACAAGGACCAACATCATGTCATGATGATCATTTTAGAAAAAGTCCCATATCAATATCACTTATAGTTTTCAAGAAGTAGTCGCTACAAACTTGTATTTTGAAAATCTATTTTAAGCCATGGTGGCCATCTTGAATTTCCGGCCAAACTGAAATTTTGCTAGGATCAATAAGACATCAAGAGCAACATTCGTGTCAAGTTTCATGAAAATCCGTCAAGTAGTTTCAGAGGAGTAATCGCTACAAGTTTTCATTATATAACTCTATGTAAACAAAGATGGCCACTGGCAGCCATGTTTAACATCGAATCAAAATATTGTTCGACTCGGATAACCATCATGTCATGCTGATCATTTTAGAAAAAGTCCCATATCAATATCACTTATAGTTTTCAATAAGTATTCGCTACAAACTGAAAATTTATTAATTTTAAATCTAGTTTTAGCCATGGTGGCCATTTTGAACTTCCGGCCAGCCTGAAATTTTTCTAGGATCAACTAGACATCAAGAGCAATATTCCTGTGAAGTTTCATGAACATCCGTCAAGTAGTTTCAGAGGAGAAGTCGCTACAAGTTTTTACTATTTAACTCTATGTAAAACATAGATGGCCAATGCATGGCAGCCATGTTTTACGTCGAATCAAAATAATGTTCGACTGGGATCAACATCATGTCATGCTGATCATTTTAGAAAAAGTCCCATCTCAATATCACTTATAGTTTTCAAGAAGTAGTCGCTACAAATTTATTTTTAACAAGAGGTCAATGACCTTGAAGCTCTACTGATTGATTTTGATTTTGATTTCAGGAAGTAGTCGCTACAGACTTATTTTTTAGCCGTGGCGGCCATCTTGAATTTCCGGCCGACCTGAAATTTTGCTAGGATCAATTAGACATCAAGAGCAACATTCCTGTGAAGTTTCATGAAAATCCGTCAAGTAGTTTCAAAGGAATAGTCGCTACAAGTTTTCATTATATAACTCTATGTAAACAAAGTTGGCCGCTGACAGCCATGTTTAACATCGAATCAAAATGATTTTTGACAAGGACTAACATCATGTCATGCTGATCATTTTAGAAAAAGTCCCATATCAATATCGCTTATAGTTTTTAAGAAGTAGTCGCTACAAACTTGTATTTTGAAAATCTATTTTTAGCCATGGCAGCCATCTCGAATTTCCGGCCGAACTGACATTTTGCTAGGATCAATTAGACATTAAGAGCAACATTCCTGTGAAGTTTCATGAAAATCCGTCAAGTAATTTCAGAGGAGTAGTCGCTACAAGTTTTCATCATATAACTCTATGTAAACAAAGATGGCCACTGGCAGCCATGTTTAACGTCGAATCAAAATAATGTTTGACTCTGATAACCATCATGTCATGCTGATCATTTTACAAAAAGTCCCATATCAATATCTCTTATAGTTTTCAAGACGTAGTCGCTACAAACTTCTTTTTTAAAAATCTATTTTTAGCTGTGGCGGCCATCTTGAATTTCTGGCAGAACTGAAATTTTGCTAGGATCAATAAGACATTAAGAGCAACATTCCTGTAAAGTTTCATGAAAATCCGCCAAGTAGTTTCAAAGGAGTAGTCGCTACAAGTTTTTACTATATAACTCTTATGTAAACAAAGATGGCCGCTGGCAGCCATGTTTAACGTTGAATCAAAACAATTTTTGACAAGGACCAACATCATGTCATGCTGATCATTTAAGAAAAAGTCCCATATCAATATCACTTATAGTTTTCAAGAAGTAGTCGCTAAAAACTTGTATTTTGAAATTTATTTTTAGCCGTGGCGGCCATCTTGAATTTCCGGCCGACCTGAAATTTTGCTAGGATCAATAAGACATCAAGAGCAACATTCCTGTGAAGTTTCATGAAAATCCGTTAAGTAGTTTCAGAGGAGTAGTCGCTACAAGTTTTCATTATATAACTCTATGTTAACAAAGATGGCCCCATCTTTAACGTGGAATCAAAACGATTTACGACAAGGACCAACCACATGTCATGCTGATCATTTTAGAAAAAGTCCCATATCAATATCACTTATAGTTTTCAAGAAGAATTCGCTACAAACTTGTTTTTTAAAAACCTATTTTTAGATCTGGCGGCCATCTTGGATTTCACATCAACATGAATTTTTGCTAGGATCAACTAGACTTCATGGGCAACATTTCTGTAAAGTTTCATGAAAATCCATTCAGTAGTTTCAGAGAAGTATTCGCTACAAAAAAAAGTTTACGGACAGACAGACGGACGGACAGACGGACGACGGACGCCGCACCACGGCATAAGCTCTGCTGATCTCTGATCAGTAGAGCTAAAAGTCTATTTTTAGCTGTGGTGGCCATCTTGAATTTCTGGCCGATCTGAAATTTTGCTAGGATCAATTAGACATCAAGAGCAACATTCCTGTAAAGTTTCATGAAAATCTGCCAAGCAGTTTCAGAGGAGTAGTCGCTACAAGTTTTTACTATATAACTCTATGTAAACAAAGATGGCCGCTTGCAGCCATGTTTAACGTTGAATCAAAACGATTTTTGACAAGGACAAACATCATGTCATGCTGATCATTTTAGAAAAAGTCCCATAACAATATTACTTATAGTTTTCAAGAAGTAGTCTATACAAACTTGTATTTTAAAAATCTATTTTTAGCTTTGGTGGCCATCTTGGATTTCACATCAACATGAATTTTTGCTAGGATCAACTAGACTTCATAAGCAACATTTCTGTAAAGTTTCATGAATATCCATCCAGTAGTTTCAGAGGAGTAGTCGCTACAAATAAAAGTTTACGGATGGTCAGACAGACAGACGGACAGATGGACGGACGGACAGACGGACGCCGCACCACGGCATAAGCTCTGCTGATCTCTGATCAGTAGAGCTAAAAATCTATTTTTAGCTGTGGCGGCCATCTTGAATTTCTGGCCGACCTGAAATTTTGATTGGATCAATTAGACATTAACAGAGATGCCAACACTGTTTGGATGCAATCTGTAGTCTTTGGATGTTAAATCCGTAGTGCGAGGGTCACGAAGTGACCCGATGTGCTATGGGGGTTCGGGGGCATGCCCCCCACCGTGAATTTTTTGATTCTGAGATGCAATCTCCTGCATTCTATGGCCAAAAATGACACTGATATATGCTGAAAAGTCAAGCTATTTTTAATCATGTTACACTGAAACACAACATGAAATGTCACATCACTCTGGCAATCTGTAAAATTACTAGAGTAGTCGTTCTACTGTTTTATAACAATTGACTGAAATGTCATCTCACTGACAATCAGTGATCAGTATTTATACTAGAGTGTAGGTTCTTATTCGATTATGTTTAAAAAAAACAAAAACAAAAACGAAATTATGTACCATCCAAACTACTAGGACACCGCACTTTTACGGCCCGAAAATTTCACAAAAATTCAATCGAAATACCATCAGTTAGGAACTTTTTTCATGCATTAATGTGTTTTGAGTGACAAAAATGGTATTTCTTATCAAAGAGGAAAGAAAACACAAACCTAATAGCAGGATAATGTAGTTTTACGTCAGAAATTGTCGATCTCAAAGTTGTGACAAACTGCCGACACTACAAGTATGGCGACACGACGCCAGGCAAAATATTCAAACTTCTTATTGTTTCAATTTGTGTGTAACACATTTTAATTACTTTATTGCAAGTGTTTTCATAGTTCAGAATACACATGGGGGTATTTTGTCTTGAGGACCTTGAGATCAAGTAAAATAAAATAAAAACCTTCTTTTTTTTTTTCTTTTTTTTAAAACAGGCCCGACGGGCTCCTTGTATGCAAAATGAGACAGGCCTGGAATGGATTACGAGGAGCCCCGGGCGTCGGGCTATCCTATTCTTGGAGCACTGTGTACATTTAAGAGTTATTAGTTCTCATGGTTTCAATTATGTTAGTCGTAGAACATTTCCTAATTCAGTCACTGTATTTTTTATTTTTTTTTCACGATCACAACGAAATTCGTAGTTGCATGCAAACTGGTCGTAGTGGGGTAAATGGAATAGAAATTCGTATAAAATACGGACAAAATCGTAGTGGTTGGCATCTCTGCATTAAGAGCAACATTCCTGTAAAGTTTCATGAAAATCCGCCAAGAAGTTTCAAAGAAGTAGTCGCTACAAGTATTTACTATATAACTCTATGTAAACAAAGATGGCCGCTGGCAGCCATGTTTAACGTCGAATCAAAATAATTTTTAACAACGACCAACATCATATCATGCTGATCATTTTAGAAAAAGTCCCATATCAATATCACTTATAGTTTTCAAGAAGTAGTCGCTACAAACTTGTATTTTGAAAATTTATTTTTAGCCGTGGCGGCCATCTTGAATTTCCGGCCAACCTGAAATTTTGCTAGGATCAATTAGACATCAAGAGCAACATTCCTGTGAAGTTTCATGAAAATCCGCCAAGTAGTTTCAGAGAAGTAGTCGCTACAAGTTTTTACTATATAACTCTATGTAAACAAAGATGGCCGCTGGCAGCCATGTTTAACGCTGAATCAAAATAATTTTCCACAAGGATCTACATCATGTCATGCTGATCATTTGAGAAAAAGTCCCATATCAATATCACTTATAGTTTTCAAGTAGTAGTCGCTACAAACTTATTTTTTAAAAATCTATTTTTAGCTGTGACGGCCATCTTGTATTTTCGGCCGACCTGAAATTTTGATAGGATCAATTAGACATCAAGAGCAACATTCCTGTAAAGTTTCATGACAATCCGCCAAGTAGTTTCAGAGGAGTAGTCGCTACAAGTTTTTACTATATAACTCTATGTAAACAAAGATGGCCACTGACAGCCATGTTTAACGTTGAATCAAAACGATTTTTGACTAGGATCAACATCATGTAATGCTGATCATTTTAGAAAATGTCCCATATCAATATCACTTATAGTTTTCAAGAAGTAGTCGCTACAAACTTATTTTTTAAAAATCTATTTTTAGCTGTGACGGCCATCTTGAATTTCCGGCCGACCTGAAATTTTTCTAGGATCAATTAGACATCAAGAGCAACATTCCTGTAAAGTTTCATGACAATCTGCCAAGTAGTTTCAGAGAAGTAGTCGCTACAAGTTTTTACTATATAACTCTATGTAACCAAAGATGGCCGCTGGCAACCATGTTTAACGTTGAATCAAAACGATTTTTGGCTAGGATCAACATCATGTCATGCTGATCATTTTAGAAAAAGTCCCATATCAATATCACTTATAGTTTTCAAGAAGAAGTCGCTACAAACTTGTATTTTAAAACTCTATTTTTAGCTTTGGCGGCCATCTTGGATTTCACATCATCATGAATTTTTGCTAGGATCAACTAGACTTTATGGGCCACATTTCTGTAAAGTTTCATGAATATCCATCCAGTAGTTTCAGCTGTGAAGTCGCTACAAATAAAAGTTTACGGACAGACGGACGGACGGACGACGGACGCCGCACCACGGCATAAGCTCTGCTGATCTCTGATCAGTAGAGCTAAAAATGTCAATGGACCATTACTCCGTCAAAAATCTGCGAACCGGAACAAAAGCATGATATGACAACTAGACATCTTACAGATGCTTCCTGCCAAGTTTGAAGTTAAAATGTCAAGGAGCCATAACTCCGTCAAAAGTCAATGAACTGAAAAAAAAAGCAATATGCACAACTAGACATCATACCAATGCTTCCTGCTAAGTTTCGTCAAATCCAACACCGTTTTTAAAAAAATAAAAAAATAATAACAATAATAATAATTAAACAAGAGCTCAATGACCTTCAAGCTCTATGATAGGTTTTTGATAGCTACATTAGCATTCCTGTGAAGTTTCATGAAAATCTTTTAAAGTAGTTTCAGAGGAATAGTCGCTACAAGTTTTTACTATATAACTCTATGTAAACAAAGATGGCCGTCACATCCATGTTTATTGTTGTGTCAGTGCAGCAGCAGCTGAAGCTTTTCACGCGCACACACCGCATAACTCACTTTTGAGTTTCAAGTGTTTTAACACGAAGTAGTCCCAATTTGCACTCACGTGCAGTTACGCGGAAATTGCAGTTGTCTTTTAAAAAACGTTAGCTTAAGCCAATTTTGAATGCAAAAACAACACAGACAATGAATAAAGTAAGTTTATACGTTAAACATCCCCATAGCATTCGTTTTGACTACTATTGGCATATTTTGCATAGCCTAAATCGCTGTTCAAATGTGAAGATCGGAAATTTTGAGGTTTTTGAAACTGCAAAATTGCCGATTTCTCAAAACGGTCACAAAAAATGTGTTGTCACTAATTTGGCTTAAATTAACAGGAATGATAGATCAGTACCTCTACTACCTTTCCTGAAAATTTCGGCAAAATTCATGACTACCCATTTTTTGAGACCGTTTTGAAAGATGGTCACCCTTTTTTCTCACTCAAAACACACATAATTCAAAATGGCGGCTACAAGCTAAATAAGCAAAACTGAAAATCAATAACAGAAACGTAAAACATGAATATTTTCTACTCCCCGATATAGTTATTTCCTGCTCCGAATAAAATGTCAGTAAGTCAACCTTTAAACACTTTTTCTGCCTTTCCTTTAGCATGTTTACGGTAAAAATCAGCCGCCCAAGACGCTTATTAAAAATCACAACAGGCCAAGTCGGCAGTAATTTGTTGTGTTGATTTACGGTTGAATGAACTATGGATAATTGCAAGTGAATACTTCACAATTCCAGGATTTAATGAGCAAAAAGACGGACCTATTCATGTGTTAACTATTGTTATGGGTGAATGATGTAACAAATACTTGTAGAACATCTCCTGTCAAGGTCATGTCATGTAGACCACATGAGTCATGTCCCTTCGCCTCGATTAGGGACACCGACAACTTTGGTGTTTAGACATAAAGGAAAAACAAAGGATGAAAGGTATGTACAGCACTCGGTACTGACCCATAAATGTGTTTTATTTAGTGCATGTTCATGTTTATAGTGTCTCCGTTAAAATTTAATAATAATATAGCACTGATGTATTATTTCTATGATGAGACCCTTCCAGTGGGGTCTATGTTCACAGAAAATATGATCCAATGTTCCCCAAAAATATTTTGCTTTGTTCTCCAAAAATATTTTTCCATTTATTTTGATTATTATGTTCCCTTGTTCCCTAAAAATATTACCAATAACAGAAAATGTTCCATTGTTCCCCAAAAATATTACCAATAACAGAAAATGTTCCATTGTTCCCCAAAAATAAATGGCCTTGTCCCCAAACCCCCTCTATGACCGCAGATCAGAAATGCACCGTTGCCCTTGCATCATCCCCCCCCCCCCCCCCCCCCCCCACACACACACACCCCACACTGCCCAAAGTTTGCATATAGCTACAGCAGTACTGTAAAGGATTAACACATCTACTGTAGGTATGTATGTATAAAAACAACAATTGATTTTCTTTCAGGGATCTTTGCAGATGTTGCCACCTTCTGTCAAGTGGCATCTCCAAGTTCCAGCTCTGAGACTTAGCCTAGCCCTGGGTAAGCTAAAGCTATAAACTTTAATATATTTGACCCCAGTGATATAGGTTAATTAAGCTAATAATATGGCAATATTTCGAGCCACCCCAGAGAGTGGAATTCAAAAAAAATGTACCTAAGCTACTCTATCTATCTTACTAGCAAATGTTAATATTTCGAGCCGCCCCAAATTCGGGAATACATTTCTGCGGTTCTTTAACGTAGTTTTTATAAATGAAGATTTTAATAAGCTTGATAAGCTTGAGAAACAGTAGATTTATTTGAGTGGGAGAACCCGATTTGTACAGATTTTTTTATTATTCTCATTAAAGTAGCCATCCCGCCAACAACAGTCAAATTTTATAAACATTATGTACACTGTTTCTAAACCTTCTGATGACAAAGTATATATATAACTTACATATTTTGAGAAATCAAACTCATACATACACAGTATAAACGGCTTTAACCAGCCGGACCAAACCCAAAACTGGAGTGTCGAATTACGAGTTACCATCATTTTACGGTTATTCAATCACGGGTATTCTAAGAACCTATTAATAAACCTATACTTTTAATCAGCGCATATACATTGTTATATGGATAGAGTTTCGATAAACGGTTTTCTAGTGCAATTTTGTAGTTATTTGGCGGGATAGCTACTTTAAAAAAAAAGAGGAGTGCCTAACTATAAGTATAATTGTCCCAGCTCATTGGAATACTTTACTTTTTTGTTTGTTTTGTTGAGATATTGTGAAATTCCATCACATAAAACAATGGATACACATGATACAATATGAAAGTTTCTCTGTGCTGTTGTCACTTTACAGCGATATTATTAAAGACCGCCCCAGTTAAATTACAAATAATAGGACACTTTAAAGGGACATATGGCAATCTTGAAGATCTTGTCGAACATTAGTATCACAGTTTATTAGTCCCGTATCAATTTCACTTCAAAACTGCTTGCATATAATTAACTAAAATTTAGATGTATTATTTGTCATCGTTATTCTACCATAGGTTTAAATATATGATTGGTGCAATAATATCAGCAATTATTATATAACCTATAAATAGACGCGTTTTCATTGGCTAAAAAGTAATTTTTTAGAAAAAATATCTAGCGATAATTGTATATTAGTAATAATATATAAATTACACAGTTATACTATAATTATAGAGAATAATATACAGGCATTTCATATCTCATCCTTTCCGTCGATGTGTTCTTGGGAAACACACTTTCCCTTAACCTCGTCCTTCGGATGGGGACGTAAACCGGGCGGTCCCGTGTATCAGTCTATCCTCCAAGCACGTTAAGGAACAACAGGAATCTATTCGATAATAAGAGTAGGGCACGGTTCCCAGATTCCTATGTATCCTTTTCCTCTCTCTGGGGCGGCTCTAAATAACCTATACTGTGCGAAGGCCGGGCACAATATAAAAATGTAATATTTCATCTATGTGTGACCTAAAAAAATTATATACGCCTAATGCGTTACAGTATATACTTGTTACTGCGTATCCCGCTTGAGATGTGTTCGCCTGATCATGATGGTGACTTCAATTTGGCAATCCCGAGGACTAAGCAGACATTATTTTTTTAAAGAACCAAAATGAACATAATTATACCTCACAGACACTATATAATATGTAAAGCTGTTAAAAAACACCAAATGTATACAATGTCATACATTGACAGTAGATGCTCACATTCAAAAAAACTTTTGGTGTTTTACATCATTTTAACACATTTTAGGCCATATATGACATTGATTTTTTTGTTGTAAGTATGTTGTAAGTATGAAGTAAATTTCATTATTGTAGTATTTAATAGAATAAGATGTTTAGTTTATGAATATAATATATATAAAATATTGTATTATTTATTCTTTGGTTCAGTTGGATCTACATTGTATGTAAAAAAAGTTTCCATTTGCGTACAGTCATGCATGTATCTGAAACTGAAAAACTGCCTTTTGGGAACACAAGGTAATTTTAATTTATTTATTGTTTATTCAAGCTTTTGAAATAGATCTTTTGTAATTAAAGTGACACATGGGCCGATGATGGCAATCTTGAAGTGTATATCGAGCACTGAATTTGAAATTAGCATCTCGAAACATGTTTTGCTGTACTTAGCGGTACTCGTCTGATAAAGCAAATGTCACTGGTCTAGCCTGGTCAAGTAAAATTCATTGGGTTGAAGAGTGCATAAAAAATATCCGCATGACGGATATATTCATATGAGAACTGAACACTTATTTTTGTGTCTACTGCTTAGGATGGCAGACACTTATCGATCACTTTGTCATGCTTTAACCTGCAACCTAACCTTGGCCATCAATTGAAAAGTATTTTAATTGTGTTCATGAAACTTCACCAACGTCTTCATCTCAATGGATGTTGTTACACATGTGCAATACCTCTGACTTTCATTTTGGCAGGTTATGCCCTATTTATCAGCCTAACCTGCAACCTAACCTTGGAAATAAGCAAACAGCACTGTCAGCAGGCGAAGCAAGTGTTCATGGGTGATGGAACACACTTCTAGTTCAAGGTCGACTTAGTGACCGCTTCCCACTAATAACAATCTGGAAACTGATATTTCCATGTCTATACTAGTTTGACATATTAAGCCGTTATATTTGTTTTGTCAAGTGTCGGTGTAGCGGACAATGCGGTGCACTTAAAAACTTAAAAGCACAGGATCCGGGTTCAAGACAACGGCGCCACTGAGTTTCTTCAGTGTGTTTAGCCTCGTCCATCGTAAGCGGACATAAATCCTCCTATCTGAAGTTTATATATCGAAGTCTATTCTCCGAGCATGTTTAATAAGCAAAAGTAGGAGTAGGGCGGTTTCCGCGATTCTAATGAGACACCTACCCTGACCAGATCCGCATTTTTTATTTTTTTTATGGGTGGGGTGGGTGATGGTGGTGGTGACGGGCCGGTGAGGGATAACCAAATAAATTGGACTGCAGCTTTGTTTTAGTATATTTTGATGTTAAATATGGCTGCATATGGTGATACTCGCCAATAAAAAATAAATAAAAAAACATTAGCGGGTGGCCAGTTGAGTTCCATAATTCCAGATTGGCCATCAAAATGCACAACGAGAAGCTGAACAGCGGTCAGCCTTTTTAAATATAGGCTACAGACTACTTTTCAGACTTAGTGTGAGCCCCTTCACCGAATACCGAATACGCACCTGTAGACGTTCAATGACTTTACACTCGTTATATTTTTTGACCGACAGTGCCGAGTCGAACATTTTATCGTTTTAGCGTGTAATTTTTATAAAAAAATACCATGATGTTCGTAACATGTAGTACACGCCATGTACTATTTAAGCTTAAACAACATATTTTTAGTATCTCCTTGTATTTCATTAGAAAAGAACACAAAGTGTTACCATTTTTAAACGCATTTTAACAATGACATCTCTTACGAATTACTTCCCCTCGCTTCGGAATTTTAAATGGGTGAATCTCGAAATTTCTCGCGCAGTAAAGCATCTAAAAGTCAATACAGCTGAAGATGACGAAACTTAAAAGGGAACTAAAATTTTAATCATGTAAACTTGTTACAATCTTCCAGATTACGCGTTTAAAAAAAAAGAAAATGGCGGCTGTTTCACTTTTTTTTGACGTTGACGGAAAATGACGTACTACTTTCCGTTGTCATGTGTTGCTATGATAAGTGGACGGCGGAGCTAAAATAATTTTCAACAAGTAGGAACATCATGTCTGTCATGCTGATCATTTTAGAAAAAGTCCCATATCAATATCACTTCTAGTTTTCAAGAAGTAGTCCCTACAAATCAGTTTTATAAAAACCTATTTTTAGCAGTGGCAGCCATCTTGAATTTCGGCTGACCTGAAATTTTGTTAGGATCAACTAGATATCAAGAGCAACATTCCTGTCAAGTTTCATGAAAATCTGTTTCAGTTTCAGAGGAGTAGTTGCTACACGCTTTTATTTTATAACTCTATGTAAAAAAAGATGCAGCCATGTTTAACGTTGAATCAAACCGATTTTCACAATGACCAACCTCATGTCATGCTGATCATTTTAGAAAAAGTCCCATATCAATATCACTTATAGTTTTCAAGAAGTAGTCGCTACAAACTTCTTTTTTAAAAATCTCTATTTTTAGCTTTGTTGGCCATCTTGGATTTCGTATTAACATGAATTTTTGTTAGGATCAACTGGACTTCATGGGCAACATTTCTGTAAAGTTTCATGAAAATCCATCCAGTAGTTTCAGAGGAGTAGTCGCTACAAAAGAAAGTTTATGGACGGACGACGGACACCGCACCACGGCATAAGCTCTGCTGATCTCTGATCAGTAATGCTAAACAAGAGGCCCAAGAGGGCCTGTGGACGCTCTACTGGCTAACATGGCTCTTATAACATAAATATCAATGAAGCGAGTGACTGCCATTTACTTTTTTTTTGAAAGTTTCGGGCAAAAACAGCTTTTTAACTAAATCAAGGGCCATAAAAATAAAATTAAAAAAAAATTAAAAAAAAATAAATAAATTACAGGATATTGTTTGTTTTGGAGTGATTAACATATTTTATTTCATCGAGAAGTGAAAAAACTTTATATTTTCACGAATGCGAAGCATGAGTGAAAATATAAAAGTTTTTCTCACTTTGAGTGAGTATTTTATGATTCTACAAACAATTATTTAAGCAATTTCAGTAACTTAACCATTTTACACACGCATCCTTTCCTAGTCACGATGACGTAACGAAACGTTACATGACGTCAACTTTTCTGAAACCATTAACGTCACAGAAAGAATTGAATTGAATTGGGTTTTAAGGCGCACCAACCACATGAAAGGTTATATGGCGCCTAACCATAAATAGTCCCGGCAGCTACTGTGGAAATAAAACTCTATATTCCACAGTGTGGAATAACACTTTTATTTCACTGATAAAACACAGTATTTCATTGATTATCATAAAATAAATAAAAATAATAATATAAAAAAGAAAGTCATAAAATCTGGCAAAGTTTGGCAAAGATGAGATGCAAAATGAAGGCCCTATCGTATGACGAGGCAAATTATAGCATTTTTAACAATATCAAGGGCCTTAACTCCGCTGTTACTGGTCCGATCTGGCTGGTTTTCGAACTTGACCAAGCTTTCATAGACATTAACAATCTGATAAAGTTTGTAAAGATCGGATGAAAAATGAAGGCTCTATCGTCTTAACGATGCAAAATATATCATTTTGAACTAAATCAAGGGCCATAACTCCGATGTTACTGGTCCGATAAGAATGGTTTTCGAACTTGTCTGAGCTTTCATTGATATTAACAATCTGATAAAGTTTGGTAAAGATCGGATGAACAATGAAACTCCTAAAGTCTTAACGAGGCAAAATATAGCATTTTAAACTAAATCAAGGCCATAACTCCGCTCTTACTAGTCCGATATGGCTGGTTTTCGAACGTGTCCAAGCTTTCATTGATATTAACAATCTGATCAAGTTTAGTAAAGATCGGATGAACAATGAAGCCCCTATCGTCTTAGCGAGGCAAAATATAGCATTTTTAACTAAATCAAGGTCCACAACTCCGCTGTTACTGTATGGCTGGTTTTCAAGCTTGTTCGAGCTTTCAATAACATTAACAATCTTGGTTTTCGAACTCATCCGAGCTTTCATTGATATTAACAAACTGTGAAAGTTTTCGAACGTGTCCAAGCTTTCATTGATATTAACAATCTGATCAAGTTTGGTAAAGATCGGATGAACAATGAAGCCCCTATCGTCTTAGCGAGGCAAAATATAGCATTTTTAACTAAATCAAGGTCCACAACTCCGCTGTTACTGTATGGCTGGTTTTCAAGCTTGTTCGAGCTTTCAATAACATTAACAATCTTGGTTTTCGAACTCATCCGAGCTTTCATTGATATTAACAAACTGTGAAAGTTTGGTAAAGATCGGATGAAAAATGAAGGCCCTATCGTCTTAACTAGACAAAAGTTAACAACGGACGACGGATGGACGACGGACAACTCGGCATCCCATAAGCTCTGCTGGCCTTCGGCCAGTACAGCTAAAAACAAGAGGTCAATGACCTTGAAGCTTTACTGATAGCTCCCAGTAAACACCCGATGTTGGATCAACGTTGGATATAATTATGTTGTATTTTGGTCGCGACGTGGGCGCCCTAAATCCAACGTCGGTACAACGTCTAATTCAAGACGTCAGTAAAAAGTCGGAAAACGTTTTTGTACTGACGTTGTTTTAAGGTTGTTATATTTATATTCCATGCCAGACACTTTGAAATTTGTATATCTGTAAAAGGTAAAAAAACTTATAAAACGGTCAAAATGTAAAAACAACAACATTTAACCTGAAATACTTCCCTTGATTTACCACAGAGTTTCCCGCTAGGGCTCGTTTAACGTTTCAGTAAAAGTTACTTATTGTGTCTGATTTTTAAAAACTATTGTAAATTGACTTAGTTATATATTATTCAAGACTTAGTTATATATTATTCAAGCAAAAGTGACAATATTTAGAAACACCAAAAGGAATTTATATATAAAACAAGAGGCCCTCTTGTGGACGCTCTACTGGCTCTAGATAAAGTTTATGTTTAAGGGGCCATAACTCTTTCAAATATCGTTCAACCAGAACATGGTGAAGATATACGCACATAGGCTTGGTACTGATTGTCCCTGACAAGTTTCGTCGAAATCCAGACAGAGGTTCAGGAGAACTAGTCTGTACAAAGTTAGTGTATTAAAACCTTTAAGGGGTCATAACTTTGCCAAAATTCATTCAACCACAACACGGCAATGACAGGTGTAACTAGGATTGGTACTGATCATCCCCATCAAGATTCGATGAAATCCAGCAAGGAGTTCAGAGGAGACTAATCTGGACAACGTTTGGCTATTAAAACCTTTAAACGGCCATAACTTTGCCAAAAATAATTCAACACGAATATGGCGATGATATGCACAACTAGGCTTGATACTGATTATCCTTGTCAAGTTTCGTTAAAATCCAGTCAGGGATTCAGGAGAACTAGCTCGAAAAATGTTTGTTTATCAAAAAACTTTAAAGGGCCATAACTCCACCAAAAATCTGTTAACCGGAATGCCACGATGATATGCACAACTATGCTTGCTGCTGATCATCCCTGTAAAGTTTCGTTGAAATGTGGGGAGGCTTTCAGAAGAACTAGTCCAGACAAAGTTTGTGTATTAAAACCTTTAAAGGGCCATAACTCTGCCAAAAATCATTCAATCGGAACAAGGCAAAGATTTGCACAACTAGACCTGATACTGATCATCCTTGTCAAGTTTCGTTAAAATCCAGCCAGGGGTTCAGGAGAACAAGTCCAGACAAAGTTTGTGTATTAAAACCTTTAAAGGGACATAACTCCGCCAAAATCATTCAACCGGAACACGGTGACGATATGTACAACTAGACTTGGTACTGAGTTTCACTGAAATCTGGCCAAATGAAGACCCTTTCTTCTTAATGAGGCCAAAATATAGAATATTTCAGAAAATCAAGGGCCATAACTCCGGTGTAAATGGTCCAATCTGGCTGGTTTTGAAATTTCTTGGAGTTTTCATTGATAGTAACAATCTGGTAAAGTTTGGTAAAGATCGGATGAAAAATGAAGGCCCTATCGTAGTATTAACGAGGCAAAATATAGCATGTTTAACTAAATCAAGGGCCATAACTCTGCTGTTACTGGTCCGATCTGGTTGGTTTTCGAACTTGTCCGAGCTTTCATTTATATTAATTTTATTTGGTAAAGTTTGGTAAAGATCGGACGAAAAATGAAGGCCCTATCGTAATATAGCATTTTTAACTAAATCAAGGGCCATAACTCCGCTGTTCTGGTCCAATCTGGCTTGTTTTCGAACTTGTCCAAGCTTTCATTGATATTAACAATCTGATAACGTTTGGTAAAGATCGGATGAAAAATGAAGACCCTATCGTCTTGACGCAAAATACAGACTTTTAACTAAATCAAGGGCCATAACTCTGCTGTTACTAGTCCGATCTGGCTGATTTTTTAACTTATCCGAGCTTTCATTGATATTAACAAGATGGTAAAGTTTGGTAAAGATCGGATGAAAAATGAAGGCCCTATTGTCTTAACGAGGAAAAATATAGCATTTTTAACTAAATAAAGGGCCATAACTCCGATGTTACTGGTCCGATAAGAATGGTTTTCGAACTTGTCTGAGCTTTCATTGATATTAACAATCTGGTACAGTTTGGTAAAGATCGGATGAAAAATGAAGGTCCTATTATCTTAACGACGCAAAATATAGCGCTTTTAACTAAATCAAGGGCCATTACTCCGCTATTACTGGTCCAATCTGGCCGGTTTTGGAACTTGTCCGAGCTTTCATTGATATTATCAATCTGGTAAAGTTTGGTAAAGATCAGATGAAAATTAAAAGCCCTATCGTCTTAATGAGGTATATAGCGTTTTGAACTAAATCAAGGGCCATAACTCCGCTGTTACTGGTGCGATCTGGCCGGTTTTCGAACTTGTCCGAGCTATCATTGGTATTACCAATCTAGTAAAGTTTGGTTAAGTTCGGATGAAAAATGAAGGCCCTATCAACTTAACGAGGCAAAATGTAGCATTTTTAACTAAATCAAGGGCCATAACTCCGCTGTAACTGTTCCGATCTGGCCGATTTTCGAACTTGTCCGAGCCTTAATTGATATTAACAATTTGGTAAAGTTTGGTAAAGATCGGATGTAAAATAAAGGCCCTATCGTCTTAACGAGGCAAAATATAGCATTTTTAACTAAATCAAGGGCCGTAACTCCGCTGTTACTGGTCCGATCTGACCGGTTTTCGAATTTGTCCGAGCTTTTATTGATATTACCAATTTGGTAAAGTTTGGGAAAGATCGGATGAATAATGAAGGCCCTATCGTCTTGAGGCAAAATATAGCATTTTTAACTAAATCAAGGGCTGTAACTCCGCTGTTACTGGTCCGATCTGGCCGGTTTTCGAACTTGTCCCAGCTTTCATTGATATTACCAATTTGGAAAGATCAGATGAAAAATGAAGGCCCTATCATCTTAACGAGGCAAAATACAGCATTTTTAACTAAATCAATGGCCATAAATCCGCTGTTACTGGTCCGATTTGGCCGGTTTGCGAACTTGTCCGAGCTTTCATTGATATTAACAATATGTTAAAGTTTGGTAAAGATCAGATGAAAAATGAAGACCCTATCGTCTTAACGAGGTAAAAGTTAACGGACGGACGGACGACGAACGATGGACGGACAACGGACGACGGACAACTCGCCATCCCATAAGCTCTGCTGGCCCTTTTATGGGATGGCGAGTTGTCCGTTGTCCGTTTCACCACTTCCAGTTTGATTTCAAAACAAAGAAAAAGCGCAAAGAAAAACAACGAAGACATTTTATACTCGGTATTTTCAGATAGTCGCCTGTTTTGAATATTGTTCTCTTGTCTAAAGAACGTAGATTCATTGTACATCTAGCGAGTCAATACGAGGTTAGTAAATATATGTGATTTTCTTTAAAGTAGGCTTTTAGTAAAAGCTGATAAAAAAACAAAGACATGCACATGACAAAACATTGATGAACCGGCACAAAACTAGGTGCTTTAGCCTCTAGTGTATTGAAAATTGTATTGACGGTTGTATGTCCATTTCTATTTAATTCTGTTTTTCTAAGTCCTTTCATCAGTTCAAACATTTCAAATTGTTTTCATGAATACTTTAGCAAAATCATTTTTAGCTCTACTGGCCAAGGGCCAGCAGAGCTTATGGGATGGTGTGTTGTCCGTCGTCCGTCCGTCCGTCCGTCGTCCGTCAACTTTTGCTTGTGTACACTCTAGAGGCCACATTTCTGATGCAATCATCATGAAACTTTGTCAGAATGCTTGTCTCAATGAAATCTCGGTCAAGTACAAAAATGGGTCATGTGGGGTCATAAACTAGGTCACTAGGTCAAATACTTGAAAAAACTTGTGTACACTCTAGAGGTCATATTTGTTACCCAAACTTGATGAAACTTTGTCAAATTGTTTATCTTAATTATATCTTGATCAAGTTCGGAAATGGGTCACATGAAGTTAAAAACTAGGTCACTAGGTCAAATATTGGAAAAACCTTGTGTACACTCTAGAGGCCATGTTTTTGACCCGAGCTTGATGCAACTTTGTCAGAATGTTTGTCTTAATTATATCTTGGTCAAGTTTGAAAATGGGTCACATGTGGTTAAAAAACTAGGTCACTAGGTCAATACTTGAAAAACCTTGTGTACACTCTAGAAGCCGTATTTCTGACCCAATCTTGATGAAACTTTGTCAAAATGTTTGTCTTAATTATATCTTGGTCAAGTTCAAAAATGGGTCACATGGTGTTAAAAACTAGGTCACTAGGTCAAACTTTGGAAAAAACGTGTGTACACTCTAGAGGCCATATTTTTGACCCGATCTTGATGCAATTTTGTCAGATATTTGTCTCAATTATAGTTTGCTAAAGTTCGAAAATGGGTCACACAGGGTCAAAATCTAGGTCACTAGGTCAAATACTTGAAAAACCTTGTGTAAACTCTAGAGGCCATATTTCTGACCCGATCTTGAAACTGTCGAAATGTCTTAATTATATTTTGGTCAAGTTCGAAAATGGGTCCCATGGGGGTCAAAAACTAGGTCACTAGGTCAAATACTTGAAAAACCTTGTGTACACTCTAGACGCCATATTTTTGACCAGATCTTGATGAAACTTTCTCAGATTGTTTATCTGAATTATATCTTGATCAAGTTTCGAAATTGGTCACATGGGATCAAAAAACTATGTCACTAGGTCAATATTGGAATTTGCTTGTGCGCACTCCAGAGGCCACAATTTTGACCTGATCATGACCAGCCCTTAAAACCTGCCCTTGATCGATTATAATGGAAAATTGATTGAATAATACCAACATTGTAGATAATCCTCTTGGGTTACAATTCCTAGCTAGCCTTAGCACAATACCTGCACTGAACTCAGGTGAGCGATTCTGGGCCATTATGGCCCTCTTGTTTTTAGCTCTACTGGCCAAGGGCCAGCAGAGCTTATGGGATGGTGTGTTGTCCGTCTTCCGTCGTCCGTTAACTTTTCTTGTGTACATTCTAGAGGCCACATTTCTGATGCAATCATCATGAAACTTTGTCAGAATGTTTGTCTCAATGAAATCTCGGTCAAGTTCAAAAATGGGTCATGTGGGGTCAAAAACTAGGTCACTAGGTCAAATACTTGAAAAAACTTGTGTACACTCTAGAGGTCATATTTGTTACCCAATCTTGATGAAACTTTGTCAAATTGTTTATCTTAATTATATCTTGATCAAGTTCGGAAATGGGTCACATGAAGTTAAAAACTAGGTCACTAGGTCAAATATTGGAAAAAACCTTGTGTACACTCTAGAGGCCATATTTTTGACCCGAGCTTGATGCAACTTTGTCAGAATGTTTGTCTTAATTATATCTTGGTCAAGTTTGAAAATGGGTCACATGGGGTTAAAAAATAGGTCACTAGGTCAAATACTTGAAAAACCTTGTGTACACTCTAGAAGCCGTATTTCTGACCCAATCTTGATGAAACTTTGTCAAAATGTTTGTCTTAATTATATCTTGCTCAAGTTCAAAAATGGGTCACATGGTCTTAAAAACTAGGTCACTAAGTCAAACTTTGGAAAAACCGTGTGTACACTCTAGAGGCCATATTTTTGACCCGATCTTGATGCAATTTTGTCAGAATATTTGTCTCAATTATAGCTTGCTAAAGTTCGAAAATGGGTCACACAGGGTCAAAAACTAGGTCACTAGGTCAAATACTTGAAAAACCTTGTGTAAACTCTAGAGGCCATATTTCTGACCCGATCTTGATGAAACTTTGTCGAAATGTTGTCTAAATTATATTTTGGTCAAGTTCGAAAATGGGTCCCATGGGGTCAAAAACTAGGTCACTATGTCAAATACTTGAAAAACCTTGTGTACACTCTAGACGCCATATTTTTGACCAGATCTTGATGAAACTTTCTCAGATTGTTTATCTGAATTATATCTTGATCAAGTTTCGAAATTGGTCACATGGGATCAAAAAACTATGTCACTAGGTCAATATTGGAATTTGCTTGTGGCCAAGCAACAGTTTTGAACTGATCATGACCAGCCCTTAAAACCTGCCCTTGATCGATTATAATGGAAAATTGATTGAATAGTACCAACATTGCCGATAATCCTCTTGGGTTACAATTCCTAGCTAGCCTTAGCACAATACCTGCACTGAATTCAGGTGAGCGATTCATATTTGGCCCCGCTCCAAGGGTCACAGTTTTACACAGACTTATATATATATATATATATATAGGAAAAAAAAAATCTTCTCTGAAACTGCAAGAGCCAGAGGTTTAATATTTTGCATTTACTATAAGATTATAGTCCTCTACTAAGTCTGTTCAAATGGTGACCCTGGGGTCACATTTGGCCCCGCCCCAAGGTTCACATGTTTTACATAGACATGTATAGGGAAAAACTTAAAAAATCTTCTTCTCTGAAACTGCAAGAGCCAGAGGTTTAATATTTTGCATTTGCTATAAGCTTATGGACCTCTACCAATTTTGTTCAAATGGTGACCCTGGGGTCACATTTGGCCCGCAACAAGTTGCCTTTACACCAGATCACCATAACAGCTGTTAAGAATGTTTGTTACTATGTGTGACACTGGTTCGCTAAAGTCATTGAGCAATTAGTGGCCAGATTAGACCGTCAGAAATGATGCGTGGCTGGTTTTAGCACAATTTATGGGCAAATTGCCTTGTCAAAAAAATTGGCCGCTAGAGGGCGTGGTCACTTTTTCCTATACGCATATAATGCAAACTTTAAATATCTTCTTGTCAAAAACTGTTGGCCTGATTTCAAAACAATTTCACACAAATGTTCCTTGAGTGACTCTCTACCAAGTTTGTTCAAATTATTTGGATTCGTCAAAAAACATGGCTGCCAAAGGGCGTGGTCACTTCTCCCTATATGTATTTAGAGAAAACTTTGAAATTGTTTTTATTCAAAAGTATTTGTCAGATTTTAAAAGTTGTTTTGCAGAATTGATAATAGAGTGAACGTCCAAGTTTACATAGAGTTATATAGGAAAAGGGTAAAAATGACATTTTCTCTGAAACCGGTTGAAGGATTTTGATGAAACTTAATCACAATGATCTTTGGGATAGTCCTCCTCAGATTTATGTTTTCGCGACCGTCAGTCATCCAAAATGGTAGCCATGGCTAAAACTAGGTCAAATATAAACAGATTTCGAATGACATCTCGTCCGAAACCACTTAATCCATACCAGTGAAATATCATATACATGTTCGTTGGGTTGGCCTGTATCAAATTTTTGTTTTTTGTTATCGTTGAATATTCAAAATGGCCGCCACGACGATCCAAAGTTTACATAGAGTTATATAGAAAAAGGCTAAAATTGACATCTTCTCTGAAACTTCTTGAAGGATTTTGTTGAAACTTTATCACAATGATCTTTTGATAGTGCGCCTCAGATTTGTGTTTTTCGCAGCCGCCAGTTGTCCAACATGGCCACCATGGCTAAAACTAAGTCAAACTTAAGGAAATTTCAAACGACATCTCCTCCGAAACCACTTAATCCATTCCAGTGAAATATCATGTACATGTTCGTTGGGTTGGCCTCTATTAAACTTGTGTTTATCGTTATCATCGAATAATCAAAATGGTTGCCATGGTGACCCAAGGTTTACATAGAGTTATATAGGAAAATGTTAAATATGAAATCTTCTCTGAAACCTTTTGATGGATTTTGTTGAAACTGTATGACAATGGTTCGCGTCTATTAAGTTTGTGTTTTTTGTTTTCTTGCAATAATCAAAATGGCCACCGTGGCGACCCACGTTTATATAGGAAAAGGCTAAATATGACATCTTCTCTGAAATCGCTTGAAGGAGTTTGATGAAACTTAATCACAATGATTTTTAGGAAAGTCCCCTTCAGATTTGTGTTTCTCGTGGCGGCCAGTTTTTTTTGCATTTTGCTTTGCCAAAGCACAGAACGTAATGGATAGCACAATTTTTAATATTATTTACCATCTGAATCCATAATGTTTCTTGCATTTTTTTTTGGCAAAGCACAGAAGAAAACTACAACTGTATGTCCTTAATAATATATTGCCATTCTTTTGGGTACATTTCGAAGAGTCACAAAAACATCAACTCAGTGTTTCACTTGTGCCTTTTTATATGAACAGCTTTGTCATATAGAAAACTGTTGCGCATCATGAAAAAATACGTCCGAAAATTCATCATTTTCTTCATGATCCCTGCATTGTTTCAGGTGCCATCTTGCTCACATCAAAAGAGCAGTGGCAGAAAAATAAACATGGCTCCAGCATAAATAGAGTTTTTACGATAGAATTTGCAACAATATATAGCGGAAATACGCACCCTGCGTTTCTTTTTCCTTTCAGTATATTTCTCTTTGTTGGCTTACCTGAGCCAGTAGTTATTGCGACTGCCCTACGTCCAGTGTCCGTGCAGATCCATTTGAGCAAAATTCACTCAAACCAATAATATGGAGGTCTAATGATCGAATTATCCTAGTGTATCAAGTAGTACAAAGTGCTTGTGGTAAACAATGTCCCCGCCCCGGTTGTTATATGTTTCTTTGTTGCATGCTTTTTTATATTGATATATAGGGAAACACACTAAAGTCGTCTTCTCAGAGCTGCTGGCTCAAATGACATTTTTTTTTACATGATGCTTCCCGTGTCGCGTGTTTATTATTGTTCGCAGCCTGTTTGTACAGATGCCAGTTCGTATTAGGTTCATATGCCAGTTCATAAGACGTCACATCCGGCGGATGTAAACAACTTTTTTTTACGCTGTGTTAAAAATAATGAAATATAATTAATATATACTAAAATAAGCGCTAAATATATATAAAGCTTTCATAATTCGACGGAATTCAGTTTGCCGAACATTTTCATATCAAACATTTTGAAAAGAAATGGAAACAAACAAGTTTAAACTTTGATTATTTAATAGTGGTATACAAACTGCATTGACTGATATATTTTTCTATAGAAAATTGCAAAGGCATATGAAAAAATGAGTGATGAAACGGGAGGCGATGAACTTCGTGAATGTAGAGATTACGATTTAAATCAAGGGAAAACTACAAAAAAGAAAGAAAAAGCAACAAACAGAGAAAATATTCAAATTGAAGAGACGGGAGGAGGAATTCGGATAACTTTGAATGCCGATACATACAAAAATGTTAAATCTGCAGCTTACACTTTCTATAACGAAGAGAGGAGTAATATCGTTTGCCATCAGATTCCAGTTTTGGACAAGAAAGGTATTCTAGTGGAAAACAAGTATAAGCTACTGGAAGGTAGGAAGCATTTATACACATTAAATTTATACCACACTACATGTTCGGCATTAGTCAATGGCAAACATCAGCGCATCTTCACAGAAACAGACTTGCCAAAAATACTATGCCTAGTAGAGGCTGAAATCGGGTGTGATATGAAACCTTCTGACCGCATTGAAAATTTGCCAGAATCGCTTTGCGACTTGTTTGATGATGGAGATGATGCTAATGATGAAAATGGCTGCACACTTCTAAAGAAAGCATGTGTAATAGAAAACTATCCTAATTCCGTGTCCGTCAGTTTTGATGAGGATGATGATGATACCACTCTAGTGAAACAAGTGTATGCCACAGAGAGTAGCACAGAAGAAATGCACCTTAAACACAATCGTTTTGTGTCAACGCAGAAAGATGAACTGACCTTAGTGTGTGATAAAACTGCACAAAGTTGTGATGAAGTTTTTTCTGCATATGAGTCTGTCAATGAAATACTTCGAGGTATTCAAGAGGAGGTAACTCAGCTAAAAAGTTGCCTAAATGTGCATATACTGTACAATCATCTTTATCACAACTATCTGTTATTCGTGATGAGATAAAAAGCATAAAAACGCAAAACTCGGTAATTGCGCAATGTACTCAAAGACAAATTGAGACTGTCAGTGAGTGTAATAAAGAAATTGAGGCTAAAGTTTGCAAATCAACTGAAGTACTACAAAGAAGACTGCAATCAATCTCTGATTATCAAAAATCAAAGAATGAACGACCAACATCCAGAGCGGACACTACATCCACATCCACTCATCTTCAAACCGAAAGAAGGGATCCAACGCCATATCTTGACGGCAATGACATTATAAATAACTCGTCGTCCACAGTTCTTCAACCCGAAAGAGGTAAGCATACACAAATTCGTAGCAGGAATGCCATTGTAAACCAGTCAGATTCAAAAACTAGGAAAACAAAAACACTTGTAATCGGGGATTCCATTTTAAAAGGCGTAAATCGGCGTGGATTGATGACGACTGTTGATATAAAAACATTAAGAGGTGCTACAACAACTCGACTGATGCACACACTTCAAGAAACAGACCTTGGCCAGTACTCCACAGTGATACTGTACATAGGCGGAAACGATGCTGCCGAAAAGAAGCCGATGAACACTTTTTATCAGGATATTGCCGACATTTGCGAGTTATTGAAGAAAGAAAATTGTACAATTTATATCTGTACAATGTGTCCCCGTACAGATGTTGAAGTCAAGCCAGTTAATGACATCATCAAAGAAATTTGCGACGGACCTTCAGCGCATTTCATTGACTGCTTCTCCTCATTTGTTTATGGAAATGGTTGTGTTGTTAAGCGTTTCTACGTACGGGATGGCATACACCTTAGCAACGACGGCACTAGAACGTTTTTACACGTTATAAACAAATCACTGTCTATTCTAAAGCGTAGTGGTACCGTACAGCTTGCGGAGTATTGGGCGGGAAACAATAGTTGTCACGTGAAACACTCTAGTAGAGATATTGCCGAAGAAAACCAGTTTGGCAGACAAGCGAGCAAACACGTGAACGTTCATCAACGAACTTCAGAGCACGCGGTGCATCGGACGGAAAACTATCATGATCACGTGAAAAGTTCTCTGAAGAGATTATGCAGACGAAAACGTGTTCGGCAGTCGACAGCGCGATCACGTGGACATATATCGAGGTTATGGCAGACGCCAGCGGAATCTTGGAAACAGTCACTGCTGGAATTGTGGACGTGACAATCATAGCACGCGTGACTGTTGGCATAACAGTAAATAGGAATTCAATGACAGATGCTCAGTCTCTTATAAATGTGAGAACAAGTTTGACGTTTTAAATTGTATTTGCTCTGACTGTGATAATATGTACTGTCTGTGTGACGGGCTTGTTTTCTATTCTGCATCTGTAAGTATTTGTAATACATTCTCTGTTTTAAAGTCAAACGTCCAATATTATTTACCTAATGAATCTCGTGATCTTTGTACTATGGAACGTTTATTGACCATATCGACTGTTGATAAATCCTGTTATAAAACTTCCGACTCAACGCAGTCAAGCGAAGATATTTTAATTAGTAATTCAGATAATTATTCTGAAAGCATATGTGCCAGTAGAAATTGTACACAATGCGAGAATTTAGAATTATCTTCTTGTGAAGATACGATTAATGTATGTGAGTCGAGGAAATTGCCGGTTGTTTCAACATCTGCAGATAATAATTCTGACACTATAGATGATACATTGCTATTGTCAAATAATGAACAGTGTGTAAGTGTATTAGATAATGAATATTTGAAAGATAATGTTGTACAAAATCAATTTAATTTTAAAAACAAAGGTTTACATGTTGTAGGATTAAATATACAGCATATTTTACCAAAGCTAGATGAACTGAAATGTATGATGTATCAGTCTAAATCAATTGATATATTAGGTTTGTATGAAACGTTTTTAAATGACACTATCAACATCAAAGACTTACATATTGATGGATATAATACTGAGAGAATGGATCGTGCAAATGGTAAGAAGGGTGGTGGTTTACTGATTTACATTGCCAATAATATTTGTTATTCACGTAGAGCTGACATTGAAACTACTCATATTGAATCATTGTGGATTCAAATCAATGTTGCTAAAAACAAACCATTTTCGCTAAATTTTGTCTACAGGCCACCTGATTCGCCACAATCTTGGATAGATATTTACGAAACACAATTAGCCCGGGTAGATTATTTAAAATTAGAAACAAATGTAATTGGTGATTTCAATATTGAATATTTTCCAGGCGAAGGTTTCAAAAATACGAAATGGAATGCTGTTGTTCTTGATTATGGGTTTTCGCAAGTTATTAAATCACCAACAAGAGTAACAAACAATTCATCAACTATAATAGACCATATTTATAGTACAAATCCAGAAAATTTAAGCGAAATTAATGTACCATCGTATTGTATTAGTGATCACTTTCCTGTTACATTCACAAGAAATATTAAGAATGGACTAATTAAAGAAAATACCCATAAACGTTTGACCTATAGATGTTATAATAATTTTGATGAAACTAGTTTTTTTCTTGATTTACGAAATAGCTGTCTTGAAGTTTCCGAAATGTTTGCTGATGCAAATGATTCATTAAATTTCTTGTATAAACAAATAAATGCTGTTTTAGCTGAACATGCTCCAATTAAAACAAAACGAATAAAATCTAAAACTCTTCCAGGATGGTACACTCATGAAATTCACAGAGCAAGGGCGCTCAGAGATTTAAATCATAAATTAAAACAAGAGGTCAATGACCTTGAAGCTCTACTGATTGATTTTGATTTCAGGAAGTAGTCGCTACAGACTTGTTTTTTGAAAATCTATTTTTAACCGTGGCGGCCATCTTGAATTTCCGGCCGACCTGAAATTTTGCTAAGATCAATAAGACATTAAGAGCAACATTCCGGTGAAGTTTCATGAAAATCCGTCAGGTAGTTTCAAAGAAGTAGTCGCTACAAGTTTTCATTATATAACTCTATGTAAACAAAGCAGCCATGTTTAAGGTCAAATCAAAACAATTTTCGACAAGGACCAACATCATGTCATACTGATCATTTTAGAAAAAGTCCCATATCAATATCTCTTATTGTTTTGAAGAAGTAGTCGCTACAAACTTATTTATTTTAAATCTATTTTTAGCTGTGGCGGCCATCTTGAATTTCCGGCCGACCTGAAATTTTTCTAGGATCAACTAGACATCAAGAGCAACATTCCTGTGAAGTTTCATGAACATCCGTCAAGTAGTTTCAGAGGAGTAGTCGCTACAAGTTTTTACTATATAACTCTATGTAACCAAAGATGGCCACTGGCAGCCATGTTTAACGTTGAATCAAAATAATTTTCCACAAGGATCTACATCATGTCATGCTGATCATTTTAGAAAAAGTCCCATATCAAAATCACTTATAGTTTTCAAGAAGAAGTCGCTACAAACTTATTTTTTAAAAATCTATTTTTAGCTGTGACGGCCATCTTGAATTTCCGGCCGACCTGAAATTTTGATAGGATCAATAAGACATCGAGAGCAACATTCCTGTAAAGTTTCATGACAATCCGCCAAGTAGTTTCAGAGGAGTAGTCGCTACAAGTTTTTACTATATAACTCTATGTAAACAAAGATGGCCGCTGGCAGCCATGTTTAACGTTGAATCAAAACGATTTTTGACTAGGATCAACATCATGTAATGCTGATCATTTTAGAAAAAGTCCCATATCAATATCACTTATAGTTTTCAAGAAGTAGTCGCTACAAACTTATTTTTTAAAAATCTATTTTTAGCTGTGACGGCCATCTTGAATTTCCGGCCGACCTGAAATTTTTCTAGGATCAATTAGACATCAAGAGCAACATTCCTGTAAAGATTCATGACAATCCGCCAAGTAGTTTCAGAGAAGTAGTCGCTACAAGTTTTTACTATATAACTCTATGTAAACAAAGATGGCCGCTGGCAGCCATGTTTAACGTTGAATCAAAACGATTTTTGACTAGGATCAACATCATGTCATGCTGATCATTTTAGAAAAAGTCCCATATCAATATCACTTATAGTTTTCAAGAAGAAGTCGCTACAAACTTGTATTTTAAAACTCTATTTTTAGCTTTGGCGGCCATCTTGGATTTCACATCAACATGAATTTTTGCTAGGATCAACTAGACTTTATGGGCAACATTTCTGTAAAGTTTCATGAATATCCATCCAGTAGTTTCAGCTGTGAAGTCGCTACAAATAAAAGTTTACGGACATTTACTATATAACTTTATGTAAACAAAGATGGACGCTGGCAGCCATGTTTAACGTTGAATCAAAAAGATTTTTGACTAGGATCAACATCATGTCATGCTGATCATTTTAGAAAAAGTCCCATATCAATATCACTTATAGTTTTCAAGAAGAAGTCGCTACAAACTTGTATTTTAAAACTCTATTTTTAGCTTTGGTGGCCATCTTGGATTTCACATCAACATGAATTTTTGCTAGGATCAACTAGACTTTATGGGCAACATTTCTGTAAAGTTTCATGAATATCCATCCAGTAGTTTCAGCTGTGAAGTCGCTACAAATAAAAGTTTACGGACAGACGGACAGACGGACGGACGGACGACGGACGCCGCACCACGGCATAAGCTCTGCTGATCTCTGATCAGTAGACTGATCTCTGATCAGTAGAGCTAAAAAGTGGGATCAATATAAAATGGGGAGAAATAAAACAACATCATTAATTAAAAAAGAAAAGAAAATATATGTTCTTAAAAAAAAAAACTCAACATATATTTGGAAAAATCTCAAAACAATTTCGAACAATGTTGACAGTGAATTAACTATACCTAAACAAATTGTAATCGATGGCAAAGTGATTGAAGGACTCCCAAATATTATAAATGCGTTTAATGAGCATTTCGTTAATGTTTCTAAAATTTAAACAAAGTTAAGTACATACCAGAAAACTTTTATAAGTTAAGGAAGTTTTTAGATGAAAAGTTAAAGTCTTCAGTATTTAATTTTGATCTTATCACACCTTTTGAAGTAAAAATAATAATTGATAAATTAGACGTAAATAAATCTACGGGATTAGATGGAATAGGTCCTAGAATAATAAAATTATGCAGAGATATGTTAACTTTACCAATAGCTTCTTTGATAAATAAATGTTTGAGTCTCGGAGTTTTTCCGGATAAACTTAAGGAAGCATTTGTTCTCCCTATTCCTAAGAATGGTAATATAGATGATGTAAATAATTACAGACCTATCTCAATACTTCCGACAATATCAAAAATATTTGAAAGATTTATTGCTAATCAAATGCTTACCTATTTCAAGAAGACATCCATTCTATATGCCCGCCAATCAGGTTTTCGTAAAAACTACTCTTGTCAAACGGCACTTATACACATTGTTGATACATGGCTCGAAGAAATAGACTCAGGAAATATTGTAGGATCACTATTTTTAGATCTTAGTAAAGCCTTTGATTTGATCGATCATGAAATCCTCTTGTTTAAATTAAGACTGTATCATTTTTCGGAAGCATCCATTAAATTATTTCAGTCTCATCTTTCAAACAGAAGCCAAGTAGTTAAGGTCGGTGACACAATCTCAAATGTTCTTCCTGTGATTTCCGGGGTACCGCAGGGTTCTATCTTAGGACCGCTACTCTTTCTGTTATATGTAAATGACATACCTTTGTATATTGAGCACACCAATGTAGATATGTACGCAGACGATACAACACTTTGTGCATTTGGGAAAACAATATCGTGTATTCAGACTAAAATGCAAACAGATTTAAACAATGTAAATGATTGGTGCACGATAAATAATATGAGGATTTATCCCATTAAGTCAACTTGTATGATAATTGGACCAAATAAAACTTTAGCAAAGTGTGCAGCATTGCTGCTTCAAATTAATAATACAGATATTCAAAATGTAAAAGTACAAAAGTTACTAGGCATCTATATTGACGAATCATTATCTTGGAAAAATCATATATCTAAAACACGTACTAAACTTGTGTCAAAAATAAATCTGTTGAAAAGGATCTCCTACTACTTAACATATGACATGAAAAAATTGTTCTATAACTCATATATTATGTCTACATTTGATTATGGCTGTATAACATGGAGCCAAGCAAATAAATCCTCTATAAACAGAATACTTAAAATTCAAAAAAGGGCTGCTAGAATCATTCTCATGAAGCCTATAAACACACCGTCTAAAATAATGTTTGAAGAACTGAAGTGGCTTACCTTTGAACGGAGATGTGAATATCACACATGTGTTATGATTTATAAATCAATAAACAATTTAACACCTGATTACATAACCGATTTAATATCGTTCTCTACAAATTCAAATTATAATTTAAGATCTGTTGCTAGAAAGAATATTGCCCATTTAACACTTAGAACAATCATTCTTAAACATACTTTTGGTTTTTCAGGAATGGTAGTTTGGAACATGATCCCCGTTGATATACGAACCTCGCTGTCTTTAGTTACATTTAAGACTAAATTAAAATCGTTTCTTTTAATGAAAGAGTGAAACCCCAGTTTGAATTATAACTTTATGTTACAAAAGTATGAAAATGTGTCTGTCTTGTTGAAGTTATAAAGTGATGCATGTATTGTTTTATCTTGCATTATATGCTTACATTGTTATATTGTGTTGATTTATAGATGGCCATATTGTAAAAAAGACTTGTGTAAATGCTATGTCTTAATATGTTACCTTCTTGAAATAAAGTTATTCTTATTATTATTATTATTATTATTATGCACGTGGCGCGTGTTTATCACATTCACTCGTTGTTTGTACAGAAGCACGTGGTGTGTGTTAATTACTATTCACATATTTTTTTTGTACAGATATTGAAAAAAATATGCTGAAATGGGATCGCTAGTAATTGAAATCAACGAACGCAAACAGATAGGAAAGTAACAGGCTCGCATTTATTGAGTCTTTTCATGAGAGGTAATATTAGGTGCAATACATTTCACGCCCGCCAGATATTCTACTTTAAAGAGACAAGGACCCGGCTCTAAAACCCCAAGGACAACTAAGTAGTAACACTACTGTAGTGTCGCTGAGAGATTAATAAGGATATTTGAAAATATGTAAAGAACCTTAAGTAATATGTTCTACTTAAAGGGACACTGTCCATAAGTAAGCAGATATTGGGAATAACCAAATAACTGTCTGACTTTTATTCAGTGAAATGTTTACATGAAAACATGATTGATTGATTGAATTGGATTTTATAGTCGCACCAACAGCTAAGGTCATATGGCGACTTTCCAGCTTCCACTGGAAGAGGAAGACCCCAGGTGACCCTCCGGGCAATTTTCGAGCACGGGCGGTCACCTGGTAGAACCACCGACGTGGATAGCTTCCTCACATAAAGATTCCTAGGCACCTGAGGGATCGAACCTACACCGGTGAGGGGCAAGTGATTGCAAGTCAGAGACTCTAACATGAAAACATGAGCACAGACCCAAAGAAGTCCGTAGTACATTCGTGAATTTGAAAAAGAATAGTTTCATTATTTACATTGCGTTTCTGCTGATCACGTGACTGCCATTAGCGCATTAGTTTTTAGCTATACTGGCCAAGGGCCAGCAGAGCTTATGGGATGGTGTGTTGTCCGTCGTCTGTCGTCCGTTAACTTTTAACTCGTTAAGACGATAGGGCCTTCATTTTTTATCCGATCTTTACCACACTTTAACAGATTGTTAATATCAATGAAAGCTCGGACAAGTTCGAAAACCAGCCAGATCGAACCAGTAACAGCGGAGTTATGGCCCTTGACTTAGTTAAAAATGCTATATGTTGCCTCGTTAAGACGATAGGGCCTTCATTTTTCATCCGATCTTTACCAAACTTTACCAGATTGTTAATATCAATGAAAGCTCGGACAAGCCTGATTGGTCCAGTAACAGCAGGGTTATGGCCCTTGGTTTAGTTAAAAATGCAATATGTTGCCTCGTTAAGACGATAGGGCCTTCATTTTTCATCCGATCTTTACCAAACTTTACCAGATTGTTAATATCAATGAAAGCTCGGACAAGCCTGATTGGACCAGTAACAGCAGAGTTATGGCCCTTGGTTTAGTTAAAAATGCTATATTTTGCCTCGTTAAGACGATAGGGCCTTCATTTTTCATCCGATCTTTATCAAACTTTACCAGATTGTTAATATCAATGAAAGCTCGGACAAGCCTGATTGGACCAGAAACAGCAGAGTTATAGCACTTGATTTAGTTAAAAATTCTATATTTTGCCTCGTTAAGACAATAGGGCCTTCATTTTTCATCCGATCTTTACCAAACTTTACGGTCTTGTTAATATCAACGAATGCTCGAATAAGTTCGAAAAACAGCCAGTTCGGAATAGTAACAGCGGAGTTATGGCCCTTGATTTAGTTAAAAAGGCTATATTTTGCCTCAAGACGATAGGGTCTTCGTTTTTCATCTGATCTTTACCAAGATTACCAGATTGTTAATATCAATGAAAGCTTGGACAAGTTCGAAAACCAGCCAGATCGGACCAACAACAGCAGAGTTATGGCCCTTGATTTAGTTAAAAATGCTATATTTTGCCTCGTTAAGACGATAGGGCCTTCATTTTTCGTCCGATCTTTACCAACCTGTACCAGATTGTTAATATCAATGAAAGCTCGGACAAGTTCGAAAACCAGCCAGATCGAACCAGTAACAGCGGAGTTATGGCCCTTGATTTAGTTAAAAATGCTATATTTTGCCTCGTTAATACGATAGGGTCTTCATTTTACATCCGATCTTTACCAAACTTTACCAGATTGTTACTATCAATGAAAGCTCCGACAAGTTTGAAAACAAGCGAGATTGGACGATTTACACCGGAGTTGTGGCCCTTGATTTTCTGAAATATGCTATATTTTGGCCTCATTAAGAAGAAAGGGCCTTCATTTGGCCAGATTTCATTTCAATTTTTCAGGGATTATCAGTACCAAGCCTAGTTGTGCATATCGTCACCGTGTTCCGGTTGAATGATTTTGGCGGAGTTATGTCCCTTTAAAGGTTTTAATACACAAACTTTGTCCTGACTAATTCTCCTGTACCCCTGGCCGGATTGAAACGAAACTTTTTAGGGATGATCCAGTCCAGATCTAGTTGTGCAAATCTTTGCTGATCCGGTTGAATGATTTTTGGCAGAGTTATGGCCCTTTTAAAGGTTTTAATACACAAACTTTCTCTGGACTATTCTCCTGAAAGTCTGCCCACATTTCAACGAAACTTTACAGGGATGATCAGCACCAAGCTTAGTTGTGCATGTCATCGTCGCATTCCGGTTAACATATTTTTGGTGGAGTTATGGCCTTTAAAGGCTTTTAATACACAAACATTTTCCGGGCTAGTTCTCCTGAACCGTGGCTGGATTTTAACGAAACTTGACAAGGATGATCAGTATCAAGCCTAGTTGTGCATATCGTCGCCATATTCGGATTGAATGATTTTTTTCAGAGTTATGGCCCTCTAAAGGTTTTAATAGAGAAACGTTGTCCAGATTAGTCTGTTCTGAACTCCTTGCTGGATTTCAACAAATCTTGATGGGGATGATCAGTACCAAGCCTAGTTGCACCTATCATTGCCGTGTTCTGGTTGAATGTATTTTGGCAGAGTAACGACCCCTTAAAGGTTTTAATACACTAACTTTGTACAGACTAGTTCTCCTGAACCTCTGGCTGGATTTCAGCGAAACTTGTCAGGGACAATCAGTACCAAGCCTAGTTGTGTATATCATCACCATGTTCTGGTTGAACGATATTTGAAAGAGTTATGGCCCCTGGTGCATAAACTTTATCTTTAGCCAGTAGAGCACCCACAGGCCCTCTTGGGCCTCTTGTTTACAGATGATTTCAATGGTAAAAAAAATCTTCTTTTTCCAAAAAAGAACCATCACAAATTTAATACGAGCCTTCTCTGATCGGTTCAAAGCCTTTTTTTTTACAATTTTTAGCATTTTGACATTTCGTTTGGCTTAAAACTGTTCGACAATATTGTCTACTTCTACTGATATACTACCTAGGGCTAAGCATCACAAGCATCTTGTTAACATAATAGATTCTTTAAAGGGTCCTCCAAATTGAAATAACTTTCCTTTGTATTACAAAGATAATGATTAGCAGTTTCTAAAAATAATTCGGTCAAAATCGTCAACCTATTCGTTCATCGTCAAATCACGAATCCATACGGCACATTTGCCCCTAATACACACCTGTCACGGAAACGTAACTGAGGTTTCACGGAAACAGCCGAATGGAAAAAACCCGTTGACGTCACGCATTACCTATGGTTCGTTAGAAACCAAAATGGCGGACACAAACGAAGTAAACTATGCGAGCAAAGTGGACAATCAACATTTTGTGTACCCCATCCACTTTGATTCTGAGCGTATAAAGTATAAATGAAAACAATAAACGAATGATCCAAAAAATACATGATATTAGATTTTTCAATGTCTTCGTCCTGTGACTGTGTCTCCGTCTGTGGTTCTGCAAATCGGAGAATCGGTGAATTGCGTCAGGTTTCAGCATTGGTTTTAAGTTTTGATACCTACTGTATTTACTCAATGAGTCCGGACACTCATTAATTCCGGACACCTAATTAATTGAAGAAAATAATAAAACTACTGCTCGGACATATTAAGAAATCAATCATATTTCAATAGTTTTGATGCTTTTATAAATTCGGACATCGGGAAAAGATGAATTATTCGCCGAAAATGACAGGTTAAAATTATGATCAACGACTTATAATTGCTGATTGCATCTCGATAATTACCAACAGAGGCAGCAGAATTTACTTCAATGAATTTAATTGTAACTTGTTTGATGCAATTAAATAAAAAGTTTTGATCGTGATTTTTTACTGTTATTAACGAGCCATTTTGAAACAATTACATTATTACTGACCCATGCTATAATTTTGTGTAATCGGTCAGGCGCGTGTTGAAACAATTGTCTAAACCAGGTAAAACCATTCCAATGTAGGTGTAAGGGTTGTTTTGTGTTGTCGCTGTCGTAGCTAGTGGGCCGTTCCATTATCTGGCATTACCAGCAAAAAAATACGGTCCCGCTCACACAGGTAACGTGCTGTGCGATTTGTTGTGTTTGTACAGACACATAAACTATTTTTTATTTCATACTATAAGCATGGCATGCTTTGTTTTTTAGCTTCGATTTGAGGAATAACATGATGGTGCAATTAAATGGATAAAGAACACGACTATTTTATAATTTTAATTTATTTTCTGCAATACCTTGTATGTTTTTATTTTGTAATAAAATAATCAACATGTTTTAAAATTGCATTGTCTCATTATTCAATAAAGTTCATTGCTACATTTCAAACAAAATATAATAATTTAATATAATAAACCGGATGTCATAATTGTTCATTAGTTCATTGTTTACACATTTTTTATTAGTTCACTGTTGTGGATTGAATCGCATATAGCCCAGTATACTATTACACAGTCCGCATTAGCCAGCATATAACTACACTTGTGACTAGAACGTGACAGTTCCACAGATCAAACAGTGTACCGATCACTCACCGCAAAATTCAAAGGAATAAATAACTGTAACCGCGTGTAAAGTTCCACAGATCAAACAGTGTATCGCTCACTCACCGCAAAATTCAAAGGAATAAATAACTGTAACCGCGTGTAAAGTGTGTCTCGGTTTACTGATTTCACAGGTTTTACAGTTTGCCCAAGTTGAGTACCGTAATTTTAGACTGTTTATAGAATAGCCGCATAATTACCAATAAGGATTTTCGTAATTACCGTAAACAATGAAGGTGAGATTGCCCCGAACATCACAGTTAAAAATACTTACCGTAGAATGTTAATTTACCGTTCCCTCTCAAAACATTCGGACATTGGCAAATATGAATTAATTTTGGAAAGTTATATTTCCGGACACCAAAAAAAATAATTATGTTATCCCGTCTGAACTGATAGAGTAAATGTAATCTCTTTTTCGTTTCATAAGAGTCATGAAAATCTTTCTCAGCAAAATGGTCCGAACATACGCGAGAGTGCTCCGAAAAATTCCATTTCACACCGTTTTGCAAAACAAGTTCAATCCATTAAGTTCGGTGACGGCAACATGGAAATGTGTGTAGACTTACACTGCCTTCCTGTTTACTTTTTCTACAAAAGCTTAATGAGCACCTTTTCACCATGATGAAGACACGAACAAATCAATAATATTCCAGGGTTTAAAACACTTAGGCTTTATGAGAAAAATGGACATCCAACAAGAGTAACGGTTTGTTTACACATAGATACGCGCCATAATTGATTATGTAAATTAGGTAGTTTGTACGGAAGATGTGATTGGTCGTCCCTGATGACGTCATTTTCCGAAGATCGATCGCGCACCAGTTTTTTTTTGTGTACAGGTAAACTTCATACCTGTAAAACTTGCATTTATCAACGGTTTTCGAGAAAACGGACGATGACATTGACATTCTTTTATAATAAGCTTTCGTTTAAAATCACTTTATTTTTCAATTTGGAGGACCCTTTAATTAAGATGCACATGGGACCTACAGTCCTACATCCACTCTAAAGCATATTTTCGTAGTATGTTCATTGAATTTACACGTTATTAAATAATAATCTAAATCATTTTAACATTGGAGTACTAGGTATATGATGTACAGTATGATGATATTATGATCCAGTCAAAATTTCGCATTACTGCAGCAAAAAATCGCGATAAATTGCCCCTTAAAGCGTGCTAGCGTGAACACTGGTTCTGAGTTCTGATTTTCAGAAATACAGGTTAACATTGCTATATCTAACATTATTATATCACTTTTTACTCCGTGTTTTATTGGCTGTTTTTATAGCCGTTATTGTTTTTTATCATGTGAAAAAAACAAGAGGCCCAAGAGGGCCTATGGATGCTCTACTGGCTAACATGGCTCTTATAACATCAATGAAGCGAGTGACTGCCATTTACTTTTTATGAAAGTTTCGGGCAAAAAACAGTTTGGACTAAATCAAGGGCCATAACTAAAGAATCTGGTAAAGTTTGGTAAAGATCAGATGAAAAATGAAGGCCCTACCGTATTAACGAGGCAAAATATAGCATTTTAACTAAATCAAGAGCCATAACTTCTCTGTTACTGGTCAAACTGGTCCAACATAGAGCTAAAAGAAAAAAAAGAATTCAAAAAAAAATTCCAAAAAAAGAATTCAAAAAAAATCAAAAAATTCAAAAAAATGAATAAATCAAAACAAAATACAAAAAAAATCAAAAAAAAAATTATATAAAAAAAGAAAGTCATAAAATATGGTAAAATTTGGCAAAGATCAGATGCAAAATGAAGGCCCTATCGTATGACGAGGCAAATTATAGGATTTTTAACAAAATCAAGGGCCATGACTCCGCTGTTACTGGTCGCTCTGGCTGGTTTTCAAACTTGACCGAGCTTTCATTGACATTAACAATCTGATAAAGTTTGGTAAAGATCGAATGAAAAATGAAGGCCCTATCGTCTTAACGAGGCAAAATATAGCATCTTGAACTAAATCAAGGGCCACAACTCCGCTGTTACTGGTCCGATATGAATGGTTTTCGAACTTGTCCAAGCTTTCATTAATATTAACAATCTGATAAAATTTGGTAAAGATCGGATGAACAATGAAGCCCCTATCGTCTCAGCGAGGCAAAATATAGCATTTTGAACTAAATCAAGGGCCATAACTCCGCTGTTACTAGTCCGATATGAATGGTTTTCAAACTTGCCCGAGCTTTCATTGATATTAACAATCTGATAAAATTTGGTAAAGATCGGATGAACAATGAAGCCCCTATCGTCTTAACGAGGCAAAATATAGCATTTTTAACTAAATCAAGGGCCATAACTCTGCTGTTACCCGTCCGAACTGGCTTGTTTTCGAACTTGTCCGAGCTATCATTAATATTAACAATCTAACAAGTTTGGTAAAGATTGGATGAAAAATGAAGGCCCCATCGTCTTAACGAGGCAAAATATAGCATTTTTAACTAAATCATGGGCCATACGAGGGTGCTTCAAAAAGTTCTGTCACTAGGCATATATCCTTTGAACTGGATATTACTAGGAGATAAAGTAGTGTATTTATAGTACTACTGGGTTCGCTCTCTTCAATTCCACAACAAAAATTAAAATGTCCGGTTATTTATACCCCTGAATTATCTCCCCCTACCACACCTTTTGGATACTGGCATCTCTGAAAATGTCCTTGTTACAAAACGTTGTAAAAGTTATTTGAATAATTCTATGCTTTTAAATTTTCTTGTACGCCATCTGTTGTTATTTGCCTATAATCCATGAAAATGATTGTCGAGAATTCGGAAAGGTCTTGCTGCAAATCAGATATGAGTGAATGCATATCCCTTAATTTTAGCAGAAATAACACTGATTTTCTTCATTTTGTTTACGGAAATGTTATAATATCTTTTAAATGTCGTAATTATTCTCATAGTATTAATATGTTTTCATATTTTATTACAAATCCTAGACCTTCAGTGTATAAATTTCATATTCAACACATTATTGTAGAATTTTGTACAATGTTTAGTGAAAATATTGATCATCCAAAAACGCTATTTCAGAAGACTGCCCTTCCATTCAATGTCCATTTATCATTAAATTAATTTTACACGTTAGCTTAAAATGTTAATTTCTAAGACAATGCCTTTTCATCTACCATGCTTAATTTCTGAATCTTGTAATGCACAGATATAACTGGTAATGTATGAGAAATTTCAAAGGTCTTCGACAAGTACCTAAAGAGAAACAGGCATTTAAAAAAGTAACAATTAACATACCTGAAAAAAACTCAGGACGAAAATGCCTCAGTATGTATAAGTGATGTGTATTAAATGTTCCATAACTTTCGCCACACAAATGATACAGCATTCATTGTACCATCAATGGAATGGTATTAAAACTCTCTTTCATTTTATACCAAACATCAACACTCCCAACGAGCACATAATTGTTAAAACGCTTTAGTGACAGAACTTATTGAATGACCCTCGTAAATAACTCTGCTGTTACTGGTCCGATCTGGCTGGTTTTCGAACTTGACTGAGCTTTCATTGATATTAACAATCTGTTTAAGTTTGGTAAAGATCAGATGAAAAATGAAGGCCTCTTGTCTTAACGAGACGAAAGTTAACAGACGGACGACGGACAACTCACCATCCCATAAGCCAAGGGCCAGCAGAGCTAAAAACCAATTTCGAGATGAAAATGTTCAACTGAAAACAAACAATAGAGCGAAAATATGACAAGAATGTAATATGGAACGACCCTAAATGCAACTGTTGACCCTGTAAACAGTATTAAATACAATAATGACATAAACGTTTTACGGTATTTCCCCCCAATTTTATGAAAAACAACGCTACAATTCTCAATTCTGAAGGTATGGGTAGAGCAGGAAAAATTATTTTTGAATTACTCGTCCTACTTAATGTTTGAATGATTAAATTATTAAAGAATTTATTTGAATTCCTACTCGCATCAATGAGCAGGACGTGTGGATTTTTTGTTAAAAGTGTATGTTTTAGGTATAATATCAATCAAGTATTGAATTATTAATTAAGCATGTACAAACTTGGGACAGTATCCTGACAAACTCGGCTTTAACGCCACCAGGCATGTTTGATTTTCTACCCGTCCTGCATCAGTGAGCATGGCATGTTGTGGAATTTTTGTTAAAGTATGTTTACTTATAATATCATTAAAGTATTGAATAAAGCATGTATTTTAACTTACTGACTCAGGAAAGACTGTCACTTTTATTTATATAGTTTTTTGCATCTGGTTAAATAATATAAAATAATCCAGTTAAATAGGTTAAAAAGGCACTCTTTATTTTAAGATCCATGCATCAAAATCCAAGAATGTCGCCACTGGAAATATGTTGAAAATATTGTTATGCACATGTACTGGTCATGCGAAACACACTTCACTTGATTCGTCAAGTTTGGGGGGGAGCGCATGCTGCAAGAATGAATGTTTAGTTGGTGTATTGACTTGGAGTATCCATTTCACGAAAGTGCGCCATTTTGGAGTAGTCAAACAGGTTGAACACACTTAATCAGTCCGCGTAAAATCTAATTAACCAAGAGTGCGCACCTCTGATTATTCATTACTGGGAATATAAAAAAAAATAGAATTATTCTGACAGTTTTTCTGCGTGCTTGAAAATTATGCAAGAACACGCCAGAAAAGTGGGAAAATAATAAGAGATGCCAAGTGCGTTTTTTCTGTACAAAGTTTGTAAGATTGATATATTGAGTAAATTTCGAAACAGATCCGTATTTGAAACTTTTAATGTGCACTTGCACTGTTAATCAAAAGTTATTTTAATTTTTGTTGTCTAGTTTCAACGACATAAAAAAATCATAATCCGGGCCTCCTCTTTCACAGCCAGATGCATTTTACAAGGCAGCACTCATAACAGGTTTATGACCTGTGATTTTTATGCCCCCACCACCGAATGGTGAGGGGGCATATAGCGTTAGCCATGTCCGTCCGTCTGTCCAGAAACGTTTGTGTCTATCTCCTCCCACACTTTCAACCGATTGCTTCGAAACTTTACAGGATGCTTACCTATGATGTCAATTTCGGCGTCAAAATCGACCAAGTATTGCTGGAGTTATGGTCCCTTTTTCGTCAAATTTTACGTGAAAATATGTTGTGTGTCTCTCCTCCCCACTTTTCAACCGATTGCTTCGAAACTTTACAGGATGCTTACCTATGATGTCAAGATGTGCATATGGTTTCGGCGTCAAAGTCTACCTAGTATTACCGGCCCTTTTTTGTCAGATTTTACGTTAAAATGTCTTCTCCCACAGTTTTCCTCCGTTTCTTTTCAAACTTTAAAGGATGCTTACCTATGATATCAAAATGTGCAAATTGATTTGACCCCTTTTTCGTAAAATTTTACATTTTACACTGATTGTTTTCAGTGGAGGCATCCGTGTCCCACTCCCATGGACACATTTCTATTTCTGATTATTTCTGACCAAAGATACCATTGAAGTACATGTATTTAAAAATAAATAGAAGACTTGTTAAACTGGTTACAAATAACGATCAATTAAAGAGTAATATAATACCCAGCATTACTACTTGAATGGAAATGTTTGGTCGCCGTAAAGACGATAACAGAAAACGCCATATATAAATTGCATCATTACCTGTGTAATTTCAAATCGGCGCACTGAGTTTCTGTATGGGAAGTAACTTGGTATAAGTACGAGTCATTTATTCGCGTAGCTGATTTTCACTGTAAGTAGTTCTGTCATAAAACTCCGCGTAAATAAGCAATTTCTAAATTCCTCCCCACGATATGAAAAAGTTAAGTGTGTGTTCCGCGCGAGCTGTACTGTAAATGTTTTTGGACGTTTGTGGGTCAACGTTTTTAACTTATCCTATATTCTACATTTACCGCATATCATTGTAACATGGCTCCTTTTGGCGGGTGACCTTGGCCCATCGGGCCCTTGTTTATTATTATACTGAGACCAGTGGACTTTTATGCCATTAAATACAAATGTGCATGATCTAGTTCTTGAATGCTTGATTTTGTTGGTTAGATATAGTTTCAGATTAAAAAATTTGTTAATATATTTGTAATTGCATGATACAAGGAAGTTGTCTTAATTTTAGGTGATATAAATGTCGTATCAGAGGCACTGGAGGAAATGTCATGCTGATGCGATAGCAGTAGCACTTGCCAGTAGCAGCAGTGACGACAGTGCAACTGATCAGAGCCAAAGGGAAGTCATAACGCCTGAACCTATTGATCAGAGAGACACTTTTCAGGCTAGTAATACATCATCTAGTGATGGCCCTGGGGATAGTTATTCATCATCTAGTGATGTGGATTCAGACATAAGAATCTGACTTTGGATTAAGAGATGCAGTAGAATCTTCGGATACGGGTGGTGATTCTGACCACACCATCGAAGACGACCAGAAAAGCCTTGGTGAAAAAACTGCTTCTTGGTCCACTAACAAATGCACCAGATCAGATATTAATGAACTGCTTGAAATATTACGAAGTGAATGTCACAGGCTTCCTAAAGATGTTAGAACGCTACTCCAAACTCCGAGAAATGTTCAGGCAGAAGATAAATGTGGAGCAAAATATTCCTACTTCAGTACAGAGAATGGAATTTCAAAATTATTTTCAGAGGATCCGACATTTGTTGAACAAAACGATCACATTGATATACTGATAAATATTGATGGTATACCATTAATATAAGTCATCTGGAACTCAATTCTGGCCTATTCTATGTAGTTTCAGCAAATTTGATCATTTCTTTGTAGCACTCTTTTATGGTGGTGCAAAACCAAATTCATTTCCTGACTTTCTGGAGGATTTTCTTAATGAGTTTCAGCAACTAAGTGAAAATGGTGCGACTCATGAAGACAAATTGTTGCGATTTAGTCTTAAAGCATTTATTTGCGATGCACCTGCAAGATCATTTTTAAAATGCATCAAAGGACATACAGGCTACTTTGCTTGTGAGAGGTGTACCATCAAAGGCTAATCTGGAAAAACAATCGTATAATTTTACATGCAGTTGAAAACTTTCCAGAAAGGACCAATACTGCATTTTTGGCAAGGAACTACGATGACCATCAAATTGGTGAATCTCCGCTCTCCAACTTTGGAATTGATTGTGTTAAAGGATTTTCTTTGGATTATATGCATCTAGTTTGCCTTGGTGTTGTAAAACGAATTCTTTAGTTTTGCAAAAAAGGTCCTTAGGAATGCAGGTTGTCGTACCGGCAACTAAGTGAAATTTCAGAAATCTTGTGTCTCTTTCGGGAAAATTGCCATCAGAATTTGCTAGACAGCCAAGATCACTAGCGGAATTCGAAAGATAGGCAACAGAGTTTAGGCAATTTCTACTCTATACAGGCCCAGTTGTTCTGAAAAAAGTGGTGTCTAAAAAGGTATATGATCATTTCCTTACTTTAACTATTGCAATTTCTATATTACTAGACTCCAGTGACCGAAAGAGAACAGTGCATGTAGATTATGCAGAGCAGTTATTGAAATACTTTGTAGACTCGAGCAAAGATATTTATAGTGAGTTATTCACAGTGTACAATGTGCATAACCTGAAACATTTAGCAGATGATGTTCCAGTGTTCTTTGAATGAAATTACCGCTTTTTTATTTGAAAATCATTTGCAGACCATCAAGTGTCTAGTTCGAAATGCAAATAACCCAATTGCACAGGTTGTCAAAAGACTTGCGGAAGCAGAATATTCTGGGGGTAACAGTAAAATAGTGGTCTGGTATAACGCTCATATTGACAAAAAGGCGGAACAGTTGTTTTCTTTTGTTGAATGAGGATTTTGTCTTTATAAAAGAGAAGAGAGATGATGGAAAATATTTGTGTGATGTTTTACGGCAAAATCAAACAAAACTTCTTCACAGAACCATGAGAATCAAAACTCATCAACATTGTGTATGCAAAAAATTTCAACCGTATGTCCAGAAGATTGATTGAACAGGATGAAATACTGCGTAAAGTTGATTGTCTGCAACATTCGAAGGGATATGTCCTGCTTCCTTCGTTGCATGATGTATAGGAAAAGATATTTAAGATAAATGTTCATTTGCTGACTTCTGGAATTTTATTCTAAATAAATTGTGCATGTAACATTTATTTAGCATGTTTAGTGGCATCAATTTTCTATCTAACACATCACATCCTTTATTCGTTAGGACTTCATTTTAGATCAGAAAATAACAATTACGTTATTCTAAAGCAACATTACGTTCAAACAATTTGAAATTGTTAAATAAAAGATAAAGCTGTATATTTTTTCATTTGGTCTTGAGCGATGGGCATACAATGTAACTTGTGAGAATTTGTATTATGTTCAAATTGACAATCTTTCGTAGATAAGACTTATTTCAGTTTTAATTTACCATGTGTAATGGAGTGTAATAAGTATCTGAATCCATTAAAATGAAGCAGCTTTAACATGTTGAGAAATCTAAAAAAAAATCAGGACTAGTGACACTCTTTTTGGGGCTAGTCACTTTTGACTAAAAAAATATTTGTTCAGCCCTGCTGTCCACCAGGTATTGATCTGGGAAATAAAAAACCTGCTGGAAATATTTTATTTCTTAATATTTTATTGCTTGTTTTATCTTATTGTTCTTTTGGTATTTTCTCCAATTAGTTAATAAATGATTCATTTGTACAGAACTACAGTCTCAAATATATGCAAATAGAACCTTGATACAGTATACAAGAGGATTATAGGCTTTCAATGGAGACTTGAACCCTAAAAAATGTACCTGAAAAAAAATGCATCAACATCAATATTCTGATGTTTCGTTCGGAAGTTTCGTTTAGTTTCATTTAGATAACAGCTATAAAAACAAGAGGTCAATGACCTTAAAGCTCTACTGATTGATTAGACATCAAGAGCAACATTCTTATGAAGTTTCATGAAAATCCGTCAAGTAGTTTCAGAGAAGTAGTCGCTACAAGTTTTCATTATATACCTCTATGTAAACAAAGATGGCCGCTGACAGCCATGTTTAACATCTAATCAAAATAATGTTCGACTTGGATAACCATCATGTCATGTTGATCATTTTCGAAAAAGTCCCATATCAATATCACTTATAGTTTTCAAGAAGTAGTCTCTACAAACCTGTATTTTGAAAATCTATTTTTAGCCATGGCGGCCATCTTGAATTTCTGGCCGACCTAAAATTTTGCTAGGATCAATAAGACATCAAGAGCAACATTCGTGTGAAGTTTCATGAAAATCCGTGAAGTAGTTTCAGAGGAGTAATCGCTCAAAGTTTTCATTTTAGAAAAAGTCCCATATCAATATCACTTATAGTTTTCAAGAAGTAGTCGCTACAAACTTATTTTTTAACAAGAGGTCAATGACCTTGAAGCTCTACTGATTGATTTTGATTTCAGGAAGAAGTCGCTACAAACTTGTTTTTTGAGAATTTATTGTTAGCCGTGGCGGCCATCTTGAATTTCCGGCCGACCTGAAATTTTGCTAGGATCAATTAGACATCAAGAGCAATATTCCTGCGAAGTTTCATGAAAATCCGTGAAGTAGTTTCAGAGGAGTAGTCGCTACAAGTTTTCATTATATAACTCTATGTAAACAAAGATGGCCGCTGACAGCCATGTTTAACATCGAATCAAAACGATTTTTGACAAGGACCAACATCATGTCATGCTGATCATTTTAGAAAAAGTCCCATATCAATATCACTTATAGTTTTCAAGAAGTAGTCGCTACAAACTTGTATTTTGAAAATCTATTTTTAGCCATGGCGGCCATCTTGAATTTCCGGCCGACCTGAAATTGTGCTAGGATCAATAAGACATCAAGAGGAACATTCGTATGAAGTTTCATGAAAATCCGTCAAGTAGTTGCAGAGGAGTAGTCGCTACAAGTTTTCATTATATAACTCTATGTAAACAAAGATGGCCACTGGCAGCCATGTTTAACGTCGAATCAAAATAAAGTTCAACTCGGATAACCATCATGTCATGCTGATCATTTTAGAAAAAGTCCCATATCAATATCACTTATAGTTTTCAAGAAGTAGTCGCTACAAACTTAGTTTTTAAAAATCTATTTTTAGCTGTGGTGGCCATCTTGAATTTCTGGCCGAACTGAAATTTTGCTAGGATCAATAAGACATTAAGAGCAACATTCCTGTAAAGTTTCGTGAAAATCCGGCAAGTAGTTTCAGAGGAGTAGTCGCTACAAGTTTTTACTATATAACTCTATGTAAACAAAGATGGCCGCTAGCGGCCATGTTTAAAGTTGCATCGAAATAAATTTTGACAAGGATCAACATCATGTCATGCTGATCATTTTAGAAAATGTCCCATATCAATATCACTTACAGTTTTCAAGAAGTAGTCGCTACAAGTTTATTTATTTTAAATCTATTTTTAGCCGTGGCGGCCATCTTGGATTTCACATCAACATGAATTTTTGCTAGGATCAACTAGACTTTATGGGCAACATTTCTGTAAAGTTTCATGAATATCCATCCAGTAGTTTCAGAGGAGATGCCGCTACAAATAAAAGTTTACGGACAGACGGACAGACGGACGACGGACGTCGCACCAAGGCATAAGCTCTGCTGATCTCTGATCAGTCGAGCTAAAAATCTGTCAAGTAGTTTCAGAGGAGTAGTCGCTACAAGTTTTCATTATATAACTCTATGTAAACAAAGATGGCCGCTAGCGGCCATGTTTAAAGTCGCATCAAAATAATTTTCGACAAGGATCAACATCATTCCATACTGATCATTTTAGAAAAAGCCCCATATCAATATCGCTTATAGTTTTCAAGAAGTACTTGTACAAACTTATTTTTTGAAAATCTATTTTTAGCTGTGGCAGCCATCTTGAATTTCCGATCAACCTGAAATGTTGCTAGGATCATTTAGACACCAAGAGCAACATTCTTGTGAACTTTCATGGAAATCCCTTGAGTAGTTTCAGAGGAGTAGTCGCTAGAAGTTTTTACTCAATAACTCTATGTAACAAAGATGGCAGAGCCATGTTTAACGTCGAATCAAAACAATTTTTGACAAGGACCAACATCATGTCATGCTGATCATTTTAGAAAAAGTCCCATATCAATATCACTGTGAGTTTTCAAGAAGTAGTCGCAACAAATTTGTTTTTTAAAAATCTATTTTTAGATTTGGTGGCCATCTTGGTATTCACATCAGATCGGATGAAAAATGAAGGCCCTATCGTCTTCAGGCAAAATATATTATTATTAACTCAATCAAGGGCTATAACTCCGCTGTTATTGGTCCGATCTGGCTGGTTTTCGAACTCATCCGAGCTTTCATTGACATTAACAATCTGGTAAAGTTTGATAAAGTTCAGATGAAAAATGAAGGCTCTATCGTCTTAACGAGACAAAAGTTAACGGACGGATGATGGACAACTCGGCATCCCATCAGTAAAATAAAACAAGAAGTCAATGACCTTGAAGCTCTACTGATAGATTTTGATAGCTAGATCATCATTCCTGTGAAGTTTCATAAAAATCTGTCTAGAAGTTTCGGAGGAGTAGTCGCTACAAGTTGAAGTTTTTACTATATAACTCTAGGTAAACAAAGATGGCCACTGGCAGCCATGTTTAATGTCGAATCAAAATAATTTTCAACAATGATCAACATCTTGTCATGCTGATCATTTCAGAAAAAGTACCATATCAATATCACTTACAGTTTTCAAGAAGTAGTCGCTACAAACTTGTTTTTAACAAGAGGTCAATGACCTTGAAGCTCTACTGATTGATTTTGTTTTCTGGAAGTAGTCGCTACAGACTTGTTTTTTGAAAAATTATTTTAGCCGTGGCCGCCATCTTGAATTTCCGGCCGACCTGAAATTTTGCTAGGATCAATTAGACATCAAGAGCAACATTCCTGTGAAGTTTCATGAAAATCCGTCAAGTACTTTCAGAGGAGTAGTCGCTACAAGTTTTCATTATAAAACTCTACGTAAACAAAGATGGCCACTGGCAGCCATGTTTAACGTCGAATCAAAATAATGGTTGACTCTGATAACCATCATGTCATGCTGATCATTTTACAAAAAGTCCCATATCAATATCACATATAGTTTTCAAGATGTAGTCGCTACAAACTTCCTTTTTAAAAATCTATTTTTAGCATGTTGAATTTCCGGCCGATCTGAAATTTTGCTAGGATCAATTAGAAATTAAGAGCAACATTCCTGTAAAGTGTCATGAAAATCCGCCAAGTAGTTTCAAAGGAGTAGTCGCTACAAGTTTTTACTATATAACTCTATGTAAACAAAGATGGCCGCTGGCAGCAATGTTTAACGTTGAATCAAAACAATTTTTGACAAGGACCAACATCATGTCATGCCGATCATTTTAGAAAAAGTCCCATATCAATATCACTTATAGTTTTCAAGAAGAAGTCGCTACAAACTTGTATTTTGAAAATTTAGTCGTGGTGGCCATCTTGAATTTCCGGCCGACCTAAAATTTTGCTAGGATCAATTAGACATCAAAAGCAACATTCCTGTGAAGTTTCATGAAAATCCGTCAAGTAGTTTCAGAGGAGTAGTCGCTACAAGTTTTCATTATATAATTCTATGTAAACAAAGATGGCAGCCTTGTTTATTGTTGAATCAAAACGATTTTTGACAAGGACCAACATCATGTCATGCTGATCATTTTAGAAAAAGTCCCATATCAATATCACTTATAGTTTTCAAGAAGTAGTCGCTACAAACTTGTTTTTAAAAACCTATTTTTAGACCTAGCGGCCATCTTGGATTTCACATCAACATGAATTTTTGCTAGGATCAACTAGACTTCATGGGCAACATTTCTGTAAAGTTTCATGAAAATTCATTCAGTAGTTTCAGAGGAGTTGTCGCTACAAAAAAAGTTTACGGACAGACAGACGGACGACGGACACCGCACCACGGCATAAGCTCTGCTGATCTCTGATCAGTAGAGCTAAAAATCTATGTTTAGCCGTGGTGGCCATCTTGAATTTCCGGCCGATCTCAAATTTTGCTAGGATCAACTAGACATCAAGAGCAACAATCCACCAAGTAGTTTCAAAGGAGTATGTCACTGCAAATTGTTACGATACAAACTTTATGTAAACAAAATAATTTTTGACAAGGATCAACATCATGTCATGCTGATAATTTTAGAAAAAGTCCCATATCAATATCACATACAGTTTTCAAGAATTAGTCGCTACAATTTTTTTTAAAAATCTGTTTTTAGCCATGGTGGCCATCTTGAATTTTCGGCCGACCTAAAAAAATTCTGGGATCAATAAGACATCAAGAGCAACATTCTTGTGAAGTTTCATAAAAATTCGTCAAGTAGTTTCAGAGGAGTAGTCGCTACAAGTTGTTACTATATAAATCTATGTAAACAAAGATGGCCACAAGCGGCCATGTTTAAAGTCGCACCGAAATTAATTTCGACAAGGATCATGCTGATCATTTTAGAAAAAGTCCCATATCAATATCACTTATAGTTTTCACGATGTAGTCGCTACAAACTTATTTTTAGCTATGATGGCCATCTTGAATGTCTGGCCGATCTGAAATTTGGCTAGGGTCAATTAGACATCAAGAGCAACATTCCTGTAAAGTTTCATGAAAATCCGCCAAGTAGTTTCAGAGGAGTAGTCGCTACAAGTTTTTACTATATAAATCTATGTAAACAAAGATGGCCACTAGCGGCCATGTTTAAAGTCGCATCGAAATAAATTTTGACAAGGATCAACATCATGTCATGCTGATCATTTGAGAAAATGTCCCATATCAATATCAATTACAGTTTTCAAAAAGTAGTCGCTACAAACTTGTATTTTAAAACTCTATTTTTAGCTTTGGTGGCCATCTTGGATTTCACATCAACATGAATTTTTGCTAGGATCAACTAGACTTTATGGGCAACATTTCTGTAAAGTTTCATGAATATCCTTTCAGTAGTTTCAGAGGAGTAGTCGCTACAAATAAAAGTTTACGGACGGACGGACAGACGGACGGACGTCTGATCAGTTGAGCTAAAAAAGGGGTAAAAAACATCAACATTTACTTAAAGACATTTTCTATAGTTTTTTCTGCATAACAGATTTTCTTTAAAATTGTTGTACAGTAAGTCTGTTATATATATAGACAGAAAAGGCAAAAATAATGGGAGGTCACCATGTTTGTTAAAATTTTAAAAAATAATTTGTAATGCCACCGTCCAAAAAGTTGAACAAGTCCATGAAATAGCTAAATGATACATTTCTGAAGTCTAATCATTTATTCGTTGGTCACAATTCTGCTAAAATTGTATTAAAGTAAAGAACATTTAATTACAATAACATTTAAAGCTCATCTTTATGTAAAACCTATATTTTTTTACAAAATCTGTTATGACCATTACCACAATTTATGCACAAATTAGCCCATAATGATACAATTTCCTTTTTTTTTGTATGTTCCCAATAACAGAATTTGTTTAAACTTTCTAAGCACATAGTTTAACATATATAAAAACAAAATGTGCAATAAAAATGATAGGTCCCCATGTAGTCCAGAGTCCATCAGGAAGAAAGTGGCTTATTTCTCATGGTCGATGGCATCGGAGAGTAGGAATGTTTGAATACAATATTTGTGTTGCTCAATACCAACTGCATATGGTTCTGCCGGATGCCACTGGCAAAAACCCATGTGACGGCCACAAACTAGGTCAAAGGTCAATTAGGTGCACTTTTTATACATCTCCATTGTAATTTGTTATATCTTCGTCAGTTTTGCGAATATTCTAACAAATATAGTATCAAAATGATGCTAAGAAAAAGTACTTTTATTTAAAATTACTTTTTACAAACTAAGAGATACACATTCTCATGAATATTAATGAGAACGTAAAAAAAATGTCAGATTTTTGTTAAAAATTATTCTTATTGAAGATTCAAAATGCCATATTTTTATTTTTGTTGTTATTTGAACATCAAAACTGAACAGAAAACATGCTGAGATAGTTAGCTTTCGATACATATACTGGGAGTGTAGTAATTTGAATGTATGTCTTGTTCAATGTCGGCTTAAAGTGGGTGGGAAAATATAAGGAACAAGAGGTCAATGACCTTGAAGCTCTACTGATTGATTTTGATTTCAGGAAGTAGTCGCTACACACTTGTTTTTTGAAAATCTATTTTTAACCGTGGTGGCCATCTTGAATTTCCGGCCGTCCTGAAATTTTGCTAAGATCAATAAGACATTAAGAGCAACATTCCTGTGAAGTTTCATGAAAATCCGTCAGGTAGTTTCAAAGAAGTAGTCGCTACAAGTTTTCATTATATAACTCTATGTAAACAAAGCAGCCATGTTTAAGGTCAAATCAAAACGATTTTCGACAAGGACCAACATCATGTCATACTGATCATTTTAGAAAAAGTCCCATATCAATATCTCTTATTGTTTTGAAGAAGTAGTCGCTACAAACTTATTTATTTTAAATCTATTTTTAGCTGTGGCGGCCATCTTGAATTTCCGGCCGACCTGAAATTTTTCTAGGATCAACTAGACATCAAGAGCAACATTCCTGTGAAGTTTCATGAACATTCGTCAAGTAGTTTCAGAGGAGTAGTCGCTACAAGTTTTTACTATATAACTCTATGTAACCAAAGATGGCCACTGGCAGCCATGTTTAACGTCAAATCAAAATAATTTTCCACAAGGATCTACATCATGTCATGCTGATCATTTTAGAAAAAGTCCCATATCAATATCACTTATAGTTTTCAAGAAGTAGTCGCTACAAACTTATTTTTTAAAAATCTATTTTTAGCTGTGACGGCCATCTTGAATTTCCGGCCGACCTGAAATTTTGATAGGATCAATTAGACATCAAGAGCAACATTCCTGTAAAGTTTCATGACAATCAGCCAAGTAGTTTCAGAGGAGTAGTCGCTACAAGTTTTTACTATATAACTCTATGTAAACAAAGATGGCCGCTGGCAGCCATGTTTAACGTTGAATCAAAACGATTTTTGACTAGGATCAACATCATGTAATGCTGATCATTTTAGAAAAAGTCCCATATCAATATCACTTATAGTTTTCAAGAAGTAGTCGCTACAAACTTATTTTTTAAAAATCTATTTTTAGCTGTGACGGCCATCTTGAATTTCCGGCCGACCTGAAATTTTTCTAGGATCAATTAGACATCAAGAGCAACATTCCTGTAAAGTTTCATGACAATCCGCCAAGTAGTTTCAGAGAAGTAGTCGCTACAAGTTTTTACTATATAACTCTATGTAAACAAAGATGGCCGCTGGCAGCCATGATTAAAGTTGAATCAAAACGATTTTTGACTAGGATCAACATCATGTCATGCTGATCATTTTAGAAAAAGTTCCATATCAATATCACTTATAGTTTTCAAGAAGAAGTCGCTACAAACTTGTATTTTAAAACTCTATTTTTAGCTTTGGCGGCCATCTTGGATTTCACATCAACATGAATTTTTGCTAGGATCAACTAGACTTTATGGGCAACATTTCTGTAAAGTTTCATGAATATCCATCCTGTAGTTTCAGCTGTGAAGTCGCTACAAATAAAAGTTTACGGACAGACGGACAGACAGACGGACAGACAGACGGACGACGGACGCCGCACCACGGCATAAGCTCTGCTGATCTCTGATCAGTAGAGCTAAAAATAGAAAGTTACTTCCCTTAGCTCACATGGGCAAATCAAGAGATGTATAAAAACGTCATATGCCGACTTGGGGGCCTACATGTCTGTTTCAAATTCTTGAAAGCCATTGGTCAACATATGGAATCAGTTGGCCTTGATGATTTGTGGGTTGATGCTGGAGTCTATCCAACCAACGTGATTGCAACTATGTTGGAAGGGAAAGCCTACTACAGAGCTGTTCGTGCACATACCTTAACGTACGAGGCTTTGTGGCGACTAAGATGGAGAATGTTTAAAGAGTGGTTGAACCAAAAGACCAGTGGTACAAACACTATCCCTGAACAAATAGAAGAGTCATCTAAGGAGCTGGCTAGTGTCTTCAAAACAGAAAAGATAACTGGATATTGCCAAAACGTGGTAGCCCAGGCTGAGAAGTTAAATCAGGATATTCGGAATGTAAACCTGATCGGCCAGCTGGAAGAATTTGACAATCTGTTCCAGGGCAATAAAAACTATGTGTTTTGGAAGACATACATGGATATGGTTGAGATATTGCTTCTCTTCATTCGAGCAGAAAGGGAAGGGAACTGGAAACTTCACCTTGAAGCATTTGCTGCCATGTTGCCTTGGTTGACAGCGTATGATCATATGAATTATGCATGATGGGGACCGGTGTATTTAGCCGAAATGACAGATCTGGAAAACAGAGCTCCCGAAGTTTACAAAGAGTTCGTGGATGGAAATTTCGTTGTCAAGAGAAGTAACAATCACTTCAGCCAAATTCCAACAGATCAAGCCACAGAATGGATAAATAAACTCTGCAAGATGAATAATGGAATCATTGGCATAACACGATAAGACACAGCAAGAGACAAGTTTTGCATTACATGGGCCATTCGCTCCGACATATCTCAGAAGATGAGAGCTCTTTATGCAGATAGTGGAGATGATGAAGATGAGTTCACTTTTACAAGGGTTGACTTTCAACGTTCACGTGTGCAACTTGATGAAAGTCATGTTCAAGCACTGTTAAAACAGCTTGAGATACTAGACGTGTTTTGTTGTAAAGGACTAGGTGCAGACTCAGAAGAAGGCAAGGATGCGAATACTTCAGAAAAAACTATTAAACTACCAGTGAATGAGTGCTTAAAACTAGTGTCTATTGCAACCAAAGATGTAGCAACAACAGACGTCACCAATGATCTTGTTGAAGCTGAAGCTCAAGGTAAAGCCCACCTTCTGAAAAATGTTGAAGAGAGACTAGTTTCAAAGAAAATAAGTTTCTTCGACCAAATGAAAAAGATGAAATTGAAAACATTTGCTACAATGTACCAAGTTCAAGTCAAAACAAAACAAACCATTCGGGTAATCAAAGCTGACAGAAGTTTGATGCAACAACTTTTCAATGCTGCTAATGCTGGTAGAACTGTAGAAATAGCAACTGTGTTGAAACATGAGTTATCCAGAGTACCACTGTCACTTGCAAGAGTTGATGGAGTGATGAATCCAACAGCCAAATCAGATCTTCTTACAATCCTTACAACTGAAAATTCAGTTCCTGTTCACGAAAAGCTCCCAACTGCTACTTTGTCAACCACTGTAGTGATTGATGGTCATGCGTTGATACAAGCATTAGGTAAACCAGATGGATGCGTAACATTTGGAGATTATGCAGACGTGTTTGTCCAATGTGTTCTGAAATATTTCGACAAATATACACGTAGAATTGACATAGTATTCGACAGATACATAGGGAAGTCATCAATAAAGACAAGTACAAGAAGTAAACGAGTCGACAAACGACGTCCTGTACGTAGAATGATAACTGGTCCCGATGTTCCCCTGCCACAATCATGGGATAATTTCCTGACAATGAGTGAGAACAAAGCAGATATTGCTAGAGTCCTTTCTGAGAATTTGCAAACAAGGGCAGAGAGGTTACCAGACAGGCAAGAGCTTGTGACACGAGGTGGCTACCAAGATTTGTTGAAAACAACTTCCAATAGACGCGAAGTACTCCACCTGTCAGCGAATCACGAAGAAGCAGATACTAGAATCATTCTTCATGCTTTAGATGCTGCAAGAGATGGTTATGACAGAATAATTGTCAAATGCCAAGATACTGATGTACTGCTCCTGATGATTTACCATCTTGGACATTTAAACATTGAAGTTTGGATGATGTCTGGGACCTCAAAGAAAGCCAAACTATACCCTGTACATGTTATTGCTCAGAAGATGCACCAAGACATCCGCCTGAACATTTTGGGGTTTCATGCATTGACAGGGTGTGACACAACATCCTCCTTCTCTGGTGTTGGTAAGAAGACTTGTTGGAAGAAGTATGTCACATGTCCAGATCTCCTGTCTGATATTGGAAGAGACACCAAGTCAGATAAGGCAGAGAAGTTTGTATGCTTGCTTTATGGTGTCAATGAAGATTCTGTTGATGTTGCTAGATATACTCTATTTGTCAAGGGTAAGAAAATGCTTGAAATGCTCCCGCCAACAAGTGATGCACTTGAACTTCACATTGCAAGAGCAAATTATCAAGCACGAATATGGATCAATGCTGATGTATCGATCATGAACACAGAAACAAAACCAATAGATACAAAAGCATGGCAAGATGGTTCCGAGGGATTAGGCGTTGTTTGGAAACGGTTACCAACTGTACCTGATGCGTGTATTGAACTAACCAGTTGTGGATGTAAAGCCAAGTGCAAATCTATTTGCTGCAAATGCTTCAAAGCATCATTGAAATGCTCTCCCGCATGTGGCTGTGATGGCGTCGATTGTGCAAACCCAATTGAGTGTTGACTTATAGTAATGATTCATATAATTATAAACATGAGAAAAAATGTATAAAACTCTCTTTAAGTTTGTTATCCAGCATTGAGTACTGGTTTTGTTATACTACAACATAACATTATAAGTGTTTGGTATTTTATGAAAGAAGTGAAACATATCCTTGCATAAATACATCTAAATTAACTTCATCTTAATTTTATTTTGCACTTAATTGACTTTTGACCTAGTTAAATCTAACTGGTACATATCCATTGCCAATGTCTGCAATGTAACGTGTATTGATCAAATAAATTATAGCCATAATATACATAGTAGTGAAATATCGATTTTGACAGATGACGTTTTTTGAGTTCACGTGTGAATTTACCCCACCCACTTTGAGCAGTTGTTGTGGACTTATATAATTGAAAAAATAACTTTTTCAAGTAAGTAGCTAGTAGTTTGGTGTTTTATTCCTATCTTATAACAATTTGGGTCTTCGATTAACAAACAAGAGGGCCATGATGGCCCTATATCGCTCACCTGAGTTAATTTGAACCAATAAAAGAGGGCCAGGGCCAAGATGGCCCTAAAGCGTTCACCTGAGTATTGGCACATTATCGAACTTCTTCGAAATCTTATGGTCATATACAATCTGTGCAAGTTTGGTTAAGGTTGTTTAAGAAATGTGGGCTCTGTTGTGCATAACAACATTGATATAGACAGTTTAAGACACTCACAAAGTTTTGTAAAGATCAAATATAAAATGAAGGTGCTAGAGAATAACACCTTGGGCAGAGCCAAATGTGACCCCAGGGCTACATGTAATATATGAGAGCTGTGTGCTTTGTGGTTTTAGAGAAGAAGTTTTTTTAAGTTTTTCCCTATACAAGTCTATGTAAAACGTGACCACTGGGGCGGGGTTAAATGTGAACCCAGGGTCACCATTTGAACAAACTTGGTAAAGGAGCATAAGAGTGTAGTAAATGCAAAATATAAAACCTCTGGCTCTTGTAGTTCCAGAGAAGAAGACTTTAATGTGTTTCCTATATAAGTCTATGTAAAACTGTGACCCACAGAGTCGGGTCTAATTTTACCCCTGGGTCATCATTTGAACAAACTTGGTAGAGGACCATAATCTAATAGTAAATGCAAAATATTAAACCTCTGGCTCTTGCAGTTTCAGAGAAGAGTGTTTTTTCCTATATATATAAGTTTATATAAAACTGTGACCCCGGGGTGCGGCCAAGTTTGACACCTGGGTCACCATTTGAACAAAATTGGTAGAGGACCATGACATTATAGTAAATGCAAAATATTAAACCTCTGGCTCTTGCAGTTTCCGAGAAGATTTTTTAAAAAAAAATCCTATACAAGTCTATGTTAAACTGTGGCCCCCGGGGTGGGGACAAATTTGACCCCAGGGTCACCATTTGAACAAACTAAGTAGAGGACCATAAGCTGATGCTACATGTAATACATGAGAGCTCCGTGCCATGTGGTTCCAGAGAAGAAGATTTTTTTCTGTTTTTCCCTATACGAGCCTATGTAAAACTGTGACCCTCGGGGCGGGGCCAAAAGTGACCCCTGGGTCACCATTTGAACAAACTTGGTAGAGGACCATAAGCTTATAGCAAATGCAAAATATTAAACCTCTGGCTCTTGCAGTTTCAGAGAAGAAGATTTTTTAAGTTTTTCCCTATACATGTCTATGTAAAACATGTGACCCTTTGGGCGGCGCCAAATATGACCCGAGGGTCACCATTTGAACAAACTTAGTAAAGGACCATAAGCTTATAGTAAATGCAAAATATCAAACCTCTGGCTCATGTAGTTTCCGAGAAGAAGATTTATAAAAAAAAAATCCTATATAAGTCTATGTAAAACTGTGACCCCCGGGGCGGGGACAAATTTGACCCCAGGGTCACCATTTGAACAAACTTAGTAGAGGACCATAATCTGATGCTACAGGTAATACATGAGACCTCTGTGCCTTGTGGTTTCACCGAAGAAGATTTTTTAAAGTTTTTTCCTATATGTCTATATGAAAAACATGCAAAATCTCAATATACAAACTTTGGACCCCCGGGGCATAGCCATTTTTGACCCCGGGGACTCCATTTGGACAAACTTGATAGTCTAGACGTAGGCGATCATTTTAAAAGAAAAACTGTCGAAATCTGTCCAGCGGCTCTTGAGAAGAAGATTTTTTAAGGTTTCAGCCATATATGGTAATGGCGGCCATCTTGGATGTTGCGCTGACCTAATTTTAACAAATCTAAAAAGCATTCATCTAAGGATCATCCACGTGAAGTTTGGTCAAAATTGGCCAAGCGGTTTCTGAGGAGAAGTTATTTGAAGCAAAAGTTAACGACGGACGACGGACGACGGACGACAGACGACGGACGGACGACGGACGAAGAGTGATCCCAATAGCTCACCTTTGAGCCTTCGGCTCAGGTGAGCTAAAAAGAAGAAGATATGTCATATGTTTCGTCCATAAATGACTTTTTAAAAATGTTTTTTTGCCTGTTTTTAGACGTTCTCGTTGATATTTATGAATATGCAAATTATCTGATTTACACATGGTCTTTATTTGTGAAAGGACAATGCATAAGCTTCATTTTGATACCATCTTGGTTATTCTATTCCCAAAACTTTTATAGATATCATGCCATTTCAAAGTTGAGATATAAACAAGAGGTCAATGACCTTGAAGCTCTACTGATAGATTTTGATAGCTAGGTGATCAGCATTCCTGTGAAGTTCATAAAAAAATGTCAAGTAGTTTCAGAGGAGTAGTCGCTACAAGTTGAAGTTTTTACTATATAACTCTAGGTAAACAAAGATGGTCACTGGCAGCCATGTTTAATGTCGACTCAAAGTAACATTCGACAAGGATCAACATCTTGTCATTCTGATCATTTCAGAAAAAGTCCCATATCAATATCACTTACAGTTTTCAAGAAGTAGTCGCTACAAACTTTTTTTTTAAAAATCTGTTTTTAGCCATGGCGGCCATCTTGAATTTCCGGCCGACCTAAAAAAAATCTGGGATCAATAAGACATCAAGAGCAACATTCCTGTGAAGTTTCATAAAAATGTGTCAAGTAGTTTCAGAGAAGTAGTCGCTACAAGTTGTTACTATATAAATCTATGTAAACAAAGATGGCCGCTAGCAGCCATGTTTAAAGTTGCATCGAAATAAATTTCGACAAGGATCAACATCATGTCATGTTGATCATTTTAGAAAATGTCCCATATCGATATCACTTACAGTTTTCAAGAAGTAGTCGCTACAAATGTATTTATTTTAAATCTATTTTTAGCCGTGGCGGCCATTTTGAATTTCCGGCCAGCCTGAAATTTTGCTAGGATCAACTAGACATCAAGAGAAACATTCCTGTGAAGTTTCATGAACATCCGTCAAGTAGTTTCAGAGGAGTAGTCGCAACAAGTTTTTACTATATAACTCTATGTAAGCAAAGATGGCCGCTGGCAGCCATGTTTAACGTCGAATCAAAACGATTTTTGACAACGACCAACATCATGTCATGCTGATCATTTTAGAAAAAGTCCCATATCAATATCACTTCTAGTTTTCAAAAAGTAGTCGCTACAAACTTTTTTTTAAAAAATCTATTTTTAGCTGTGGAGGCCATCTTGAATTTCTGGCCGATCTGAAATTTTGCTAGGATCAATAACACATCAAGAGCAACATTCCTGTAAAGTTTCATGAATATCCATCCAGTAGTTTCAGAGGAGTAGTCGCTACAAATAAAAGTTTACGGACAGACAGACAGACGGACGGACAGACGGACAGACAGACGACGGACGCCGCACCACGGCATAAGCTCTGCTTCTGCTGATCTCTGATCAGAAGAGCTAAAAATGTACTTAGTTGACCTTTGACCTAATTACGAGAAAACGAGGCAAAATCAAAGCTGGCATCCGGCAGTTTCACATTACACATACATCAAAGATAACATATAGCATGGATGCCAACTCCTACTCTCCGATGCCATGGCCCGACAGTTTTTCTCCCAATGGACTCCAGACTGTTGTTTAGTAAAAAAAAATTGAAACCCTACCCCTATGCTAAAAGGCCAAGTTTTGTATGAAATTATATAGAAATGGTATATTTTCCTTTTTTGTTATATTCTTAATAACAGAATTTGTTCAGACTTCCTAGGCACTTATTTGAACATATATTTAGACAATATATGCAATTAAATGTATAGGTCACCATGCATATTGAGATTTAATATTGGTTTTTGGAATGTACCATTACGTTTAATTTTTTTAATTTTGTTGGAATTTTTACAAAATGCTCTATTTTTCCTATTTTATAAATAAAGTCAATAAAAAAATAAAAATAAAAATAAACAAGAGGTCAATGACCTTGAAGCTCTACTGATTGATTTTGATTTCAGGAAGTAGTCGCTACAGACTTGTTTTTTGAAAAATTATTTTTTAGCCGTGGCGGCCATCTTGAATTTCCGGCCGACCTGAAATTTTGCTAGGATCAATTAGACATCAAGAGCAACATTCCAGTAAAGTTTCATGAAAATCCGCCAAGTAGTTTCAAAGGAGTAGTCGCTACAAGTTTTTACTATATAACTTTATGTAAACAAAGATGGGCAGCCATGTTTAACGTTGAATCAAAACAATTTTTGACAAGGACCAACATCATATCAACACCAACATCAACATCATATCATGCTGATTATTTTAGAAAAAGTCCCATATCAATATCACTTATAGTTTTCAAGAAGTAGTCGCTACAAACTTGTATTTTGAAAATCTATTTTTAGCCGTGGGGGCCATCTTGAATTTCCGGTCGACCTGAAATTTTGCTAGGATCAATAAGACATCAAGAGCAACATTCCTGTGAAGTTTCATGAAAATCTGTCAAGTAGTTTCAGAAGAGTAGTCGCTACAAGTTTTCATCAAATAACTCTATGTAAACAAAGATGGCCACTGGCAGCCATGTTTAACGTCGAATCAAAATATTGTTTGACTCTGATAAGCATCATGTCATGCTGATCATTTTACAAAAAATCCCATATCAATATCTCTTATAGTTTTCAAGACATAGTCGCTACAAACTTCTTTTTTAAAAATCTATTTATAGCTGTGGCGGCCATCTTGAATTTCTGGCCGACCTGAAATTTTGCTAGGATCAATTAGACATTAAGAGCAACATTCCTGTAAAGTTTCATGAAAATCCGCCAAGCAGTTTCATAGGAGTAGTCGCTACAAGTTTTTACAATATAACTCTATGTAAACAAAGATGGCCGCTGGCAGCCATGTTTAACGTTGAATCGAAACAATTTTTGAAAAGGACCAACATCATATCATGCTGATCATTTTAGAAAAAGTCCCATATCAATATCACTTCTAGTTTTCAAGAAGTAGTCGCTACAAACTTGTATTTTGAAAAATTATTTTTAGCTGTGGCGGCCATCTTGAATTTCCGGCCGACATGAAATTTTGCTTGGATCAATTAGTCATCAAGAGCAACATTCCTGTGACGTTTCATGAGAATCCGCCAAGTAGTTTCAAAGGAGTAGTCGCTACAAGTTTTTACTATATAACTCTATGTAAACAAAGATGGCCGCTGGCAGCCATGTTTAACGTTGAATCAAAACAATTTTTGACAAGGACCAACACCATATCATGCTGATCATTTTAGAAAAAGTCCCATATCAATATCACTTGTAGTCGCTACAAACTTGTATTTTGAAAATCTATTTTTAGCCATTGTGGCCATCTTGAATTTCCGGCCAACCTGAAATTTTACTTTGATCAATAAGACATCAACAGCAACATTCGTGTGAAGTTTCATGAAAATCCGTCTAGTAGTTTCAGAGGAGTAAGTCGATACAAGTTTTCATTATATAACTCTATGTAAACAAAGATGGCCGCTGGCAGCCATGTTTAAGGTCAAATCAAAATAATTTTCGACAAGGATCAACATCATGTCATACTGATCATTTTAGGAATCTACACATATCAATATCACTTATAGTTTTCAAGAAGTAGTCGTTTCAAACTTGTAATTTTTAGCCGTGGCGGCCATCTTGAATTTCTGGCCGACCTGAAATTTTGCCAGGATCAATTAGACATCAAGAGCAACATTCCTGTGAAGTTTCATGAAAATCCGTCGAGTAGTTTCAGAGGAGTAGTCGCTACAAGTTTTTACTATATAACTCTTTGTAAACAAAGATGGCCACTTGCAGCCATGTTTAACGTCGAATCATAACGATTTTTGACAAGGACCAACATCATGTCATGCTGATCATTTTAGAAAAAGTCCCATATCAATATCACTTATAGTTTTCAAGAAGTAGTCGCTACAAACTTGCATTTTGAAAATTTATTTTTAGCCGTGGCGGCCATCTTGAATTTCCGCCCGACCTGAAATGTTGCTTAGATCATTTAGACATCAAGAGCAACATTCTTGTGAAGTTTCATGGAAAGCCGTCGAGTAGTTTCAGAGGAGTAGTCGCTACAAGTTTTTACTAAATAACTCTATGTAAACAAAGATGGCCGCTGGCAGCCATGTTTAATGTCGATTCAAAACGATTTTCAACAAGGACCAACAACATGTCATGCTGATCATTTTAGAAAAAGTCCCATATCAACGAGAGTTTTCAAGAAGTAGTCGCTACAAACTTGTTTTTTAAAAATCTTGGCAGCCATCTTGGATTTCACATCAACATGAATTTTTGCTAGGATCAACTAGACTTCATGGGCATCTGTAAAGTTTTATGAAAAAACATTCAGTAGTTTCAGAGGAGTAGTCGCTAGAAAAAAGTTTACTGATGGACAGAAGGACGACGGACACCGCACCACGAAAGTTTCATGAAAATCCATTCAGTAGTTTCAGAGGAGTAGTCGCTACAAAAAAAAGTTTACAGGCGGACGGACGTCGGACACCGCACCACGGCATAAGCTCTGCTGATATCTGATCAGTAGATCAGTCTCCAGTCATAAAAAACCCCAGCACACTTCTCAACGTAACCCTTAAATTGCGCTCGCTTATGCCGAAAATCCCGCCTCCTGACTTTAATTGACAGTCGGCATTATCAACATTATCCAATCAATTGACCTGATCTATTTCAAACCTAACCCGCTAGCCAACAAAACGACTACTACAGGTAAATCACCTGTTTGTCACGTGGTTCATCACATGGTTCATCACGTGGTGAACTGAAAATGGCGATACGCTTAAACAATTACACTAACACGTTGATTAATTAGCAATCAAGCCGATTTGTCGGCAATCTTGCGATGAGTAAAGAAACTAAGGACGTCTGATAATGGAAGCATGTTTGATATGAAACGGTAGGTGTGATTTTTTGTTGTTTCTTAGTGTAGTGTTGAGCGCAATTGTACCAGACATGAACGGCGGGGGGGTGGTTACAAACAAGAGGTCAATGACCTTGAAGCTCTACTGATTGATTTTGATTTCAGGAAGTAGTCGCTACAAACTTGTTTTTTGAAAATTTATTTTTAGCCGTGGCGGCCATCCTGAATTTCCGGCCAACCTGATATTTTGCTAGGATCAATTAGACATCAAGAGCAACATTCCTGTGAAGTTCATGAAAATCCGTCAAGTAGTTTCAGAGGAGTAGTCGCTACAAGTTTTCATTATATAATTCTATGTAAACAAAGATGACCGCTGACAGCCATGTTTAACATGTAATCAAAATGATTTTTGACAAGGACCAACATCATGTAATGCTGATCATTTTAGAAAAAGTCCCATATCAATATCACTTATAGTTTTCAAGAAGTAGTCGCTACAAACTTGCATTTTGAAAATCTATTTTTAGCCATGCGGCCATCTTGAATTTCCAGCCGACCTGAAATTTTGCTAGGATCAATTAGACATCAAGAGCAACATTTCTGTGAAGTTTCATGAAAATCCGTAGTTTCAGAGGAGTAGTCGCTACAAGTTTTCATTATATAACTCTATGTAAACAAAGATGGCCACTGGCAGCCATGTTTAATGTCGAATCAAAATAATGTTCGACTCGGATAATCATCATGTCATGCTGATCATTTTAGAAAAAGTCCCATATCAATATCACTTATAGTTTTCAAGAAGTAGTCGCTACAAACTTGTATTTTGAAAATCTATTTTTAGCCATGGCGGCCATCTTGAATTTCCGGCCGACCTGAAATTTTGCTAGGATCAATTAGACATTAAGAGCAACATTCCTGTAAAGTTTCATGAAAATCCGCCAAGTAGTTTCAGAGGAGTAGTCGCTACAAGTTTTTACTATATAACTCTGTGTAAACAAAGATGGCCGCTGGCAGCCACGTTTAATGTCGAATCAAAACGATTTTTGATAAGGACCAACATCATGTCATGCTGATCATTTTAGAAAAAGTCCCATATCAATATCACTTATAGTTTTCAAGAAGTAGTCGCTACAAACTTGTATTTTGAAAATATATTTTTAGCCGTGGCGGCCATCTTGAATTTCCGGCCGACCTGAAATTTTGCTAGGATCATTTAGACATCAACAGCAACATTCCTGTGAAGTTTCATGAAAATCCGTCAAGTAGTTTCAGAGGAGTAGTCGCTACAAGTTTTCATTATATAACTCTATGTAAACAAAGACGGCCGCTGGCAGCCATGTTTAACGTCAAATCAAAACGATTTTCGACAAGGACCAACATCATGTCATGCTGATCATTTTAGAAAAAGTCCCATATCAATATCACTTATAGTTTTCAAGAAGAAGTCGCTACAAACTTGAATTTAAAAAATCTATTTTTAGCTTTGGCGGCCATCTTGGATTTCACATCAACATGAATTTTTGCTAGGATCAACTAGACTTCATGGGCAACATTTCTGTAATGTTTTATGAATATCCATCCAGTAGTTTCAGAGGAGTAGTCGCTACAAATAAAAGTTAACGCACGGACAGACGGACAGACGGACGGACGACGGACGCCGCACCACGGCATAAGCTCTGCTGATCTCTAATCAGTAGAGCTAAAAATGAAATAACAAGAGGTCAATGACCTTGAAGCTCTACTGATTGATTTTGATTTCAGGAAGTAGTCGCTACAAACTTGTTTTTTGAAAAATTATTTTTAGCTAATCTATTTTTAGCCATGGCGGCCATCTTGAATTTCCGGCCGACCTGATATTTTGCTAGGATGGCCGCTGACAGCCATGTTTAACATCTAATCAAAATGATTTTTGACAAGGACCAACATCATGTAATGCTGATCATCTTAGAAAAAGTCCCATATCAACATCACTTATAGTTTTCAAGAAGTATTCGCTACAAACTTGCATTTTGAAAATCTATTTTTAGCCATGGCGGCCATCTTGAGTTTCCAGCCGACCTGAAATTTTGCTAGGATCAATTAGACATCAAGAGCAACATTTCTGTGAAGTTTCATGAAAATCCGTCAAGTAGTTTCAGAGGAGTAGTCGCTACAAGTTTTCATTATATAACTCTATGTAAACAAAGATGGCCACTGGCAGCCATGTTTAATGTCGAATCAAAATAATGTTCGACTCGGATAACCATCATGTCATGCTGATCATTTTAGAAAAAGTCCCATATCAATATCACTTATAGTTTTCAAGGAGTAGCCGCTAAAAACTTGTATTTTGAAAATCTATTTTTAACCATGGTGGCCATCTTGAATTTCCGGCCGACCTGACATTTTGCTAGGATCAATTAGACATTAAGAGCTACATTCCTGTAAAGTTTCATGAAAATCCGCCAAGTAGTTTCAGAGGAGTAGTCGCTACAAGTTTTTACTATATAACTCTATGTAAACAAAGATGGCCGCTGGCAGCCACGTTTAACGTCGAATCAAAACAATTTTTGATAAGGACCAACATCATGTCATGCTGATCATTTTAGAAAAAGTCCCATATCAATATCACTTATAGTTTTCAAGAAGTAGTCGCTACAAACTTGTATTTTGAAAATTTATTTTTAGCCGTGGCGGCCATCTTGAATTTCCGGCCGACCTGAAATTTTGCTAAGATCATTAAGACATCAAGAGCAACATTCCTGTGAAGTTTCATGAAAATCCGTCAAGTAGTTTCAGAGGAGTAGTCGCTACAAGTTTTCATTATATAACTCTATGTAAACAAAGATGGCCACTGGCAGCCATGTTTAATGTCGAATCAAAATAATGTTCGACTCGGATAACCATCATGTCATGCTGATCATTTTAGAAAAAGTCCCATATCAATATCACTTATAGTTTTCAAGGAGTAGCCGCTAAAAACTTGTATTTTGAAAATCTATTTTTAGCCATGGCGGCCATCTTGAATTTCCGGCCGACCTGAAATTTTGCTAGGATCAATAAGACATTAAGAGCTACATTCCTGTAAAGTTTCATGAAAATCCGCCAAGTAGTTTCAGAGGAGTAGTCGCTACAAGTTTTTACTATATAACTCTATGTAAACAAAGATGGCCACTGGCAGCCACGTTTAACGTCGAATCAAAACGATTTTTGATAAGGACCAACATCATGTCATGCTGATCATTTTAGAAAAAGTCCCATATCAATATCACTTATAGTTTTCAAGAAGTAGTCGCTACAAACTTGTATTTTGAAAATTTATTTTTAGCCGTGGCGGCCATCTTGAATTTCCGGCCGACCTGAAATTTTGCTAAGATCATTAAGACATCAAGAGCAACATTCCTGTGAAGTTTCATGAAAATCCGTCAAGTAGTTTCAGAGGAGTAGTCGCTACAAGTTTTTATTATATAACTCTATGTAAACAAAGATGGCCGCTGGCAGCCATGTTTAACGTCAAATCAAAACGATTTTCGACAAGGACCAACATCATGTCATGCTGATCATTTTAGAAAAAGTCCCATATCAATATCACTTATAGTTTTCAAGAAGTAGTCGCTACAAACTTGAATTTAAAAAATCTATTTTTAGCTTTGGCGGCCATCTTGGATTTCACATCAACATGAATTTTTGCTAGGATCAACTAGACTTCATGGGCAACATTTCTGTAAAGTTTTATGAATATCCATCCAGTAGTTTCAGAGAAGTAGTCGCTACAAATAAAAGTTAACGGACGGACGGACGGACGGACGGACAGACGGACGACGGACGCCGCACCACGGCATAAGCTCTGCTGATCTCTGATCAGTAGAGCTAAAAACAAAACTGACTGATATACATAATGAGTTTAATTTCATATTCGGAGTGCTAATGTTTACATTTCAAAAATGAGTTTGTTGAACTTTTTCGGTGTTAAAAATATTCAGATTGAAAGTGAAAGTGAAAGTAAAAACAAGAGGTCAATGACCTTGAAGCTCTACTGATAGATTTTTGATAGCTAGGTCAACATTCCTGTGAAGTTTCATGAAAATCCATCGGGTAGTTTCATAGGAGTTAGTCGCTACAAGTTTTCATTATATAACTCTATGTAAACAAAGATGGCCGCTGGCGGCCATGTTTAATGCCAAATCAAAATAATTTTTGACAAGGATCAACATCATGTCATACTGATCATTTTAGAAAAAGTCCCATATCAATATCACTTATAGTTTTCAAAAAGTAGTCGCTACAAACTTGTATTTTGAAAATCTATTTTTTTATTTATTTTTTTTATTTATTTTTTTTGGCCCACCTTCTCAACCCCTTTTATCTGCTCCTTTCTTTCGCCTCCCCTCACTCCGTCTTCCGCCAGCTCTGCTGTTGTCCCTCCTACTACATGGTGATCTGTTCTGACATACTTTCTGCTGAAGCCTCGCTGTATATTCCGTTTCTGCGACGACTCTCGCTGTTCACCCGCAGTTCACCCGATTTTTCTCTTTTTTCCTTCGGATTGTACTGTTTCTGGGACATTGCTGATATGTCTTCTGATATTGTCTATTGCTGTGAAACAGCCTCCCCCTAGTACTCAATGGTACTCCATTCAAGCTACTATGCCACTACTAGGCTACTGGCCACTGCATACTTTAGACGCGCCATACAAAGAACCAACGAATTTCTGTCTACAGCTTCCCTTCTTTCAGTGAACGTCGGCCTAACATCGTCACAAGTCAGCAGTGAGGTACTAACTACTCATGAAGCAAATTTGAGGGCCGAGAAGGTGGATTTTTGCCGAATGGTAATGAATGATAAGCAATGAATAAATGAAAGATGATAATGGAGAGACCAGCATCCGGCGGGGTTTGAACCCACGACCTTCCGCTTGTGGGCCCAGTGCTCTACCACTGGGCTAATCTATTTTCAGCCATGGCGGCCATCTTGAATTTCCGGCCAACCTGAAATTTTGCTAGGATCAATTAGACATTAAGAGCAACATTCCTGTAAAGTTTCATGAAAATCAGTCATGTAGTTACAGAGGAGTAGTCTTTACAAGTTTTTACTTTATAACTCTATGTAAACAAAGATGGCCGCTGACAGCCATGTTTAACATCGAATCAAAACGATTTTCGACAAGGATCAACATCATGTCATGCTGTTCATTTTAGAAAAAGTCCCATATCAATATCACTTATAGTTTTCAAGAAGTAGTCGCTACAAACTTGTTTTTTGAAAATCTACTTTTAGCCGTGGTGGCCATCTTGAATTTCCGGCCGACCTGAAGTTTTGTTAGGATCAATTAGACATCAAGAGCAACATTCCTGTGAAGTTTCATGAAAATCCATCAAGTAGTTTCAGAGGAGTAGTCGCTACATATTTTCATTATATAACTCTATGTTAACAAAGAAGGCCTCTGGCAGCCATGTTTAACGTCGAATCAAAATAATTTTCGACAAGGATCAACATCATGTCATACTGATCATTTTAGGAAAAGACGCATATCAATATCACTTATAGTTTTCAAGAAGTAGGTGCTACAAACTTGTATTTTGAAAAATTATTTTTAGCTGTGGCAGCCATCTTGAATTTCCGGCCCACCTGAAATTTTGCTAGGATCAACTAGCCATTAAGAGCAACATTCCTGTGAAGATTCATGAAAATCCGCCAAGTGGTTTCAGAGGAGTAGTCGCTACAATTTTTTACTATACAAACTCTATGTAAACAAAGATGGCCACTGGCGCCCATGTTTAATGTCGAATCAAAATAATTTTCGACAAGGATCAACATCATGTCATGCTGATCATTTTAGAAAAAGTCCCATATCAATATCACTTACAGCTTTCAAGAAGTAGTCACTACAAATTTATTTATTTTAAAGCTATTTTTAGCCGTGGCGGCCATCTTGAATTTCCGGCAAGCCTGAAATTTTTCTAGGATCAACGAGACATCAAGTGCAACATTCCTGTGAAGTTTCATGAACATCCGTCAAGTAGTTTCAGAGGGGTAGTCGCTACAAGTTTTTACTATATAACTCTATGTAAACAAAATTGGCCACTGGCAACCATGTTTAACGTCGAATCAAAATAATGTTCGACTAGGATCAACGTCATGTCATGCTGATCATTTTAGAAAAAGTCCCATATCAATATCACTTATAGTTTTCAAGAAGTAGTCGCTACAAACTTATCTTTAAAAAATCTATTTTTAGCTGTGGCGGCCATCTTGAATTTCGGGCCGACCTGAAATTTTGCTAGGATCAATTAGACATCAAGAGCAACATTCCTGTAAAGTTTCAGGAAAATCTGCCATGTAGTTTCGGAGGATTAGTCGCTACAAGTTTTTACAATATAACTCAGGGTTCCGGAAATACGGTTGCCCGACGCCCCGGGCAAGTGGATTTTGGGTGCGGGCAAGTGACCTTCGCAAATCTGGTTGCCCGCCACTTGCCCGACAGACATTTCCATTTCAGAACAAATCAAGTGGCAAACTAGCCATATCAGAATTTCATTCTGATAACTGAATAAAACTGGCCGCTGTTTTTCGCCACTAGCGATTGTTAATAAGATCACAAACAACTTCCGGTACAATCAACAATCTCGCCCCAGGCAGCTTAATTTGTGGCATTATTTCAATAAACAACTAATTAACCCACACGCGCATTTCACACCGTTTGAAAACAACTTATCCTGACACGACCGTCAGACGTGTGTCCATTGGCCAATGAAATCGCGGCAATTAAGTCCGTGACCTTCCAACCATAAACATAGCTACTTTCAGAAATCGTTTCCAAATAATCTGGACCTTCCACAAATCAAATCAGAAAACTCTTAATTTGCAAATTTAATGTGTCAAAATAATGATTGACAGGCCCACGTGACGTTATGTTTTTGTTTAGATAATTTTGCCGAAGATTTTTTCGTAACGAAAATACACATTTCTTTTACTCGAAGCACTCGTTTATCAATGCGCTTTTATGAGGTATTTGGTGTATTTCATTGATATAGTCTGTAATTAAACCTATATGGAAGTGCTTACTACACAAATAAGTTGCATAACTTAGCGTTATGCGCATGTCATGGGTTTTCTCGATTTCAAAAAAATCACGGAACCTTTTTCTCAAGTTCTGAACTTTCGCTTTTGATAAATAAGGTTACTGCTACTACTTCTTCAAAAATTCCTAGGGAACGCTAATAAGAATACCCCTATTCACGCCTATTGCTTTCATCTAATTCCCTTTAGTTAAAATACAAAGCCGTAGGAACGTTACCATGATTGCAGAAATTGGGGGCCAAGTGAATATTTTTAATAACGTTTTTGTTTTGTTTCTTTGCTTGTCGCACATTTAAATGAATACAATAGCTTCTTTTTTTTCTGTCAACTGGTTAATTGTACACACTGTGACATTAAAAGTTCCATACACTAGCTGCCAATCATTTTTTTTGGATGGTCATCAAAAAAAATGGGGGGTTGTGTGTGTGGGGATTCGGGTGGGGTGGAAGGGCGGAATACAATGAGTTTGTATACCGTCTCATCATTTTATGATTTAAGTAACACAAAGATGTAATAGACACAAAAGAAGAAAATGCAACCATTTGATTTTTTTATATGAATAAATACAATGTATAAACTAATTCATAAAATACACTCTCCCTTCCTTTTCTAAGTATAATGGTCAAAATTATGCGGCAACCGTCACATTTAACACGAATAATGGTACACCGCCAATTTTTGGGGCAATAAAGTGTTCTTAAATGTGGGGCAAGTGGCATTATGGGCTAGGCAAGTGACTTTTGAAAATCCACTTGCCTTGCCCTGGGCAAGTGGATTTTCAAAATATTTCCAGAACCCTGTAACTCTATGTAAACAAAGATGGCCACTGGCAGCCATGTTTAACGTCGAATCAAAACGATTTTTGACAAGGACCAACATCATGTCATGCTGATCATTTTAGAAAAAGTCCCATATCAATATCGCTTATAGTTTTCAAGAAGTAGTCGCTACAAACTTGTATTTTAAAAATCTATTTTTAGCTTTGGTGGCCATCTTGGATTTCACATCAACATGAATTTTTGCTAGGATCAACTAGACTTTATGGGCAACATTTCTGTAAAGTTTCATGAATATCCATTCAGTAGTTTCAGAGGAGTTGTTGCTACAAATAAAAGTTTACGGACAGACAGACGGAGAGACGGACGCCGCACCACTGCATAAGCTCTGCTGATCTCTGATCAGTAGAGCTAACAATGGCCGTGCAAAAGACGGCTGAATGGTTGGCTGGCTAATACACTGCGCTCCACTGATATTGATTACTGTACATCTCCAGAATTAGTTTGAATGTGGCAACCAGACAAACTCAATACGGATCATATTTTGGCCTTGCGGGTAAATCTTTTTTTTCAATGCGTGTTTGGTTTGCATGCAAATTATAAATCATGCATTTTTAAAAAATGTCAGGGGCTCTGACCTGAATGTAGTCATCTTACCGGCTCCTCTCGATAAACCCCTCACCACAAAACTCGCAATAGTACGGCTTCACTGGGTTGTGGGCCAACGTGTGTCTTCAGGTTGTGGGGATACTTGTAAGTTGAGATACACAGCTTGCCTTGATAAGACCTTGTTTCAGTATGACTGACCTTATTGAAGTCTATACCTGGTTTGACCAGCAGAAGAGGATTTAACTTTATGTAAAACTGTGACCACTGGGGCAGGGCTAAATCTAACTCCAAGATTAAGATTTGAATAAACTTGATAGAGGACCATACGCTTATGCTACATGTACATGCAATATATGAGAGCCCTAGCACTTGTGGTTTCTGAGAAGAAGATTGTTTTCAATTTGTTCCCTATATTCCTTTTAAACACATGTAATATTTACACATGTTACCCTTGGGGCAGGGCCAAATTAGACCCTATGGTCACCTTTTTAAACCGATTTGGTAGTGGACTATATGCAAACATTATAATTATGAGTCAGAGAGCTCTATGCCTTGTGGTTTCAGAGATTTTTCTGAGGAGGTCATTTAAAGCAAAATGTAATACGACGATGGCCGACGGACATAGAGTGATCCCATTAGCCCACCTTTGAGCCTCGAGCTAAAAAAAAAATACAATCCTGAATATACCTGTAAGATTCATCTTACCTGCTCATCTCAATAAACCCCTCACCACAAATTTCGCAATAGTACGGCTTCACTGTGTTGTGGGCCAACATGTGTGTCTTCAGATGCTGGGGGTACTTGTATGTCGCCGGACACAGTTTGCATTGATAAGACCGGGTTTCAGTGTGACTGATCATATGATGTCTATACCTGGTTTTATTTTGTAGAAATTTACCACACAAGCTGCACGTGTAACTTGAGAAAGTTTCACCATTATTTCCTTCATCGTGTGCATCAACTGTTTCATCATTTTCATCTTTAATCTTTTTTGATCTAAATATTACTTTCTTTTCTACTCTTTGTCTTTTGTTTACCCCTTGTGCATCAATTGTTTCATTGTTGTCATCTTTAATCTGCTTTGTGCTATCTGACACCTCATTTACTTTCTTTGGTCGACCTCTCTTTCTTTTTATTGTTTGCTTTTGGTTTGAAATATCCACTGTTTTATCTTTAACCTTTTTTGGTCTACCTACTCTTCTTTTATATCCATCGAGTCTATCTGGCTCACTGATGGGTAAAGAACTTTCCAAAATTTCACCAGGTTCAAGCAAGAACTTTGGCATGGGTTGGTCTAATTCATTATCCTCATCTTCTTGCTTAACGACAATTGGAACAAATTCTTCGGTGTAATCATCTTCTGCAACTTTAATATTGTCTCTTCTATATTCTTGTGAAGTTGTTTTCTTATTTTCACCACATTCTGCATTTTTCTTAGCAATCTTAACCTCAGCAGAGTTTGATTTAACTGAAGCCTTTACTTTTTCCAAATCTAATTCAACAGGGTTGTCTTTTATTATACCCCCGTCATTCCGAAATTCAAAGAAACTGCATAATGATTTTACTGGGTAAGCAGTCCTGTGTTCGTGATCGTAAAGATAGGCATGTGAATGAACAGAATTGTTCAGGAAATGATCGTGCAGAGTACAGATAGTGGAAAATCTACAAGAGCATGAATCACATTTGTATGACATTTCAGATTCCTTACTAGTATGAACAGCATCTGAATCTGAGCATATATGAAATGATTTATTAACAATTACACTGTGAATTTTCAAATGTGTATAAAAGGTCTCTACTTTCCTAAATTTCTTCATGCAAAAGCCACAAATAAACGGACAATGGGGGAATATCTCGGAATGTTTTTTCATTTTTAAATCCTTTTCGAAATCTGTTGTTTCTGTATTCAACCCTTCAGAGTTGGCTGCCGTTTTTGGTTTCGCCTCTCCCATGATATGCACAATAGCTTTTCTTTTTTGTTTATCCACTTCCACACAATCTTTTATTTCTGCCTCCTCTCCTGAGTATTCAGTTGTTCCTAAATGCATAACTTTCACGGAATCAGTTGTTCCAGATTGAATCCCTCCCGCAAAATCATTAGTTTCTGATTCTATCCCTTCCACATAATACACTGTTTCTGTATCGATTCCTACCTGATAATATGAAGTTGCTGATTCTACCACTTCCTCATATGTTTTTGTTTTGGCGTCCTTGCTTTCTGCCACTGTTTTTTGTTCTATTTCTATCCGTTCTGTAATATTAATTGGTTCTGTCACAATTATATCTGTTTTATTTGTATCAGCCCCATTTTCAAAATATTTTGTTTCTACCTCCATCACATCCAACAAATTTCTAGTTTCCATTTCCATCTCTTCACTGAAATATATTTCTGTCTCCAATCTCTCTCTCAAATATTTTCTTACATTTCAGCCATGTTTTTGTTTACCACAATCAGACTTCACCAGCACTGAACTATCCTGGATGTATACACTCCATCTGTTAACATAAATGTAAATGAATTAAATTTATGATTATAATCGACACAAAATATTATAACTGTTTCTCAGTAATGGTCGCAATATTATGTTCTGTCACAGACTAGATGTTTACCTTTAATAAAATTATTGCACATTTCATACGATATTATATGTTATTTACTAATATATTTATATGTCCATATAATTCAAGGGACATAACTACATGTATGCTGTTTCTTATCTGATACTGATATTGCCAGTTTGTTCAATTTGTTTGACATTTAATAACATTTTGAACAAGTTTCAGGTGAAAGATGAAATAGATATACACGGATTTAACAACGCAAAATATCGCATTTTTAAATAAAGCAAGGGCTATATCTCTGTTGTTTCTACGACATGGGTAGTTTTTGAATTTGTCCCACTTTCTTTTAACATGTTTAAGACAAAGATAACTTCATAAAAACAACAAAATCAACAGGTTTGGGCTTTTATTGACACTAACACATTCTGAACAAGTTTGTTTTAAAAGATCAATGAAACATGAAGTAGCTACAGATTTAACAAAACAAAATAAGTATTTCTCAATAAATCAACAAATGTGAAGTGTAGATTCTTACGGATGGTGGGAGGTATACAGTAATTTTACTCAGGAAACATGGGTTGATTGCCTCTACCACAAAACAAGAGGTCAATGACCTTGAAGCTCTACTGATAGGTTTTTGATAGCTAGATCAGCATTCCTGTGAAGTTTCATGAAAATCCGTCAAGTAATTTCAGAAGAGTAGTCGCTACAAATTTTCATTATATAACTCTAAGTAAACAAAGATGGCCGCCAGCGGCCATGTTTAACATCAAATCAAAAAAAAATTGACAAGGATCAAAATTATGTCATACTGATCATTTTAGAAAAAGTCCAATATCAATATCACTTATAGTTTTCAAGAAGTAGTCGCTACAAACTTGTATTTTGAAAATCTATTTTCAGCCATGGCGGCCATTTTGAATTTCCAGCCGACCTGAAATTTTGCTAGGATCAATTAGACATCAGGAGCAACATTCTTGTGAAATTTCATGAAAATCCGTCGAGTAGTTACAAGTTTTACTACATAACTCTACGTAAACAAAGATGGCCATGAAAATCCGTCAAGTAGTTTCAGAGGAGTTGTCGCTACAAGTTTTCATTATACAAGAGGTCAATGACCTTGAAGCTCTACTGATTGATTTTGATTTCAGGAAGTAGTCGCTACAGACTTGTTTTTTGAAAATCTATTTTTAACCGTGGCGGCCATCTTGAATTTCCGGCTGACCTGAAATTTTGCTAGGATCAATTAGACATTAAGAGCAACATTCCTGTGAAGTTTCATGAAAATCCGTCAAGTTGTTTCAGAGGAGTAGTCGCTACAAGTTTTCATTATATAACACTCTGTAAACAAAGATGGCCGCTGGTAGCCATGTTTAACGTCAAATCAAAACGATTTTCGACAAGGACCAACATCATGTCATATTGATCAATTTAGAAAAAGTCCCATATCAATATCTCTTATAGTTTTGAAGAAGTAGTCGCTACAAACTTATTTATTTTAAATCTATTTTTAGCTGTGGCGGCCATCTTGAATTTCCGGCCGACCTGAAATTTTTCTAGGATCAACTAGACATCAAGAGCAACATTCCTGTGAAGTTTCATGAACATCCGTCAGATAGTTTCAGAGAAGTAGTCGCTACAAGTTTTTACTATATAACTCTATGTAACCAAAGATGGCCACTGGCAGCCATGTTTAACGTCGAATCAAAATAATTTTTCACAAGGATCAACATCATGTCATGCTGATCATTTTAGAAAAAGTCCCATATCAATATCACTTATAGTTTTCAAGAAGTAGTCGGCGACAACAAACATATTTTTTAAAAATCTATTTTTAGCTGTGACGGCCATCTTGAGTTTCTGGCAGATCTGAACATTTGCTAGGATCAATGAGACATCAAGAGCAACATTCCTGTAAAGTTTCATGACAATCCGTCAAGTAGTTTCAGAGGAGTAGTCGCTACAAGTTTTTACTATATAACTCTATGTAAACAAAGATGGCCGCTGGCAGCCATGTTTAACGTTGAATCAAAACAATTTTTGACAAGGATCAACATCATGTCATGCTGATCATTTTAGAAAAAGCCCCATATCAATATCACTTATAGTTTTCAAGAAGTAGTCGCTACAAACTTGTATTTTAAAACTCTATTTTTAGCTTTGGCAGCCATCTTGGATTTCACATCAACATGAATTTTTGCTAGGATCAACTAGACTTTATGGGCAACATTTCTGTAAAGTTTCATGAATATCCATCCAGTAGTTTCAGAGGAGTTGTCGCTACAAATAAAAGTTTACGGACAGACGGACGGACGACGGACGCCGCACCACAGCATAAGCTCTGCTGATCTCTGATCAGTAGAGCTAATAACTGTATGTAAACAAAGATGGCCGCTGGCAAGTTTCAAGTCGCATCAAAATAATTTCCGACAAGGATCAACATCATTCCATACTGACCATTTCAGATAAAGTCCCATATCAATATCACTTATAGTTTTCAAGTCCTCGCTATAAACTTGTTTTTTGAAAATCTATTTTTAGCTGTGGCGGCCAACTTCAATTTCCGACCAACCTGAAATGTTGCTAGGATCAATTAGATCATATAGATCATTAAGACATCAAGAGCAACATTCCTGTGAAGTTTCATGGAAATCTGTTGAGTAGTTTCAGAGGAGTAGTCAAGTTTTTACTAAATAACTCTGTGTAAACAAAGATGGCCGGGCAGCCATGTCTAACGTCGAATCAAAACGATTTTCGACAAGGACCAACATCATGTCATGCTGATCATTTTAGAAGAAGTCCCATATCAATATCACAGAGTTTTCAAGAAGTAGTCACTACAAACTTGTTTTTTAAAAATGTATTTTTAGATTTGGTGGCCATCTTGGATTTCACATCAAATTTTTGCTAGGATCAACTAGACTTCATGAGCAACATTTCTGTAAAGTTTCATGAAAATCCATTCAGTAGTTTCAGAGGAGAAGTCGCCAAAAAAAAAAAAATTACGGACGGACAGACGGGACGGACAGACGGGACGGACAGACAGACGACGGACACCCCACCACGACATAAGCTCTGCTGATCTCTGAAAATCTGTCCAGTAGTTTCAGAGGAGTAGTCGCTACAAGTTTTTACTATATAACTCTATGTCAACAAAGATGGCCGCTGGCAGCCATGTTTAACGTTGAATCAAAACGATTTTTGACAAGGACCAACATCATGTCATGCTGATCATTTAAGAAAAAGTCCCATATCAATATCACTTAAGAGTTTTCAAGAAGTAGTCGCTACAAACTTGTTTTTTAAAAACCTATTTTTAGATTTGGTGGCCATCTTGGATTTCACATCAACATGAATTTTTGCTAGGATCAACTAGTCTTCATGGGCAACATTTCTGTAAAGTTTCATGAATATCCATCCAGTAGTTTCAGAGGAGTAGTCACTACAAATAAAAGTTTACGGACAGACAGACAGACGGACGGACTGACGGACGACGGACGCCGCACCACGGCATAAGCTCTGCTGATCTCTGATCAGTCGAGCTAAAAAAGAAGGCCCTATCGTCTTAACGAGAAAAAAGTTAACGACAGACGATGGACGGATGGATGGACGGACGGACGACGGACAACTCGGCATCCCATAAGCTTTGTTTTTTTGCCAGTGGAGCTAAAAATGAAAGCCCTAACATCTTATCCAGGTAAAAGTTAACTGACGGACACACGACGGACAACACACCATCCCATAATCAGTAGGATCGATGGAAGCTCCCCGGAATGACAAATATCCACAACTTCATTTATGGCCTTGTATCACCCAGCAGTTTTCGATTTGCAGTTCAATCAGTAGTTTTTTACTTATGCTTCCGACAATAATTACAAGTATAAAATTACAAAGGCCAATAACTCTAATTTGAATGAAGATTGGTTGTAGATCTCTGCACTTCATCTCATTGCCCTCTATCCTTGTGTGAAGTTTCATCAGTAGTTTTGAAGTTATATGCTCTGGACAAAAATGCTAAGTATAAAATTACAAAGGGCAATAACTATAATTTGAATGAAGATTGGTTGTAGATCTCTGCACTTCATCTCATTGCCCTCTATCCTTGTGTGAAGTTTCATCAGTAGTTTTGAAGTTATATGCTCTGGACAAAAATGCTAAGTATAAAATTACAAAGGGCAATAACTATAATTTGAATGATGACAGAGTAACAGTTCTTGCACTCTGCATTTCCTTTCATTGCCCTCTGTCATTGTGTGAAGTTTCATTGCAGTACCAGCAGTAGTTTTGAATTTATGCTCCGGACAAAAATGATAAGTATAAAATTCCAAAGGGCAAGAACTCTAATTTGTATGATGACAGAGTTACGGTTCTTGCACTCTGCACTTCCTCTCATTGCCCTCTATCATTGTGTTTCATTGCAGTCTCATCAGTAGTTTTGAAGTTATGCTCCGGACAAAAGTGGGACTGACGGAAGAACGGAAAAACGGAAGGACAAAGCGGCGACTATAATTATGCTCCCCGAAAATTTCATTGACATGCTTACATACAAAACTGTAACCATTTTTTTTCTAAGTATAAAAGGGGTCATAACTTTGTTAAAAGCAAGAGTTGCAGAACCTGGCTGTATGATGTGGTCTAATGATGCCAAATACATGTGTGAAGTTCCAATCCATTATGAAAAGTAGTTTACGAGATACAAGCTTACATACAACATGTACAAAACCTTAACCAAATTTTCTAAGTATAAAAAAGGGCAGGTTTTTTCCTGCATTTTTGGAAGTGGGGCCAGGGGCCTTTTGAATTGGGAAACATGCGCGTGAAATCTAGAAATTGGGGAAAATAATAATCCTACTATATTACATAGTAAGGCACTAAAATTGTTCGGAATAATTTCAAAATCAAGCTCGTATACAAGTCTGCAACAAATACATTGTCAAATAGGGCTACATTTAATATAAAAAAAAAATAAAAAAAAATTGTATGGTAAAATATTTTGCTTTTTTGGGAAAATATGAGGATATTTTGGATTGGGATGGGGCCGATTTTCGGCCCCAAATTGGGCATAGAAGAATCCCTGAAGGGCCATAACTTTGTTAAAATAAAAGCATGAGTTGTAGTACCTGGCTGCATGATACTGTCTAATGATGCTGCTGTTTCATGTGTTACATGTGCTAAGTTTTCGAGATACAAGCTTACATACAAAACTTTAACCGGACGCAGACAACGACAATCAAGTGATGACAATAGCTAATTTTTTTCTTCAAACAAGAAACGTGGAAATTCCACAAAAAAAAAGGTTTTCATTTAAAATGCCATAAAATAAGATGAAAATGAAGTAACAAAAGGATTTTCTACAAAAAACTGCAAATTACATCAATGAAGTTGTTGAAGTTGTAGTATTAAATGATATAAACAGTGTAAAATATAGAATAAATTGAATGACATGTGAATCACAAGCATAAATGCATACACAGCATGACGACTGTGAAATGAATGAATGAATGGTGTTTTACGGAACGTCGACACATAAGCAGGTCATATTGTGCCAAACACTGATGAAAGATGAAGAATGAATGAATGAATGGTGTTTTACGGCACGTCGACACATAAATAGGTCATATTGTGCACAAAAAATGATGAAAAATGAAGAATTAATTAAAAACTAATGTAAATATATAAAGATGAGACCTCTGTGCCTTGTGGTTTCAGAGAAGAAGATTTTTTAAAGTTTTTTCCTATGTAAGTCTATGAAAAACATGCAAAATCTCAATATACAAACTTTGGACCCCCGGAGCACAGCCACTTTTGACCCCGGGGACTTCATTTGAACAAACTTGATAGTCTAGGCGTTGTCGATCATTTCAAAAGAAAAACTGTCGAAATCTGTTCAGCGGTTCTTGAGAAGAAGATTTTTTAAAGTTTTGACCATATATGGTACTGGCGGCCATCTTGGATGTTGCGTTGACCTAATTTTAACAAATCTAAAAAGCATTCATCTAATGATCATCCACGTGAAGTATGGTCGAAATTGGCCAAGCGGTTTCTGAGGAGAAGTCGTTTGAAGCAAAAGTTAACGACGACGACGACGGACGGATGACGGACGACGGACGACGGACGAAGAGTGATCCCAATCGTTCACCTGTGAGCCTTCGGCTCAGGTGAGCTAAAAATAAGGGATGATAAGGTGTAATATAAACTATGTATGTAAATCAACAAATGCCCGTCAACGGGTATATAAACAAGTAAATATATATAAGAACACATTATAATGATTTATATAGTCTGATCTCTTTAAGGAAATCTAAAACAAGACTAAAATCTACAGTATCAAATAACTCTTTCATAGTATTAACATTGTAGTACCTTTGACGCATAGGATCAAAGTCTACACATTCCAGCAATATGTGTTTGACCGTTTACGGTGCAAAGCAGGGTATACATTCTGGTAATTGCTCACCTTGTAATAAATATGAATGAGTATAACGTGTATGCCCTATTCTGCACCGGGCTAGGACAACTTCCTCTCGACGAATGGGTCTACTAGAAGAACGCCATTCTCCGAGTAATGGTTTAAAGATGAAATTTGTCCTAAATCAACAAATCCGTTGTTGATATGTTTTTAATTATTAAATATCATTATTAATACAATGTTTACTATGCTATTGATGTATGTTTAGTGAAAATATGTTTTTAAAGATAAAAACCGAAAAGGCGAACAGGCATTGCCAAAAATTCGAAAAAAATCTAAGGGGAAAAACTCTTGCGCGAATTACCGGAAATGACGTCATTGGGAACAAACTATTTTTTGTTTACATTGGGACTGAACGCAAAACAGTATACCTTGTGTGAAAATGTGAGAATGAAGCGATGTCAGAGGAAATGCCAGTGATAAAACGGTTACTGCTTACACCATGTGCAACCTTACGATTTGGAGCCAGAATACGTGTCTGAGGACGAAAATACATCGGATTCATCAACTGATGATGAAGTCGTACGCGGTGCAGGTGCAAATGGAGAGCTTATAAAGACAATCGTGTGATGTCATTCGTTACGTTCAGTGGTTCATTACACTATTCACTAATCTAACAAAATAGCGTATTTATACACTTAACAGCAACAACAAACAAAAAAACAAAGTAAACATTGTTTTCATCGAAATCTGACAGTAAGTCACCCGCAACATTGCAATATCTTGGTACATACACAATAACCGCAAAATGTAGTATATTCCGAATGAATAGACCTGGTCTATACCTATACATTAATACATGGATATATATGTATGTAACTCTATGGTAATACGAGCGTCAGATTTTTTTTGCCGATAAGTAGACATGGAACAAATATATTTATTAGATATTATCCATAATTGATAAAAAATGAATAATAATAAATGAAACGGCATATAATTTCGGCGCCATAATTTCTATAGTATTATATATTTGCCATAAGTCGCCATCAACACCAAACACTCTAGGAGCGGTGTTTGCAATATGACACGCTCTCTAGTCTCCACGTGCCCCCAAATATCAATACAGACTAATAAACTATTGCGGTGCACTATTGAAGTGCAGCCAAATTTGGGTACATACGTCGGTATATCACAAAAGCACGCACCATTTAGGGAAACCTAGTTTTATGATATATTTCCTGTTTATTGCAATTACTTGAGCGGTGTAATACCGCCGAGGGCAGACGCGTATTGCACAAGACGGATATATCACATGATATTTGTCGCGCACAAACAGAGAAAAATACTAGGATTTAAATAATATAGCCAAATGTATTATGAGAACGATACAGACAGTTAGTAAGTATACTTACTCATGTATACTTACTCCTGATATAGCGAAAACAGACCAAATATATCAAATTACCATAATATAAAGTATATTATTCTATTATACTTGTTTTACTTATTGCACGAGCTAAGAGGCGTTATTGTTGTTGCTTTGCCATAAAAAATTACTGAATTAATATAAAAGCTAGTAAATATCCATGAAACATTTTGTATTTTTTTTCCAAATCCATAGCCCTATATATGTTGATAATATATATCTATAACACTATTGGCAGAAAAGGGGGGTGTATAATTTAAAATTATTAAAATTAAAATTTGGAAACAAAGACACAGTGTTTATTTCACCGGATTCATTTAAATTTATATGCTGAACGTTCTTAGCAATTTTTTAAAAAAAGACGGCTACATAATATTAGCGCCGTCAACTCTTCATTGATTCACGTAAAGACGCATGCTTCTAATTCAACAGCTAAACATTCACGGTGTATATAAAGATCTAAGACTATACACCTTTCTTCAATTTATCATACGTATACCCGATGAGGTGATAAGATAATTGAACATAAATTTCAATCTTACTTCATGTATGAATTTTCTCCTCAACGCCGGTCGAATAGGCGAATACAACTTGCTTGGAGACGGCGGTGTTATGCACTTCCAATTTTTATAGTCGAATATTGTTGGTACCGCTGTTGATTTTAATCTGCATGGCCTTTTGTTCTCCAAATTCAAAGATAATGAAACCAAAAGATGGACTTCCCAGGAAGTCAACTCAAAATGTTTGCTACAAACTCGCGCGTCTTTCGTAGGTTCCCACTTTCTCGACGAGTCGGGCGATTTTCTTCGGTAACGTCTACCCACACTTCAAATCTTAATATATCATTATCTCGATTAGGGAAACGAAAGAAACTTAGGTTATTATCTTGTCCTTCTTTATGCAAACTTTTTCACCCAGCAACAACACACGGCATTTTTAACAAGTACCATAAAACGTAATCCTACATAGACAATACTATACAACTCAATGCGACACCGCGAATCGTTTGGTACCAATGACGTCACAGGATCACGTGTCACTTACCTGTCTTCAAAAAGGGCGAAACTCGAAGCGTGTGCACTATGGGATAAAATTGGCTACTGTGAGAAAACGGGACAACCAATAAGTGTAAGATTTGAAAATATTGTATATTATATACGTATATTTCTGAATATATACTCAAAATACACGCTATATTTCACCTTTAATTGAACGGAGTTTATTGTTAACTGACAAATCCCAAGCGGTTTGCCAAGAGTTACGAATATATTTGTTAATACAACTTTTAAAATCAGTATAAGGTAATTTGGTATTAGATATATGTTAATCTAATGCTGCCTTAGCAGCACTATCAGCTCTATCATTACCACGTATTCCTACATGGCTTGGAATCCAGCAGAAAATAATAATATTATCAATTATAAGAGAATTGTACTTTTCTAAAAGTTGAAGCACGACTGGGTTATCATGTTCCATATTACCCAGTGCTTGAAGAGATGAAAGGGAATCAGAAAAGATTACAAAATGGTCATCATCAGATTCCTGAATATAATTTAAGGCAAGTTCAATTGCCTTAAGTTCAGCTGAAAAGATAGAAGCCTTGTCAGGCAGGCGGCTCTTTATGCTGTGTTTGTGAAAAGCTGCTGCAGCTACCTTATCTCCATCTTTAGAGCCATCTGTGTAGATATGTTGAAAGTCACAGTATTTCGATTTAATTTCATTAAATTTGCTTTGAAAGACAGTAGGGTCTGTACTGGATTTGTTATTATTACAAAGATCAAAAATAATTGATGGAGTTTCCAAAGTCCACGGTGGAATTTGTGGTACTTTGTACTTGGCAATCAAATTTAGGTCGATTTCAGTGTCTCTTAATTTTGGTTTAATACGAAGACCAAATGGTCAAATGGCCTTCGGTTTTCGATCAAAAAGAGGTTCACAACTAGGATTAAAAACATTCTCGAAAGTTGGGTTTGAAGGGTTAGACTTTAATTTAATGGCGTATTGAAGAGCTAATTTGTCTCGTCTATGAGACAGTGATGGTTCATTGGCTTCAACATATAGACTTTCGGCTGGTGATGTACAAAAGGCACCTAAGGCGAGTCGTAATCCTTGATTATGTATAGGGTCGAGCATCTGCAAGTACGACTTGCGAGTCGATCCATATACTATTGAGCCATAGTCCAGCTTGGATCTGATAAGAGATCTGTGAAGTTGCAAGCGGACTTTTTGATCTGCTCCCCAATTAGTGTTTGCAACAACTTTAAGTAAGTTAAGAGCTTTAAGGCATTTGGCCTTCAAGTATTTAAGGTGTGGTATAAACGTTAATTTACGGTCGAAAATAAGACCAAGGAATTTTGTCTCATCCACTACTGGTATTGATGACCCATCCAGTGTTAGATGAGGGTCTTCATGATGTTTACGAAGTTGACAAAAGTGCATACAATTAGTTATAGATTTAGAAAATTTAAAAGCATTTTCATCAGACCAGGTCTGAAGTTTATTGAGACATTGTTGTAATTGTCTCTTGATAGTGTTCATGTTTTTTGCACGATAACATATAACAAAGTCGTCAACATATAGCGAACAATCCACACCTGGATTGATGCATTTTACTATACTGTTAATCTTTATATTAAAAAGTGTGACAGAGAGTATGCTGCCCTGTGGAACACCCATCTCCTGTTCATGAATATCAGAGAGGGTTGAACCCATTCGGACACGAAACTGTCTATCATCTAAGAATTTCTCTATAAAAATGGGTAATCGGCCTCTAAGACCAATGTCATGTAGATCATTCATAAAACCGTACTTCCATGCAGTATCATAAGCTTTCTCCAAGTCAAAAAATACAGCGACTAAATGTTCTTTTTTTATGAAAGCTTCCCTAATAAACGATTCAAATCGTATGAGATTGTCTGTTGTGCCTCGTTGGCACCGGAATCCACTTTGATACTTTGTTATCAGTTTGTTGGACTCAAGGTACCAAACGAGTCTCTCATTAATCATTCGTTCCATGGTTTTACATATACAACTCGTTAAAGCGATTGGGCGATAATTTATTGGGTCCGTATGATCCTTTCCAGGTTTGGAGACTGGAATCACGATTGCTTCCCGCCAAGAATCGGGGAAGATTCCCGTCACCCAAACCTTATTAAATATATCAAGAAGGGTAGAGAGACAGGATTCAGGTAAATGTTTTAGTAATTGATAATGGATATCATCAGGACCAGCTGATGTATCATGAGCCTTTTTAAGGGACTCTCGAAGTCCTTTGAGAGTGAATAGTTTATTGTATTTTTCCAAGTTTTTCGACTTGAAGTTCAGCTTCTTCTGTTCTTTTTGTTTCTTATTTTTCAGAAAATTTGGTTGACAATTTGCAGAAGAAGAATTTTTTGAAAAAGTTTCTGCCAAAGTGTTTGCAATATCTTTGACAGATGTTATATCTCCATTATCTGTTTTAAGATGATTTACAGTACTAGAATTACCGTTACCACTTATTTTCCGGACCATGTCCCATGTCTTCTTAAGAGATGAGCGAGAATTCAGCCTAGAGACGTAAGATCTCCAGGATTTCCTCTTGCTATCCTTAATAGTACGACGGGCTTTCGCACGAAAAGCTCTAAAGTTATCTAAATTTGTTTGAGTTGGCCGCAAGTTAAAATTATTTAATGCAGCTTTACGATCGCTGACTGCCTTTTTGCAGTTATCGTCGTACCATGGTTTATTAGGGCGTTTAGGATTTGCCGAGGTTTTTGGAATGGTTTGATCAGCTATATCGTGAAGAGTTTTGGTAAAAACAGCAGTTGCAACTTCGACATCCTCGAAAACGGAAGGCTTTAATTGTTCCTTGCAAAGAGATTGAAACGTAGTCCAAACAGCTTTGCGAAGTTTCCATCGTTGCATTTTTTCGAGAAGTGGAGGGCCGATATTTTCAAGAAAAATGGGGAAGTGGTCACTTCCACAGAGGTCGTCTACAACACTCCACGAAAAATCCATCAAAAGCGTTGGCTCGCATATTGTTAAATCAATGGAAGAATGAGAGCCTGTAGCAAGATGTAAATAAGTATGTGACTTGTTATTAAAAAGACATAAATTGTTTTTGGCTAAGAAATCCTCAATTTTCTTGCCTTTATCGTTTATATCTTTACAACCCCAGATGTAGTTGTGTGCATTAAAATCGCCCAAGAGTATAAAAGGTGATGTCAATTGTGCAACTACGTGATTAAGATCTTTAGGGTCTAGTGAAGAACTAGGTGGTAAATATAAGGAACATATTGTTATGACTCTGTGCATAGTAACACTGACCGCAATAGCTTGCAAATTTGTTTTCAACGCAACAGGTCTGTGAGGAATGAAGTAGTTACATGTATTAAAAATTAGTATAATGTATTATATAAAGATAAAACTATTTACAAATAAGGGATGATCTGTGAAGACAGGAAAGATTTGTTAGTAAGGCAAATATAAACTACAGACACAGCAGCAAGTTTCATTCCAATATCTCATTCCTAACTTGAGTAATTGTGCTGAAATCGTTTTTCTATTTTAGTAAAAGTGACCTTGACCTTAACCTCAGTGACCACAAATGCAATCTCAAGCTCAAGCTTCCTTTCCATATAAGGTAACTACACAGCAAGTTTGGTTCCAATATCTCATTCCCACCTAAAGTTATTGAGTTGAAACTGTTTTTCTGTTTTTAAGAACTATGACCTTGACCTTGACCCTAGTGATCCCAAATGCAATCCCAAGCTTCCTTTCCATATAAGGTACCTACATAGCAAGTTTTGTTCCAAGATCTCATTCCTTAAGTTATTGAGCGGAAACTGTTTCTATTTTTAGTAACAATGACCTTGACCTTGACTCCAGTGACCCTACACAGCCAGTTTCATTCTAATATCTCATTCCTGAACTTCGTAAGTTATTGAGCAGAAACCATTTTTCTAATTTTAGTAACAGTGACCTTGACCTCGACTCCAAATGCAATCCCAAGCTTCCTTTCCATAGAAGCTACCTCCCTGCAAGTTTCATTGCAATACCTCATTCCTAACAAAGTTATTGAGCGGAAACTAAGAGTTTGACGCCGGCCGCAAGCTTGCCCGCCCGCCCGTCACATACCCCAATCTAATAACCAGGTTTTCCGAGGAAAATAAAGAGTTAATAAAACATTTGCATCAAACTATTCTCATAGTATTAATATGCCGGCAAGTCGCTATGTAGAAAAACAAACGGGATGCCGTTACTTTCAAGCATTTCAATATTGCCATGTGTCCCTTTAAAATGAAGAAAAATTATTTTGCTATACAGTCAAACCTGCATTAAGAGACCGCTGAGGGGAAAGACCAAAAGTGGTCTCTTAATACAGGTGGTCTCTTAAAACAGGGGTCTAACATTGTTCGATTATTATGATAGATAATGTTTCCATTAATGGGAAAATTTACTGATTTATAGGGAAAAAATGACAGCAACTGTATGAAAAATATGTAATACTTAATGGCAATAATGATTTATATCACCAGTAAAAAACAATCATTCATTTGCAGTGATTTTCTTCGTTTAAAATGATATTTATTAATATTCCATATATGGTAATATGGAACTATGACGTCATAGTTCTAAAAATGGCGGCTCCCATATTTGTTTTAGAACAACCTTTAAATAGTCATATCTTTTTTGTTTATCATCCGATTTTGATAATTCTTTCACCTTTTTCCAAGTTTTTCAGAACTCTCAGTAATAGAGTTTGTTTGGCTGTGGCGCTACATTCCCTTTAATGAACAATTCAACCTTTCAATGTAACGCTCCCAATCATCGATGTTTTCCACATCAATCATTCGAAAGTGATAATTGGTATAGCAACTTATTAATTGGTACTTATATTTGATATCTCCTATAGGGGGATGGTTACAAAGGCTAATTAGGTTATTGTTGAATTTATGTTTATCTTGTTTCTGTGTGAATTACCGATAGCTAAACTGTTTTTGTCTTTTTCAGATTGATTTTCTGAAGAAAAATATGGCAGTCGCTAACTGATCATAAAATCGGTCTTTTGGTATAAAAATATGCGGTCGTTGGTCGCGTTAGACAGGTGGTCGCTCAATACAGTATCAATTAATAGCAGAACTCGTCAGGGGGAATTCAAAGTGGGCGCTTATGGCAGGTGGGCGCTAACACCAGGTGGTCAGATGACCAGGTTTGACTGTAAAAGATTAGAATAAATAAACTTTTCCAGTGAAAATGGATCTGGAATTCCACTGGTATTGGAATACCAGTGGAATTTGATGCCTGACTGGAATTCCACTGGAACCAAATTCCACTTACACTGGAATTTCACAAAAAAAATCCAGTGATACTGGAATTCCAGTGGAATTAAAACAAGAGGTCAATGACCTTGAAGCTCTACTGATTGATTTTGATTTCAGGAAGTAGTCGCTACAGACTTGTTTTTTGAAAATCTATTTTTAACCGTTGCAGCCATCTTGAATTTCCGGCCGACCTGAAATTTTGCTAGGATCAATTAGACATTAAGAGCAACATTCCTGTGAAGTTTCATGAAAATCCGGCAAGTAGTTTCAGAGGAGTAGTCGCTACAAGTTTTCATTATATAACTCTATGTAAACAAAGATGGCCACTGGCAGCCATGTTTAACTTCAAATCAAAACGATTTTCGACAAGGACCAACATCATGTCATACTGATCATTTTAGAAAAAGTCCCATATCAATATCTCTTATAGTTTTGAAGAAGTAGTCGCTACAAACTTATTTATTTTAAATCTATTTTTAGCTGTGGCGGCCATCTTGAATTTCCGGCCGACCTGAAATTTTTCTAGGATCAATTAGACATCAAGAGCAACTTCCTGTAAAGTTTCATGACAATCCGCCAAGTAGTTTCAGAGGAGTAGTCGCTACAAGTTTTTACTATATAACTCTATGTAAACAAAGATGGCCGCTGGCAGCCATGTTTAACGTTTATTCAAAACGATTTTTGACAAGGATCAACATCATGTCATGCTGATCATTTTAGAAAAAGACCCATATCAATATCACTTATAGTTTTCAAGAAGTAGTCGCTACAAACTTGTATTTTAAAACTCTATTTTTAGCTTTGGCGGCCATCTTGGATTTCACATCAACATGAATTTTTGCTAGGATCAACTAGACTTTATGGGCAACATTTCTGTTAAGTTTCATGAATATCCATCCAGTAGTTTCAGAGGAGTTGTCGCTACAAATAAAAGTTTACGGACAGACAGACAGACGACGGACGCCGCACCACGGCATAAGCTCTGCTGTGTCAGTCGAGCTAAAAACAGAATTACAGGTGGAATTCTAGTGTCAAATGTCAAAGGAATTCCAGTGGAATTCCAGTTGAAAAGTCAATACAAATTCCAGTGGCAGTGGAATTCCAGTAGAATAATAAATACAAATTACTAATTACCTTCCTTTATAAAATATATATTGATAAGGTATCCTTTTTTGTATATTCATATTTTTTATCATTGTGTGACATGTTTTACCAAATTTAACTGTATTAACTTATGATATCACTTCAAATAAGTATTATAAATAAGAAAATATAATATTTTTTATTTAAATATTCAAAACCGATGTAATGATATATATTAGTAAAAAAAATAAATCTAGTTATATGGTATAGCCAACAGAGGCATCTCGGTGTTGAAGTTCGGCGTAGCCATCAGTTGATACATGCTCTGGCGGGACACACAGTGGCCGACATCAGATTAGTCACACAGCACCAAACCACTATCCACGCGAATAAATGTGGGGCAGGTGCTGTGTGTGACCTCTCCACGACGTGCACTCTCTATGTCCTAGAGGCCAGCACCACAGCATATTTGACGTGGGGAAGGGAAGATGTTGGATGTCAGATGGTACATGCAGCACAGTGGTCCACCATGGCGGGTGTGGCTCTGAAAGGGATAGTCACCACCTCACGCCCAACATAGCAGATAGGATAGCAAATATCACCATTAGCGGATGTAGACCAGGCCCAGAGAACAACACAGAGCATCAACGACAACCACCAACATACGATCAACAGAGATGACTACACAGCACCACAGCATCACCAGATCAACCAACACACTCATAGAAAAGTCCAGACTCTATTGTACCCATCTCGGTGAACCGTGAGGATCATTGAGTATGTTGGCGGAGGGACTATAATCCTTAGAACTACACACACACACACACACACACGGTATAGCCAACAGTGGTTTGTAACTTGTAAAAAGAAAAAACACTCTGGACTCACTTCTAGGACTGACCAGAGTTTCCTCTGTTTATTGAGAATCTCTATAATTCATTGATGTAATTAACTGGCCCCAGAGCAATAAAATACCAATTTTCGCACAGCAGGGCATGTTATCTGACAGCAGATAGGTGCATTAAAAAAATTAGAAATAAGTTGGTGTAACAAAATGCTATCTGCAAATAGAGACAAGGCAGTGATATATATATACTTCTGACAATTAGTTCTGCATGGACAAAGTTTTAGCTCATTAGCTGGCAAATTAGGTGATTTATTGCCATTTTATTGTCCTCATGCTGGGTATGCTGACACCAAGCTGATTATCATGTAACTTGAGCTGAGTCGGAACTACTATATATTTTTGGGTCAGTCCTATAACTGGGCTCTAAGAGCATCTCTGCAGCTACTTGGTCTCTCTCAGAGACTTTTTTCAGAGACATAGGCTCAATTGGGTTGCTTGTTATAAATTTATTTTTCATTGTCAACTGGTTGTTTGCAGCCTCAACATTTATTTTTGTACAGATTCACTTGCTTTCAGTTTTTCGTGTTGAAATTTAAGAATATGATAGCCGTTTAGAGTCTTTGCTCTGCTAAGAGCTAATGTACGTAAGCTTGTCCAATAACCAAATACCCATGACATTGCATATCATTGACATTTTGTGCGTAGACGTCGCCAATAAGTAACATTTTACTTGTTTGTTTTTAGCACAATGACGTCATTCATCTAAATTATTTGTAATATCTAGTATGTTTTGAAAAAGCTTTAGCTATTAAACAATTGAGGTGTAAGAGACAATGTAGTTTTTTTGCGATCATAAATGTTCAGGGGTGGAACAAAGTGCCTAGGGGTACAAGCACCCAATGTTTTGTAAAAGAATTTAACAATGTATTGTGGTTGTTTAAATAATAAACTGTATATACACTGGTACATATTGTTCTAGTGGCTTACTTCATATTTCACAAAGCTACTACACAGTTAATACTTTGTAAGAGTTATTTGATACTATAGATTTTAGATTTCCTTAAAGAAATCAGACTTTTATAAATCAATATAATATTTCCTATATATATTAACTTGTTTACAACTTGTTGACGGGCATTTGTTGATTTACATATATACATAGTTAATATTGTTACCATATCATCCCTTATTTGTAGAGTTTTATCTTTATACGTTTACATTATTTATTTAATTACTACTTTATTCTTTCATGATTCATCAGTTTTTGCGCACAATATGACCTATTTATGTGTCGACGTGCCATAAAACACCATTCATTCATTCATTCATATTTCAGGATTAACTGATGTCTTTGCAATGGGTTCAAAATAGAAAAGGGTCAGAATCTACAAACATACAACATTTAGTTGTATACAGAGAATACACCAATTTATTAAAAGAATCCATATTATTCTTAGTATGGTTGCCACTGGGTCAATGGAATTTACAACAAGAGGTCAATGACCTTGAAGCTCTACTGATACGTTTTGATAGCTAGATTAGCATTCCTGTGAAGATTTATGAAAATCTCAAGTAGTTTCAGAGCAGTGGTCGCAACAAGTCTTTTGCTCGACTGATCAGAGATCAGCAGAGCTTATATGGTGCGGCGTCTGTCCGTAAACTTTTATTTGTAGAGACTCCTCCTCGGAAACTTCTGGATGGATATCCATGAAACTTTACAGAAATGTTGCCCATGAAGTCTAGTTGATCCTAGCAAAAATTCATGTTGATGTGAAATCCAAGATGGCCACCAAAGCTAAAAGTAGATTTTTAAAATACAAGTTTGTGACTACTTGAAAACTATAAGTGATATTGATATGGGACTTTTTCTAAAATGATCAGCATGAAATGATGTTGGTCCTTGTCAAAAATCGTTTTGATTCGACGTTAAACATGGCTGCCAGTGGCCATCTTTGTTTACATAGTTATATAGTAAAAACTTGTAGCGACTACTCCTCTGAAACTACTAGGCGGATTTTCATGAAACTTCACAGGAATGTTGCTTTTGATGTCTAATTGATCCTAGAAAAATTTCAGGTCAGCCAGAAATTTCAACATGGCCGTCACAGCTAAAAATAGATTTTTAAAAAATAAGTTTGTAGCGAGTACTTCTTGAAAACTATTAGTGATATTGATATGGGACTTTTTCTAAAATGATCAGCATGACATGATGTTGATCCTAATCGAACATTATTTTGATTCGACGTTAAACATGGATGCCAGTGGCCATCTTTTCTCTGTGTAAACGGAGATGGCCACTGGCTGCCATGTTTAACGTTGAATCAAAATAATTTTCAACAAGGACCAAAATCATGTCATGCTGATCATTTTAGAAAAAGTTCCATATCAATATCACTTATAGTTTTCAAGTAGTCGCTACAAACTTCTTTTTTTTAAATCTATTTTTAGCCGTGGCAGCCATCATGAATTTCCGGCCGACCTACAATTCTGCTAGGATCAACTAGGCATCAAGAGCAACATTCCTGTAAAGTTTCATGAAAATCCATCACGTAGTTTCAGAGGAGTAGTCGCTACAAGTTTTTATTATATAACTCTGTGTAAACATGGCCGCTGACTGCCATGTTTAATGTCGAATCAAAACAATTTTCGGCAAGGATCAGCAACATGTCATGTTGATCATTTTAGAAGAAGTTCCATATCAATATCGCTTATATTTTTCAGGAAGTACTCGCTTCAATTTTTTCTTTTTTTAAAAATAGTTTTATCCGTGGCAGCCATTTTGAATTTCCGGCCGGCCTGAATATTGAATCAAAATAATTTTCGACAAAAAATCAACATCACGTCATGCTGATAATTTTAGAAAAAGTTCCATATCAATATCACTTATAAATAGTTTTGAAGAAGTAGTCGCTACAAACTTGTTTTTTTAATGTATTTATAGCCGTGGCAGCCATCTTGAATTTCCGGCCAACCTAAAATTTTGCTATCAAGAGTAACATTCCTGTGAAGTTTCATGAAAATCCGTCCGTAGTTTCAGAGAAGTAGAACCAAAGTTTTGCTACAAGTTTTTATTATATAACTTTATACAAAGATGGCTGCTGACGGCCATGTTTAATGTCAAATCTAAATAAATTTCGACAAGGATGTCATGCTGATCATTTTAGAAAAAGTCCCATATCAATATCGATTACAGTTTTCAAGAAGTAGTCGCTACAAACTTGTTATTTATAAATCTATTTTTAGCCATGGCAACCATCTTGAATTTTCAGCGGACCTGAAATTTTGCTAGGATCAAGAGCAATATTCCTGTGAAGTTTCATGAAAATCCGTCAAGCAGTTTCAGAGAAGTGTTCGGTATCGCTACCAACTTAGGTGACAAATTTTACCATTTTTTTTTTTTAGAAAGAACAATGTCTGTAGATGACATTTTTCCATGATAGCAGTCTGGAACGGGGAGCTTATACTATATAAATTTGAACAAGAATAGGTGTATCATTGTAGCCTGGCATCAAATTTTGGATGTTTATTTTTGCACATTTATATTTTTTGATAATTGTTAATATACTTTTGAAATATGCAATTAAATTTATAATTCATATTAGTTTAATACAGAATGAATAAGCTTTGTCTGAGCATTGCATTCTGCTTAAAATCATTAGTGTGTTTAAAATTGGAAGTCAAATTACCCACCCACTATTGGCACATCTTTAATTGATGCAATTATGTAATAAAAGGATTAAGACAACACAGCTTGATATCGGGGTTTAAGCTCTTATACAAACATTGGCAAGCGTCACGCGGACTATCAAACAACGAAAATGAAACTATGGTTGATGTTTGTTATTGAGTGCAGCAAACTTTGTAGGGTGTTGAAAATTAAAGAAATCGAAAGTGGGTACATGTTATTTTTAGAAATAAATAATATTATAACAAAAGATGAGATGTATACCCTCAACGTATAAGCTGTATCAAGATGTAAAACTGCCAATACTGCAATAGCAAACATGGCTTGTAAACGTCCGCTAGATTTAGATTTAGTTTTATGTCTGTTCTAGACATAAAACGTCACATATATTTAAATATATCATGGAAAAATGTATTTAATTTTTATCAATAATATTGATTTTTTTACTTTTTTTTTTTTTTTACTTATTAAGTACCGGGATAAAGTGGAAAAAATAAAATGAAAAAACAGCATAAAAAACGTTGAAAATTGATAGTATCATCCCAATGTTAACTATTATTGAACTAGATTTAGAATATGGAAAGAAAAAGAAAAGAAGATTTAGATTCTTGTTTGACTCCACCTTTTAAATTTGCCAAAATTCAGAATTCACCCGTTAGACCTAAATGAATCAATACATATGTGCCGTTTATTCTGAAGATGACTCTGTTATATGGTGAAAATATGGCTCCAACTTTGGCTCTTATATCTTAGATCTATATATTTCAAACTTTTATTTTCTCCCAAGAGGAAATATAGATTTCTGAAAATGTTATTATAGATTTCTGTGTTAGGCTCAGTTTGACAAATAATCTACTGCAGTGTTGAAAAAAGTATGTAGCTCATTCAAGATTATTTTATACTATTCATAAAACAGAAAAGAATAAAAAAAGCAATCTTAAATGTAGCAGTTATTATTTTCTTCTCCACTGTAGAATTTCAAAACACATCACGACATGGTTGGTAATTTCATTTGTTTGCCTAAACTGTTATTTCAAACACTCGGGCAATTTAAATTAATAGCTGTAGGTTTCAAAAACAAGTGGTGCGTCAAATCTATACTTTGTGTTTTGAGACGACCCCTAGTATAAGAAGTGCACCTTCTGTCACGTGTTTCACTACTGAAGAATGTTTTCCGATACTAGCGCCAATACTGATTTCACTGTATTGAGTTTAACAATTAATCTATCAAAACTCTTTTTCATAAAAATGTGTTCTTTGCTTCTCTGTGTGTTTGTGGTTGACTGTCGTCCTTGAATGCCGCTTTTCCTGTTCGATTTTTATATCTATATATTCTATACAGTTACCAATGAAAGTGCATAGGTGAAATTTCCAGTATTTTCAATCTGATTCTGGAATCATACTTTGCAAATCTCTGGTTTATTACGTCTAGCTTCTCTGATATTTATAAGTATCCGGATATTATGAACACTTCAAAAACTACACTGCAGTACAGTATTATAATTATGTCATGACAGTTTGCTAGCCTAATAAATTGACTCCTATGCAGTTTTTTTTTTATTATTCCGACGTTCTATGTAACTGCATATACTCGTCAAAATATTATACGAAAAATTTGAAAAGAGCATTAAACGTGTTAAACACACTATTAATACTAATAGATAGTTTGCTTGACATTTTCCGTCAATATAAAATAATACTCACATGAGTACCATCGAATTTGAAAATGGAAAAAATAAAAAGTCTTAAAAGTTGAAATATGCATTACACAAATTGAAGGGTACAGGTACATATAAGTGGGGTATGGGATGATTAATTGTATGCCAAATTTAGGCATTAAATATGATTGGTTTGATACTAGGTTTATTGTTTATCTCACTCCATTGATTTTTGGAGTAAAATGTACACAAAAAAATGCATAACAAAATGTGTTAGTTCTTAATTTGTTGTCCACATGGCCACACACATTATGTTCACCTATTCGGAGGTTATGTTAACATGGTAAACTCAAAAGACATTTATGTACATTAACGCAATAATGGCTAATAGTATATACAGTATATAGATTAATTCTGTTAATGTTTTCTTTGGTAAAAATATTAAACAATGTAGAGCAATGCAATTACTGGAAATTAAATAAAAATGGTAAAGAATGAATGGTGTTTTACGGCACGTCGAGTCGTCGACACATAAATAGGTCATATTGTGCGCAAAAAATGATGGAAGATGAAGAAACTAAGCCTCGTCTGTCGGATACAGACGTACACGGGTCTATCTCGTGTATCTATATCCCAAGCACATTGAAGGACCATAGGCATATCTTCATCATTCCGAATAAGTCGAGTTCTCGGAATTGCATGTATCTCAAACCCTTCTTCTGGAACGGCTCTACATTTCATGTGTTGACCAACCAACAAACACCATTTAAATATTTCCGTGTTTTGTTATAGTGCCGCTTTCTGATGCAAAATGGGTACACTTAAAACGTGTAGAATGAATGGTGTTTTATGGCACGTCGACACATATATAGGTCATAGTGTGCCAAAAACTGCTGAAAGAGGAAGAAATGAAGTAGTAATTAAAAATTAATGTAAATATATAAAGATAAAACTATTTACAAATAAACATAGCCTGATATATTTTTTGAATAATCAGTATATTTATTATGATGTTTCTGTACTGAAAAATTCACTCAATTAGTGTAGGCCACATTTATTCAGTATGTCTCTAAACTGAAAGGTTCTTTTTAAAATATTGTTTGCGCTATATTTGGCTACATTTGAAATGACTGCATAATATTTCATAAATTAATTTTGAAAGTTTTCCTCTTTGTACGAAAACGAAATTTGGGATTATGGAAATCTTGATGTATTTTAAGGTCATTGTTATTATTGTTTGCGTGTGCGTTGTACTTGATCCAGGAACTCAGTGTGTTTCAAATAAGGTCATCTATTAACTAGGTTGCGCTGTGTTGTTTGTGAAATATAGTAGAAGTTTGTTTGAAAAAGCTGATTTATTGATGAAAATAAAATGGTATTTGATCCAGGAACTCAGTGTGTTACAAATAAGGTCATCGTTATTAACTATATATAATAGGTTGCACTGTGTTGTTTGTGAAATATAGTAGGTTTTGTTTGTTAAAGCTGATTTATTGATGAAAATAAAATGGTACTTGATCCAGGAACTCAATGTGTTTCAAATAAGGTCATCGTTATTAACTATATATAATAGGTTGCGCTGTGTTGTTTGTGAAATATAGTAGGTTTCGTTTGTTAAAGCTGATTTATTGATGAAAATAAAATGGTACTTGATCCAGGAACTCAGTGTTTCAAATAAGGTCATCTATTAACGAGGTTGCGCTGTGTTGTTTGTAAACTCTAGTAGAAGTTTGTTTGTTAAAGCTGATTTATTGATGAAAATAAAATGGTATTTGATCCAGGAACTCAGTGTGTTACAAATAAGGTCATCGTTATTTAACTATATATAATAGGTTGCGTCGTGTTGTTTGTGAAATCTAGTAGAAGTTCGTTTGTTAAAGCTGATTAATTGATGAAAATAAAATGGTATTTGATCCAGGAACTCAGTGTTTCAAATAAGGTCATCTATTAACGAGGTTGCGCTGTGTTGTTTGTAAACTCTAGTAGAAGTTTGTTTGTTAAAGCTGATTTATTGATGAAAATAAAATGGATCTTGATCCAGGAACTCAATGTGTTACAAATAAGGTCATCATTATTAACTAGGTTGCGCTGCGTTGTTTGTGAAGTATAGTAGAAGTTTCGTTTGTTAAAGCTGATTTATTGATGAAATAAAATTGAATTAAATGTACATGTACGTCTTTGTTTGTTCCACATTCACTTTATTTATTATCTCGTGATGTCATCGACTTTGCTTATCAATTAAGTTATTATGTCAGTTACACAACGACATAAACATAATGAAAAGGGGAACTTTTTATTAATTGTACATAAAAAATATTACATCACATTTCAATATACATGTAAAAAACAAAATCCGATCTTAAACAAGCGTGTATATCTATTTACATGAATTTAATTAGCTTAGGGTATGAAACGTAGTTTAGGATACAAAACGTCCAATGACCCAGGTACGAAACGTCCAAAGGCAAGGTACGAAATGTCCAGGGTAAGAAATGTCCTACACACTGGATGGTTCGTATCCATTTTCCAAAAATGGGTACGAGCCGTCCAGGGTAAGAAACGTCAATAATTCCCCTCCCACACCTACCTACCCCTGTATCTCAGTTTTGGGCTGCGGTACGCCCCTGAATACGGTTACCAAATCACTGTTTTAATCATTATTATTTATGTTTTGCAGGAAATAAGACAATCACAAGGCGTACCGTGGCATACTCCAGTACTCACGCGAGTACCATCGAAATCTGAACTTGAAAAAAAAAAAAAGTCTTGGTCGAAATCTGCATTAAAAATGATGATCAAGGGGGGTAGGGGGTTAAATTTAACAATTTTTTACACAACATTATTACATATTTTATTCTTAAAATGCACAGGGGTCCGGTTCATGTGCTTTGTTGCTAAATACCAGTTGAAATCGAACAAAAGTATCCTACATGAGTTGGGAAGACATCTGAGTCCAGCAGCCATATCACAGAATAGAACGTTATACATAGGTTGGGAAGACATCCGAGTCCAGCAGCCATATCATAGAATTTGGGAAAGTCATGTAGGATACTTTTGTTCGATTTCAACTGGTACAGTGCTTTGGGGTGTATAGAATCATTGGTAGTAAAGAATCAGTTCCTGTTTAAAACCAATTTTCTCAGCTCATATATTTTAGATTATTTTAAAACTTTCCAGGCTTGAAGATAATTCATATAAGCATACATTTAATCAACGGTAAAATTATTTGGGACATATTTCCATGCAAAATATATCACTACGTGCAACACCTCTCAGAAAAAATGATTCTATACTACCTGAATGAAGTGCGTTTTTGAAACAAAAAATTCATACTGTCACAATAAACTCAGAAATAAATATTTGTTGTTTTAACAAATGTTAGGGACAAAAGTCAAAATGCAATCATCAATTAAGGTAACTTGTTGAATGTTGGCACTTTTAAGGATAAAATGAAATTATGTAAATATTAGTGCAAAAACGCCTATTAAAAAATCACAGCTTCAGGACAATAATTTTAGAAAATTTGTCATACAACTTAAAAGGTAAATCTAAATCAGAAATTAAATAAACATTTTCCTTTCATTTTAAAATGAGACGTTTAACCCAAGTGATCCCCCCCCCCCCCCCCCCCCCCCCCCCCCCCCCCCCCCCCCCCCCCCCCCAAAGCACTGTATTACAACTGGCGACGAAGCACATGAACCGGACCCCTGACCCTGTGTTAAAATGCACCAGATGTTTTTATTTCAAAATTTTCTCGGCGGAAGTTCCCCGGACCCCCACCAGCGGAAGACCCACTCCCACACCTACCCCTCGTCAGTATCTCTAATACTGGTCACGGTACGCCGCTGGCATGTGACTCAGTAAAACAAATACGCCTAACCTATGATTTTCTTTTCTCTTCTAGTTTTCGGTTTTAATGTTTATATGCTCTCGTTTAATTAATCCTACCAGAAACGGACCGATGCAGGAACAAGCGTACCATTACATAAACGTACCAGCGTATAAGCGTACCATTTTAGGAGCAAGCGTCCCATGTATAGGATATATAGTGGTAGCAGATTTTCGGAGACCAGCCTGATCTGCATGTTGACTTCCTCAGCTTCTGCCCGTAGAAGGGGGACGTGCATGTAGAATGGAATAGATATGTCCTAAAAACACAAATGTTTTCCATAGGGTATGCTATTTGTTACCTGGTTACATTGGATACAAAAGTATTGGACATGTTTGCATTAATAATTAATATTGTTTTAGGACATACCTTAGTTTGGGTACATGGTTACACAGGGCTACACAAGGTACAAACTGTGTACAAGTGGGTACAACTAATATTATTAACAGATTTGAGGCACATCAATTTTGGAAACATGGTTACACAGGGTACACCAGGTACAAACTGGGTACAAGTGGGTACAACTAATAATATTAATAGATTTAAGGCACATCCATTTTGGAAACATGGTTACACAGGGTACACCAGGTACAAACTGGGTACAAGTGGGTACAACTAATAATATGTAACCATATTATTACCCTGTGTAATCCAAAATAGATGTGCCTTAAATCTATTAATATTATTAGTTGTACCCACTTGTACCCAATTTGTACCTGGTGTATCCCTGTGTAACCATGTATCCAAAATGGATGTGCCTTAAATCTATTAATATTATTAGTTGTACCCACTTGTACCCAGTTTGTACCTGGTGTACCCTGTGTAACCATGTATCCAAAATGGATGTGCCTTAAATCTATTAATATTATTAGTTGTACCCACTTGTACCCAATTTGTACCTGGTGTATCCCTGTGTAACCATGTTTCCAAAATTGATGTGCCTCAAATCTGTTAATATTATTAGTTGTACCCACTTGTACCCAGTTTGTACCTGGTGTACCCTGTGTAACCATGTATCCAAAATGGATGTGCCTTAAATCTATTAATATTATTAGTTGTACCCACTTGTACCCAATTTGTACCTGGTGTATCCCTGTGTAACCATGTTTCCACAATTGATGTGCCTCAAATCTGTTAATATTATTAGTTGTACCCACTTGTACCCAGTTTGTACCTTGTGTATCCCTGTGTAACCATGTTTCCAAAATTGATGTGCCTTAAATCTATTAATATTATTAGTTGTACCCACTTGTACCCAGTTTGTACCTGGTGTATCCCTGTGTAACCATGTATCCAAAATTGATGTGCCTCAAATCTGTTAATATTATTAGTTGTACCCACTTGTATCCAGTTTGTACCTGGTGTACCCTGTGTAACCATGTATCCAAAATGGATGTGCCTTAAATCTATTAATATTATTAGTTGTACCCAATTTGTACCTGGTGTATCCCTGTGTAACCATGTATCCAAAATTGATGTGCCTTAAATCTATTAATATTATTAGTTGTACCCACTTGTACCCAGTTTGTACCTGGTGTATCCCTGTGTAACCATGTATCCAAAATTGATGTGCCTCAGATCTGTTAATATTATTAGTTGTACCCACTTGTACCCAATTTGTACCTGGTGTATCCCTGTGTAACCATGTTTCCACAATTGATGTGCCTCAAATCTGTTAATATTATTAGTTGTACCCACTTGTACCCAGTTTGTACCTGGTGTATCCCTGTGTAACCATGTTTCCAAAATTGATGTGCCTTAAATCTACTAATATTATTAGTTGTACCCACTTGTACCCAGTTTGTACCTGGTGTATCCCTGTGTAACCATGTATCCCAAATTGATGTGCCTCAAATCTGTTAATATTATTAGTTGTACCCACTTGTATCCAGTTTGTACCTGGTGTACCCTGTGTAACCATGTATCCAAAATGGATGTGCCTTAAATCTATTAATATTATTAGTTGTACCCACTTGTACCCAATTTGTACCTGGTGTATCCCTGTGTAACCATGTATCCAAAATTGATGTGCCTTAAATCTATTAATATTATTAGTTGTACCCACTTGTACCCAGTTTGTACCTGGTGTATCCCTGTGTAACCATGTATCCAAAATTGATGTGCCTTAAATCTATTAATATTATTAGTTGTACCCACTTGTACCCAGTTTGTACCTGGTGTATCCCTGTGTAACCATGTATCCAAAATTGATGTGCCTCAAATCTGTTAATATTATTAGTTGTACCCACTTGTACCCAGTTTGTACCTGGTGTACCCTGTGTAACCATGTTTCCAAAATGGATGTGCCTTAAATCTATTAATATTATTAGTTGTACCCACTTGTACCCAGTTTGTACCTGGTGTATCCCTATGTAACCATGTTTCCAAAATTGATGTGCCTCAAATCTGTTAATATTATTAGTTGTACCCACTTGTACCCAGTTTGTACCTGGTGTATCCCTGTGTAACCATGTATCCAAAATTGATGTGCCTTAAATCTATTAATATTATTAGTTGTACCCACTTGTACCCAGTTTGTACCTGGTGTACCCTGTGTAACCATGTTTCCAAAATTGCTCTGCCTCAACTCTATTAATATTATTAGTTGTATATATATTATTAATGGAAAAATGGAAACATGTTCAATACTTTTGTATCCAATGTAACCAGTTGTGCCTGGGTACAAAAAATGGACTGTGTGAAAAAGTTTGGGCTATTTTTTTTGTAATTTGCCTGGGTACAAAAAATGGACTGTGTGAAAAAGTTTGGGCTATTTTTTTTGTAATTTTTTTTATAATTTTTTTTTTTTGTCATTTATTTGTATCCAATGTAACCAGTTGTGCCTGGGTACAAAAAATGGACTGTGTGAAAAAGTTTGGGCTATTTTTTTTGTAATTTTTTTTATAATTTTTTTTTTTTGGTTATTTATTTGTATCCAATGTAACCAGTTGTGCCTGGGTTCAAACAATGGACTGTGTGAAAAAGTTTGTAGCTTTGGGCCATATATGTAGAGGAAGGGTGCTCCCGCTGGCTCGTGCGTTAAGTCGTTTGTGCCACCCTACCACGTCATTGTTGGTCCTAACAGTCTCTCTGAAAACCGACCAGTGTTCTGATTTCCATACAGAGCCGTCTATCCAATTAGTGCGGACGTAGTTAACCAGCTGGATGTTCTCGGGACATGATGTACCGGCAAGCTGCTCCAACTCCTCGAATGTCTCCCTGGTGTGTTCGGCTGGGATGAATGGCAGAGCAAGAAGTTTTCGGATGAATCCATACTTGTCCGCCTTTTCGTGATAACTCGTGCTCAGACCCAGACGCATGATCTGGCGATACACACACTGGGTCCAGTGAAAGACGCAGCCTCGGACAATCCCGAGGCTGAATACCTCTCGGATGGCCTGCCAAGCAGCTGGAAACAGAATCAAACATGCGTTTGCGCGTCCGTCTGAGCGTGTATAATTCAAACAATTAATTACTAATTAATTAGTTGTTCTTTTCTTCACTCATTGAAATGTTTGTCCGTGTTTGTGTTTCATTGCGCGTGTATCAAAATGAAACATGCGCGTCCGTCTGAGCGTGTGTAATTGTTAAGTCTTTTCTTTTAGAAAGCGTACTGCGCTTGTATCTGCCGACCAAAATCATAATGCCAAAATTGAGTTAAATTAAATTCTGCAAATGAGGAATACTAGTATTAAGAACTGTTTATGTTATTATATTTTCATAGACATAGTATTAGAAAGAGAGAGATAATAATAAGTTGATATCATGGTATTGGATACTTTAATGGGATAAATTAGTGTGCTTGGAAACTATACATTACTCTAAATGCATCGATATAAATACGGACGTATACTTTAAGGTAAATAAACATTGTTACATGATTTAAATAAATTAAATAAATTATTTTAAAGATCATTTTAAAGATCATTAAACGAGTGAAGTGGATGCTTAAAAGTACCATAAATAATGAGAATATAGTCAAGCATACACATCATGCACATACAATTTTTTTTTCATCATTTACCTCGGCATTCACTTAAATATGAATATATTATCAATAAATTAATATGTTCACTGCTTATTATCGATGATCCATTATGTTTTATATTCGATATACTAGATAATTGATATACCAATGAATCACTATAGAGTTATATATGTGGTACGCTAGCCTAATAAATTGGCTCCTATGCAGTTTTTTTTTTTATTATTCTGACGTTCTATGTAACTGCATATACGCCTAATTTCCTTTGCAAAAAAAACGACTGGAAAAAACGCTCGAACACCCATGTGATTTTCGAACGAAATTGAGCAGCTTATCAGACTTCTGTGCGTAAACCATGACGATAATCTAACAAAATAATAAGTTATTTACCATTTACTTTCGGTTTTATTTTTTTCCGAAGCATATTTTACAAGACGAATTTCACTTTGTTTTAATTTGTACAGCTTATAATGATATTAGAAAGAAATATATCAGAAAATATTACATACAAAGGCCAAATATGTTTAAATTTATAACACTTCTACAATCTTCAAAGAAGAAAGAACTTTTTAATTTAAGTAAATATTTGTCAGAGGCGTTTACTGTCAGATGTTCTATTCCAAATATTATTTCTTAAAATATATTCAAGTACATCCTCACATAAATTGTTATTTTATATATAATTCCTTTTGTTTTTTGATATCCTTGGATTATTGATTAAAATGTGTGATTTATATAAGCTATGATTAATTAAGGAGTATTGAAAATTGAACTATAAGTGAGTGTGTAGAAGTATGTGTAACCTGTCATGTGATTATAATTATGTATTACAAATTATGTATGTAATGATGAGAAACTGTAAAAGTTTAAGTCAATAAAGTATCTATCTATCTATCATATTTTACATAATATATCGTTTTTTTTGTAGATCGCTATACATGTGTATTGACAATATATTGACAAGTGCGCGTCTCTCCCAACGTTGCATGCGCATGCGCATAAGTACATATTTTCCACTGTGGACAACGTGTCACGAAACTGCGTTGTGTATACTGTACCTAGTATAAAGTTTTCAAGTCTTAGGTTAACAAAAGGTAATGGGCGAAGGGTGCCGGGATATTTATTATGTATTACCCCTTCAGACATTCTCCTAAAAGAAAAATTAAAAAATCTCGCTTGTTTTATAGCCTGATCTGGGGGAAAAAGCACCTAACCATAGACCTACTGTATGTCCATGACTTAACTTAAGCTTGTTTGTTTTGTTTTGTTATGTTCATTTCATTTAGTGTGTAGGGGGTGGGGTGAGTTTACGGGTGGATTCAGGGGGCGACCCACTAAACAATCTGTACAATATGGAAATTTATATTAAACAAGAGCTGTAGTGTGGTCGAAAGGCAACTCGGGGAGGGAGGGGATACCTGGCGATTTTTTATTGTGGCCTCATTTCAGGTTGTGTTTTTATTGATATTTCATCTGTGTGTCTGAATTTAATCTAAATTGCTTTATATGTAAATGATTGCGTTCAAATTAAAAAAAATAATATCCAATTATGGAAGATAAAATGAAAACAATTTTCCTCCCCCTGTCCTCCATGGGGGGGGGGGAGGGGCGGGGGGGAATTTTCCACCCCCTGTCCTCCATGTGAGGGGTGGGGGCGCATAATTGATATAGTTGTATATTTGATAAAACAAAACAACACAGACATATGTAAAAAAAACATTCGGGTGGTGTTGGGATGGTTGTGAGGCGAAACATATTGATAAACTGATAAAACAAAACAACACAGATATATGCAAAATATACAAAACAACAACAACATTCGGGTGGTAGTGATGATGGTGTGTTGGGATGGTTGGGGTGTGGGTGTGGGGGTAACACAAATTGACCAAAACAACACAGAAATATGTAAAAAAAAAAAAAAAAAAAGTTTCCAGTGGGGGTGGAGCGTAATGGGTGGGGGTGTGCAACATAGCTTTATGTGTAAGAATTAACCAAAACAACACAGAAATATGTAAAAAAATATATAAAAATCGAGTTTCAAGTGGGCAGGCGGGGAGTGGGGGAGGGTGGTGGCAGGGCCACATAAGAATTGACCAAAACGAGACAGAAATATGTAAAAATATATATATATATATATATCGAGTTTCGAGTGGAAATATAAGAGCCGTAACTCCGCCGTTACTGGTCCGATCTGGTTGGTTTTCGAACTTGGCCAGTAGAGATAATAAAATTTACCAAAACAATACAGAAATATAAAAAAATATATAGTTTAGTCTGTGGGGGTTGTGGGGGGGGGGGGGGGGGGGGGGTGCGGGGGGCATAGCAATATGTGTACGAATTGACCAGAACAACAAAGAAAAAGAAGGAAAAAAATAGAGATTCGAGTCGGTGGGGGCGGGGCGGGGCAACATAGCTATATGTGTAAAAATTGACCAAAACAATACAGAAATATGAAGAAGAAAAAATAGTTCAGAGTCGTGGGGAGGCGGGGTGCCGGGGGGTTGTGCGGGGCGGGGACGGGAGTAGGGGCGGGGTAACATAGATATATGTGTAAGAATTGACCAAAACAACACAGAAATATGTAAACAAATAAATAAACAAATTGAGTTTCGAGTGTGGGTGGGGGGAGGCCCTGGGGTGTTGGAAGGCGGGCGTGGGGGTGGGGGCAACATAGCTACATTTGTAAGAATTGACCAAAACAACACAAAAATATGTAAAAAAAAAAAAAATTGAGGGGGAGGGGGGGGTTTAGAGGAGGGTGGAGAGGGTGGGTGGGGGGGGGCAACATAGCTATATTTGTAAGAATTGACCAAAATAACAGAAATATGTAAAAAAATAAAATGGAGGGGAGAGGGGTGTGTGTGGGGTAGGGGTGGTGGGCGCGGAGGAGGGAGCTAATGCCCAAATATGGGTGAAGTACAAATAAGATGCATAATGATATAAGATCCCAAACCAAAGTTATAACTATATATACACCAGCTTACATGCAAACCCAGATCTGCCTTTATTGCACATGTTATGGGCCGTCACAATTTGGGTTCCATGGGAGCCCAGAATTTGCGGAGGAAGGCAACATTACTTAAGCAACCCTTTACAACATACTATAAGGAAACAAAATCCCAAATTTAGTTGAGCTAGGATGGGACGTCGTGCTTTATAAAAAGAAATCGTTGTGTGTTTGGTAGAGCTGAACATGGTGATTTTGTTTACGAAAACAATAACTGTCACTAGTATTCAAAACCCCCATCCAACCCCGCCACCCCCCCCCCACCCCCACCCCCCAGGGTTTATGGGATGACTAGTTGTCAGTTGTCCGTCGCCCGTCGTCGTCCGCAAACTTTTTTTGCCTTTTGAACACTCTTGCAACTTCATTATTATTATCTTTACCAAACTGCTAATTTTCATATATTTTATATTCTCTTTATTACTGTAGAATAATAAACAAATAAAACAAGTAATGTTAACAATACTATAAATATAACAAAAATATTACTTTTAAATCGGCATGAAACATGTGTAGTTTAAACAAACTACACAATGTTTTACGATTGTAGCAATAAACGGTTCTATTCTATTCTATCGACGGTGCATGGTGGGTTGCGTATGGTGAACTAATATGCGCATTGAACTCTGGGTAAGAATTTCAATCAAGATGGCGGTAACCCTCGATAATTCGGAAATATGTCGATATTTTCGTGATAAATTTGGATAATCTGAGATATTTCATCGTGGCAGGTGAATTTTGAAACACCTATCGACTCAAAAAAAAATCTTCTTTCAACCTGTGCATATATAATGTACAAACAATGCTGTTTAAAAGCGTGAAATCTTCCCAACAGATTCCGTTGGGAAAGTCCAGTCGTAAAAGGTGCAATAATCAATACACGTTGATGCTCGCCAATACGAAAAATTTCAAAAGAGCATTAAACGTGTATTTTAACACACTAGTGGTACGCTTGCTCTCGGAAAGTGGTACGCTTGCTCCCGGTACGCTTGTGCAATGGTACGCTTGCTCCATCATTCAAACGGACGAGTATACTTGTTGGCCCCCTGCTATATTTAGGGTTATAAAAAAGGACTACCTGGCCCCCAGAATAACGTTTTTAGTGTTTTATAGATGTTATAATACAACATATCACTGGAAAGCTCAGAATATGCACTTTCAAAAACAGTAAACATTTAAATTTAGATGCGAAATAAGCAAGTGCAACACATATATATCAGAATCACAAAATTGGCATATTGTGATCGCTTAAAACAGATGGCCCCCTCTCGGAATTATTTAATACAGCGTTGATCTGTAATAACTTTATATATTTATTTAGCTCAGTGAAGTAAGAAGAGAGTGAATGGGCACATAATCGAATCTCGCACGATCTCGTATGGCTAAAACGAGAAAGATAAACGTCTCTGTACATGATCAGAAATTTCATCGTGATCGCTGGGCGCTCTTTAAAAATGCTTCGAACTGCGGCAGGTGCGCGGTTAACGCTATCAGTCAATTGTTATGAATATAGCGGAATGGGTTCATTGTACCGGTAATCAGATTCGCGTTAATCTAGTTGTAATAAAGATAAACTTGTTACACCTTCGTTGCTATTTTGACGCTTCTATACATACACATATTCTTTCAAGGTTTATTAAAATCATGGTTTATTTATTGGCAAATGCTGGTTAGCGATAGATGACGAATTTTATTTTGAGTGTTTGTAAAAAGGGGCATTAGCATTAAGTTAAGCGTACTAGAGTTACGAGTGATTTCTTTTTGTATTTATTTCGAAACATATTTAAAAGATGTCATTAATAAAAGGGAATATATATAAAATACATTATACATGCACACAATTTCGATATTTTGAGGTGGTGGGGGGGGGGGGGGGGGGGTGGTGGGGGGGGGGGGAGGGGATGTTGATTGTTGTTGTTTTCTAAATGTGTATTCATTTATAGAAATATAATATAATTACAAAACTCTGGTGTGACCACAGACCTAACCTAATTATTAGTAAGTGCAACTGGTCTGTGGTTTATCTAACTTTTTTTTTTTTTTAACGTTTTCAATTATTAAGGTTCTCAATTCACACTCATTTTTTTTGATTGAATTGTTTTTTAATATATTACATAATAACTCATTTTTAAAATACTAGCATCCGTCTAAGTGGAACTTTTAAATATCTTGTAACATGACACAGTAACTCGCAACACCGAATGAGATAATTTTGTATAAAAAAATAATATCACATGAAAAACTTGTAATTAAACACGTAAGTGGGTTTTAACAGTGCAGATACATCAGTTTAGCATTAGTTATATTTTCCTAATATTGTCATATTAAAACGGCATAACAAATCAATTTGTTAATATGATAATTTGTTAAATAAAAATGAAACGTTAACACACTTATGCGTGTGTTTTTTGACAAATCCGAATGAACATAATCTATTTCTTATGTGTTTAGTTTCATAGAAGCATATAATATAAATAAAATTGAAAAGTAATAATATTACACAATCATGGTATATATTCGATGTCAACACACCACGGGTGGCCAGTGTTTGCCAGTGATTTATGACCTCTTTGATCTAAACAAACATCCTGCTTAGGACGGCCAATTAGCCACGGGGCACCGTATAATTATGATTGGAGAAACCCTTTATATCTTTTGATCGCAATAAACAACTGCCATAAAACCCTGCGTTAGCGCCGCTTCATTTAACTGTTTTTTGCGTGATTATAGATCTATGTAGGTCATATGGGTTTGAAAACTTATAGTAAAAAAAATACTATCTCCAGGATGCATAATTTATGGTGAAATGCATTGGAAAGCGCTCAATTGATACAGACATTAAAAGTTGTTGTTCGTTGTTCAACTGCTGGAAAGGACATTTAATTAACCAAAAGAGCACCAACACAGATGGGTTGAATAAGAGTTTTTAAAACATAATTAAAGCGTTTACATAAACAAAAAGTGTACCACTACATTCTTTAATCATATTTCTCGACAGCGAGGTGTTTGTATTGGAGGAATTAACTAAAATTAAAAAACCTAAAGCGTTTCCTACAGCATCGTCGTTGGCTAGAATCGGCCATGTATGGCCGTTTTGGTCGACACTCTATGTCGTCTTTAAGACAAAATTCGGGTTTTTACATAACAAAAAGTGTACCACTACATCCGTCAATCATATTTCTTGACAACGAGCTGTCTATTTCCTAGGAATTAACTAAAACAAAAAAAATGTATAGCGAAGTCGAACAAGATGGCATTTCATAATCATTGGATGGAATCGGCATGTATGGTCGTTTTGTGCGATATCTATGCAGTTGTTAAGACAAATTATTAGACAAAATTAAGGTTTTTGCATAATAAAAAGTGTACCACTACATTCTTCAATCATATTTCTCGACATCGAGCCGTCTATTTTCTAGGAATTAAATAAAACAAACAAATTAATAGAGAAGTACAAAAGGGTGCATTTAATCGGCATTGGCTAGAATCGGCCATGCTGGTCGATATCTATGCAGCCTTTAACACAAATTATTAGATAAATAAAGGAGTTTTGCATAAAAAAAGTGGACCACTACATTTTACAATCACAGTTTTCAACGGCGAGCTGTTTATTTTTGAGGAATTAATTAAAACAAACAAATGTATAGCGGATTTGCGCCATCTCGACATCTCTGATAAACAATACTTTAACGAACATGGCCGACCAACAGTTTGTGCATTTTATTTTATATCAATCAATTCACTGTAAAGTAACGTAAAAATACCCAAAATGTCAATATCAACTATTAGTAATATAACAACAAACAAGTTCTGTGAAGTAAGATGACCTAATAATGCAAAACAGTCAAATATTTTACAATTTCACAAAGCAGAGCACTTCACCGATGGAAACAAAATGGCGGATATTCAGAAAAGTTTACCGCTAAAACGAGGTTCCTTCCACTTCTCGAAGCCATACGAGATTTCAGTCAGCTGCGCTATATCTCCATTACGGGTCACCATTCACTCTCTTCTTACTTCACTGTTTAGCTGAAGGTAACTACTTTCTAAAACTTTAAAGATAATTTAAATCGTATGAAAACTGGCAAAGTTATAAGTCGCTGTACAGTATATATACATGTGAAATCGTATTTTTTTAGCCGCGATATTTTGGTTCGGACCACCTGGCACCGAAAATATTTTTATGAAGTACTTTACCGAAAATACTTTTGTTTATATAAACTTAATTCTTATGTTGTGCTCTTTACTTAGATATAAAAATTACTAAAGTCCGTTTATAAATAACAAAGGTATTGATTCTATAAGTAATTTAAATTTAAGGTATTCTGATATGTTTTTGTATAGGTAGTTGTATAGTTAATTAACATGAGATCATGGTCTATACGGTATCAGGTCGTTTCGGCACCAAACCGTTTCGGCACCTAGACGTTTCGGCCCCTAGACGTTTCGGCATCAAACCTTTTCGGCACCTATTTTATTTTTTACCCTAGACGTTTCGGCACCCGTTTTAATACTGTTGATTGAAGTATTTGTTATTATGATATCATTTAAAAATAATATATATATATAAATAAATAACTTATTACTATGTTATTTCAGCTTTAGGCAAGATGAATCAAGGATGACTAAATGAAGAATAGATCAATTTCCGACGCAAGATGTTGACTGAAAGATGATTAAATAAAGGATGATTAAATGAAGAATTAAGAAATAATTTAAAAATAAATATATATATATATATATATAGATAAATAACTTTTTACTATGTTATTTCTGCTTTAGGCAGGATGAATCAAAGATGATTAAATGAAGAAAAGTTCAATTTTCGACGCAAGATGTTGACTGAAAGATGTTAAAATGCAGGATGATTAAATGAAGAAACGTTCAGTCTTCAAAGCCGTGGAGACACTTACAGACTTAATCGTCCTTTATATTATGTGTATTGCTACATAAATAAATAAATCTCTCAAAATTTATCACTTCCAGTAATTTTAATGTGTTTATTCTGTTTTACTGTGTTTTAATGTTTTTATTCTGTTTTACTGATGTATTTATTATTATGGAATACAATAAATAATGCCATTTATGTAACCCGAATAATAAAAAAAACATGATTAGTTGTTTGACCTTGATTGTAACATGTTCATCTATATTATTATCATATTAATATTCAATAGGTGTTCACGTTACAGCGTAAGACCCAAATATGTGCATTTTGCTTCATCATCATATTGAGAAAAAAAAATTTGAAGCAAACATGTTCAATATTATAAATAAATGACTAATTAAACAACTTTTTATTCATTATAATCGGCAATATTTTTTTAAATATACATATTTAATGTAAGTTCAGCAAGGAAAGCACAATTATTAAAAATAAAAATAACGATATAAAGAAGATATTTATTCAGTTTCGGCTTTCCACCTTCGATTAGTTGATCAAAGAGATTGTCCGAAAATCACAAAAAAACAAAACACTAATGATTTGCTAATGAAGTTTGAAGTGAAAAGTGTTTGAAGTGAAATTTATTAAAATGAATTCCAGCCTTGGAGCTCTATGTATTTCATGCAGCTGCGAGGTCCGTCGTCGTCAGCATGCCGTAACATGTGACACTTGTGGTGGCTGGCAACATCGAACTTGCAAAACAGGTAAGTATCTAATTATAATTTATAGTAGCGCACTGTCATATTTTTAAATCAATATTTTCTTTTTTTTTAAGATTGAATCTTGTTACCTAACTGTTTACTATGGATAATCATGAAAAGAAAACTGTTCCACTAAATTCAAACTGATTAACCTGTCTCGGAATAAATTCCAATTTGTTTCACTGTTTTTCAATGTTTTTGGGGAAATTATTTTTTTTGTACGATGTAACTGATGAAACTCGGAAATGCACGTGCATTTAATAACACCAATATTTTATCTAAAATACCTAAAATTTAACTGATTTTGTGGTGCGTTTTCATTGACCGTGAGTATATATAAATCAATTTCAATTTTTAATTTAATAAAGCCCAACATCTATGTGTTTTACGTACTGAAATATCTACTGATTGGTATGTGCAATACACAATTACGAGTATACCGCAGTACCCGTAAAATTCTGCATAATTGTAATCTCTCTCTCTCTCTTTCTCTCTCTCTCTCTCACACACACACACACACACACACACACACACACACACAGTCTTCCAACTATTTTAAATATAAGTAATACAATTTCCTAAAATTTGCATCGGCTTTTTTTCATGTTTTTATATTTTCATGTTTGTATATTTTATCACATCCGATCTGTCTCTGTGATTAGTTTAAAAGTAAATAGAAATTATTTTTCCTCATGTATTTAACAAGCTGAACGAAGTTCGTGGTGGCCGCCAGCTCGAAGGAGTAGTTTTGGATTTTGAACAAGGTAAGCTCATATGATCACGTAGCTGAAATAAACGTAAAGAGTATTTGCATATCATTATGTATATGTAGTTTAAATTACACATAAGTATAAGTCGAAATAATATCTCATAAACACTGTCGATTTCTTTCAGTATTAACAGGAAACAGTTGCTACTTATTGTTTAAAATATCAAAATTCACATATTGTTATTCTTCAGCTGCCTGGGGAGCTATTCACGATGTGTATCCTGCCGCTGATGTCAAGGGATGTGCCGCACTTCCATTGGGGACAAGCCGTGATGAGGAAGGTCGCATCGCTGGGTCTTAAAATCATCAACGAGCAACAACGAGAGGAAAGGCGTCCACGACTACATCAGGAAGATCCTGGCTCTACCGTTCCTGCCACCAGCTCACATACAGGGAGCGTTTGACATCCTGTCTCAGATGACCAATACACCGGAACTCCAGCGACTGGTTCAGTACCTGGATAGCACCTGGATGAAGAATTCGACCTGGTCCTACAGACAGTGGTCTGTGTTCAACCAATCAGTCCGTACGAATAACGACGTCGAAGGTAAGACTGACATTATTGTATACTTCAGTACCCGAACAACCTACACAGTATAAAATGCTTACTGCAATTTTTAATAAATGTAAATTTTATTGGCCAAACATAGAATATAGCAACCTCTATATATATAATAAAATGCGTACTTGCTAATTTTACCCAATATTAAATTTATACATTATTTAATAGACGCTCTGGTTTGCAATGTATTGTTAATAGTTAATTTGCACGCCTGTTTTTATGCTGAATACATGCACAGCTTTAAAAAATAATTTCTACTTCAGGGTGGCACAGGAGACTGAACGGGAAAGCTGAAGAGAAGCTAACATTAGTTGGCGTGCAGGTGCAGCTTGTTTGTGAGCAGGCACTTTGCAGGTTTCAGAGGGTCGCATACAAGCGTATGCAGGGAAGAACGGCGACGCCATTGGAACAGTATGAGGCCAAGGAAGTTTCAACATCTGAATTCCTGCGAGAGATTGGAAGGATGTACGCGCCACCAATGGATACCATTGATAGTGTTGAGGAATAAAAATCTTGACTGTGTGTGTAATGTGAACTATGCTAAGTGTTTGATGATGGCAAATAAACAGAATTAGGTTTTATGAAATCCCTTAATTCATGCACTGATATTCAGGAACTATGTTAACAACTGTTGTTTATAAATGGATAGTGTGGAGGTATTGTTTTTGTTGTTGATATTCTGATTAAATTAATGCAAAATAAAAACTATATTAAAATATATGTTACATCAGGGAGTACGTTATATAACGTACTCCCTGGTTACATGTGTTATTCATTTTAATATTACCATTTTAATATTCCTTACTGATATATGTGATATAATTACTAATTAATTCACTGGCAATAAAAAAACAAAAACGGTGCTATATATTTACATCTATCTATCTATCTTCCTTTAATGCCAAACCCCTGCTGGGGACCTAGGCATGCGTCGTCATACCGACAAAGACTGTTAGTATTTTAAAAATATATATAAAAGAAATTTAAGAAAAACATTGAAGTTTTTGGATGTTAGGTTTAAAAATAAAAACAAACATTGAATTTATGGTGAGATATGTTCAATTCTGCTGACTGCAGAATTGAACTGTTCTATATTGGGTAATATAGGGATGTCAGGAGCTAATGAATTCCAGTGGAAGACTGTTCTGGGGAAAAAGGAGAATTTGTAGTAGTCAGCGGTTGCGTCAATTAATTTGAAAGCAAGCGAGTGTGAATGTCGGGATTGTCTGTTCGTCAGTGTCATGTAGTCTTCTAGAGGGATAGCTACCAGGTCATTTGTGATCTTGTAACATAGTGAGAGTCGACTGTCGATACGTCTTTGGTCTAGTCTTCTCCACTGTAGGGACTGGAGCATCTCAGTGACACTACTGGTCCGTCTGTAGTCGTCTTTTGCCCAGCGTGCTGCCCGGCGCTGTACGGCCTCGATCTGGTTTATGGCAGTCACAGTATGAGGTGACCAGATACTTGAGCAGTACTCCAGCTGAGGGCGGACAAGAGTTTTATAGGCCATGGACTTTAGATCTTCAGAATGTACCTTGATGTTTCTCCTTAAAAACCCTAATGTTTGATTTGCTTTTTTGGTGATGTTGTTGATGTGTTTGTTCCATTGTAAGTCCTCTGCAATAGTGAGGCCTAAGTATTTTGCAGAGGAGGTAGACTCAAGTTTAGTGTTATGTAAGTAGATACATGTCTATATCTATAGACAATTTCTCCTTATTTAACTACCTTAAAATACACTAAAATGACTAATTATTTCATATTGATTGACACATTAAAAAAAATATATAACGGTGCCGAAACGTCTAGGGGCCGAAACGTCTAGGTCCGAAATGGTTTGGTGCCGAAACGTCTAGGTGCCGAAACGGTTTGGTGCCGAAACGACCTGAAATCGTCTATACTGAGATCAAACAGAATATTCAATTAAGACCAGTTAAGACCTTTATTGTTTGTTTGTAGCAATTATCACTGATTATAGAGATCATAGTAAAACCGAAATAATATTTTTAATGCAATAATTTACCAAATTGGTAATTTTAACCCATCTCGTATGATGTTCATTTGTTTAATTTTGAATTCGGCACAAATGTTTGATTTTATATGAATCCGCTTTTATTGTATTGTCAAACACATTATAATGTTTGCGCCGAATAAATAATTGAATTTAAAACGTAACTTTTTCCTATTGAATACTGTAAGATATAATACTTGCATATTTTTTTCTCATCTCAGCGCCACAATCATTGTTTCGTGTATTTTACCTAGAGTGCAGAATTGTTTCCCAAGGCGGACGTGCGTAAGATTTTGGTCAATTTTCGGGTTCGTCTCTAGCCTCATAAAACGGTTGCGGTAGTGCATTGACAGGGTAAAAAAGTCCGTTTTCAAATAAAAGGATTTAACAATGTGTTAATTAAACCACGTATTAGCCATTATGCGTCGAGCGAGCGAAGCGAGCGATAAAAAAATTATACTGAGGGAGTGCATCGAAATTGTTTGATATTTTATCTACAGTAACATGGACATACATGTATGAATAAAAAAAGTCCGTTTTCAAATAAAAGGATTTAACAATGTGTTAACTAAACCACTCATTAGCCATTGTGCTCGAGCGAGCGAAGCGAGCAAGAATTTTTTTTATACTGAGGTCGTGCAACGAAATTGTTTGATATTTCATCTACAATAACATGGACATACATGTATGAATAAAAAAAGTCCGTTTTCAAATAAAAAGATTTAACAATGTGTTAATTAAACCACTCATTACATTATGCGTCGAGCGAGCGAGAACATTTTTTATACTGAGGGTGTGCATCGAAATTGTTTGATATTTTATCTACAGTAACATAGACATACATGTATGAATAAAAAAGTTCGTTTTGAAAAAAATGATTTAACAATCTGTTAATTAAACCACTCATTAGCCATTATGCGTCGAGCGAGCGAGAAAAAAATATATACTGAGGGCGTGCAACGAAATTTTATCTACAGTAACATGGACATACATGTATGATCCGGAATTTTTAGGGGGGGCGCGCGCCCTGGATCCGCTAGTGGGCTTCATCTGAGTGTGGCAGGCACAAAGGCAGTAGCGAGAATGATAGAGGCGGAATCCGTACACAAGCTAGTGATTAAAACTGAAGAAGTGCAGTATGTACACCATAGAACAGTTGGACCACTCCTTTATATTGAGGCAGTCACTATTATGAAACCGACGGTGCGGGATAATTCTTCACATGTGTCACCAAAGAAGTACACAAAGAAACGGCATCCAACAAAACCAGCCCCGATATCAGACGGCATCACGTACATAATGGGCGGAAAAGACAAAGAAGGTCTACAACTACAACATCATCTACAACAACACTAACAACACAACCTACACCATATTTGGCCGCAGCACCACCAACAACAATCAAAGTACCGAAGGTACTGAGAGCATGGAGAGCATGGTGAGCCATGATGAAATTGCGTCTTAGAATAAGGTCGTGTTTGATTACAATGAAACTGGAACTGGATTCAAAATCCATACTGTTTGTTTACAACAGTTTTGATAAATCTTGAACAAGATTTGAGAAACCGCGAATCCTGCTTTCGGGATTGATTCGTGCAGATTCAAGACGGATCATTCGGAACACTTCGGCCAATGATGCTACGAATGACAACAGATCAGGACTAAAAAAAGTGTTTTTTCGGGTAACATCTTCAAAAAAAATAGTTAGGGGGATTTTTTGTTTATTAATTTGTTTTTTTCCTCTAACTTTGGATGGCTAAAACAGAACCGTGGATGGACCTTGGAACAAGGTGTGTATTGAATGTTTCATGCATTAACTGTTTTTTCATTAAATAAATAAAACATTCAATAGTAAATAAACTTAATAAACCTGACAATCCTGTATTACTAATCAAAAGCTGTTCTTGTGTACACTGGTCACAGATAATGTTTTGCCATTTGCGGGCTTTGAAGGACAGATTTAAATTCAAAGATTTCAAGACAAATTAAGTCTTTTAACATTAAAATTTACCCAAGCGTTAAAATATTCATAAAGACCAGGCATTTACAATTTATTTTTATTTACCAAGTAATATATATTGTTAACTAGGGTTAAACAACAAACCACATTAAAATATTGATGACTATTAAATATTTCTGTGTGTTTACTCAATTTATTATTTTGTTCATGATGACGCTGACATCATTTCATTCATTTATATGTTATAATACATTTCTAATGTAAGTACTTGTATAACACATACAAAACTAGAAACATCCATTTGACCATGAATTACATTGTAATTGCTTCACGCGCAGTTAAAACTATGACGTTTCAAGAAAAAACAAGTGAGGTGTGACGTGAGTATACCATAAAAGGTTAGGAAGGCAAGGCTTTACGTTTACATGGTCCAATTTGCCGCGATAAATATAGGTGTTATTCTGCATTTTTATCAATTTAGAGAAAAAAATGGTTGAGAAACGGGACATATGGGTATTGATTGAGTACAATAATAATATAAATATAAGGAATACATTTTATTTTTTTAACATTCACGGGACTATGAATAGCATCAGGTCGCGAGCAAAGTTAACAATCCCTTCTGGATTCACTAACTTATCACGTGACCTGATGATATTCAGTGCCATGAATGTTAAAAAATAAAATGTATTCCTTAAATACATTGGATTGAGTAATAATGTAGTGGTTTAGTGGTAAATGTATATTCTGATGAAGGCCTTTGGCCGAAAGCTAATAAATTGAGTAAACACATAAAAATGTTTATTGTACAGATCCCTATGGGTCACAAAAGTAGAAGCAAACCTTTCTTTAGGCCTCATATTATTGAGATAAGGCCAAAAAAAATAGGTGTGTAACTTTTTTAAGCAAAAAAAATAAATATCCCTACCCACCTACTCTATTTTATTAAGAGCTACTAGGGGAAACACACCTCTTTTTTGGTTTAATACAAATTGTGTATCTTATGTTGTTTTTTTTACTCATTGTTTCTTATTCATTCAGGTTCATTTATAATATCAATAAATCAATGCTATACAGAACAACGTTTACATTGCTAAAATTTATTTTCAGTTTTAGCATTTCATTATAACGTACGGATTTACCAAACCAGATTCATCAAACCGGTTTCGGTTTTATTTATTTTTTTGCATGGTGTTTTAAGCCATTTATCAACAGAACAATTAGGTTATGTATGGCGGCCAGTTTAATTGGTGGAGGAAGACCTCAGCTATTTGAGACGAACTCAGATACAAAATTCCCCGCCATTCTGTCTAAGCTACGCAATTTCATCTAATGGGATTCAATTTCGGTATAGTCTGGCACAATCACGCGTTCTGTTCTGTCACACATGTATTCATAAAACATCAAATACCACATATCTTTACGATTACATTGTTCAGAATGTAATGACCTCCTCTCAAAGAGACGCGCGGGAATGGTTACCGTCCGTGTTATCGAGGTATAGACAGGCGATGTGTACCAGTAGGGTACAAGACGAAATTTCGCGCGCAATTGGAGAAGGGATAACAAAGGATAGTTGCTTATGCGATAACCATTACTCACCAAACCTATTAAATATTATATGAAGACTATACAGGCCATGTCACAACATATATGTATAGTTCTTAAATATATAAATCCAAGAAAGATGGAAGATATGCGTTTGATGGTGTTGCAAGAGAAATTAAGTATAAATATTATCTGGTTAAAAATCTCAATAAACTATCCTAGGAGATCAATACGGCGTATGAATATATTGTTGGACGTATTGTGATGATGATGATAGATCTATTTATAGACCGCACAGCAAAACGATGGATAGCTATATAAACAATATATAACTTAAACAATGTGTCGAAGAAATTATTTGAAATTTCTAAATGACATTACCTTATTTGTATCCGCACTAGAAAAGAAGAAACACCTGTTAAAATATGGGTCTTCTTTTTCAGGCAATGCGTCGATTCATCAGTGAGGCTGTAGTTAGGATTCGTGAAAAAACACTTTAACTATAGCTTGGTGAACAAGTTCACCATGCTAAAAACGAAAATGCCAGAAAACAGATATACGGTGCTGAGCATACAGAAACTCAAGAAATCAGCCAACAATACCATCCAAGGCACTTCACAAAACTTAAGAAGAAAAAGAAGAAATTTGCAAGACCGACGACAACCGCCATGCTTCTCATCGACGCACTGGTAAATGAAATCAATTCGCCAACAACACCGACTTCACTGCCGACAATGACATTATTATTTCTATTCAAAACAGTTGTTTAACCACAGATCAAGCTTTTAAAATATTATCAGATTGTGACAATGGCATTTTTGAAAATAAAATCAGCAAAACAATTTCTTCTAACCCTCATGGGGGCGAAGTGTATGTTATAGATTTGTGTGCTCTTCCTGATAGGAGGGACTGTCGAGTCGGTAACTTCTTGTGGGTAAATGATGGTAAAAAAACATAACATAGAAACCCCTTTTATTATTGTTCCCGATGTACACCAATTCATTTTTCATAGGCCTACCTTATAGCTCTAAGCTCTGTACTGAGTTCCCTAATATAGGAAGCTATATTTTTTATTACTTGTTTTGAAAGACCTATCTTAGTTTTATCGAAAAAACATACATAAGCCATACATTGAGTATGTTTTGAAAAAGCTGTTTGGGTCGGATGGTGCTGACCCACCTACTTGCATGTAGAAACATGAGGAAAATGTAAAATATACTTCTTTTTTTGATTATGCAACACATTATGAATACATTGCACAAATGTATGATTTACCCTTTATAAGTACTCTTCAAAAGTTGAATGTTAATTTTTAAGCCTTTTTTTTGGTTTGTTTACCTTGTCAACCAATCAAAATTAAGTGATTCTGTATAATAGCTCCGAATTTAACCTGGAACTTTTCCCCTGCCCTGCCCGCTGATTAAATTGGTTGGTAATTGGTGAAGTCTGATCTAAAGAGACATTCAAATCTGACTGAAGTTGTATTTTTCTGGCTAAATTGTTTGATACATTCAATCTGAGAAAAATGATGTCATTTTTTTTTAAAAAAATTAATCCTTTTCGACAAAATATGAGGGCTTAAAAGAGCTTCGGCTAAAGCAAAATGTTATTTGTGATTTTCAGGGTTCAAAACATCAGATTTTACCATAAAACACCAAGTGCTGTTTTTGTATATATTCAAAATCTGCCTTCAAATGTATTAATTAACATTATTCAGCAATTTCTATATGTGAAACCATCAAGAAAATGCAACTTTTCAATTTAAGAATTACAAAAAATAATTCTGAGACTATCCTCCCAAACTCGCTTTTTAGGGCCATGCCATGTTTTACAATATGCTCATTACACCAGGGTCATTTTCATGTAACCATGCAGCCTATAAGCACGGTTTAAAGTACAGGTCCATGAAAATTCATTAAAATGAAGGGGTGGGGTAGAAAAAAACTTTTGAAAAACATACAAAAGGTCATATTTTTGGTCAACAAAATAATCTAATTTGTAAAATGTAATAAACCGCATAAAATATTTGCATATCGACACTAACCATATAGAAGCGATGAACTCAAAGTCATAGTTTAACTCGACATCTCTTTCAAAACAGACATAAGCGGCTTTTCGGACAGATGTAGATTGTTACTTTCTGATATTTTTGCCAGACAATGTATGCAGAGCCCTCAGAAATGAATAAAACTTACTAGATGTACCTTTAACTGTGTCAAACATGTGCATTACAGGCCAATTTTGTATACCAGGTGTCAGGCATGGCTAATTTTGTGTCCACAACCCTTAATAAAAGAATTTAAATTACTTACGTTGCATCATAAAACTTCCAAATATTTAAAAACCATGAAAAGAGTTATAAAAAAAAGTCAAAATACACCATAATTCAACATTTCTCACACTTTCAAATCATTGTGTTAGAAAAGAAGTATGTCTACTTTCACTTTTACCCTATGCAGAATCTATCTTTAGGTCATACTACACCAATTCATTTTCCATAGGCCTACCTTATAGCTCTAAGCTCTGTACTGAGTTCCCTAATATAGGAAGCTATATTTTGTATTACTTGTTTTGGAAGACCTATCTTAGTTTTATCAAAAAAACATACATAAGCCATACATTGAGTATGTTTTGAAAAAGCTGTTTGGGTCGGATGGTGCTGACCCACCTACTTGCATGTAGAAACATGAGGGAAATATAAAATATACTTCTTTTTTTGATTTTGCAACACACTATGAATGCATTGCACAAATGTATGATTTAATCTATATAAGTACTCATCAAAAGCTGGATGTTAATTTTTTAGCAAATTTTTGGTTTGTTTACCCTTTCAACCGATCAAAATTAAGAGATTCTGTATAATAGCCCCGAATTTACCCTGGAACTTTTTCCCTGCCCGCTGATTGGTTGGTAATTGGTGAAGTCTGATCTAAAGAGACATTCAAACCTGACTGAAGTTGTATTTTTCTGGCTAAATTGTTTGATACATTCAATCTGAGATAAATGATGTCATTTTTTAAAAAAAATAATCCTTTTCGACTAAATATGAGGGCTTACAAGAGCTTCGGCTAAAGCAAAATTCCTTTGATTTTGACGCGTAAATCCAGAATCTTCAAAATGCCGTATCTCGATAACCATTCGAATCTTTTGCTTCAAATTGAGTGATTTTAAATTGATTTCGTCAACAACATGTGATTTTCAACTAGTTGAAGCAATCTTGTAAATAATATCTACTCAAAAATGATATTTGTGATTTTCAGGGTTCAAAACACCAGATTTTACCATAAAACACCACTGTTTTTGTATATATTCAAAATCTGCCTTCAAATGAATTAATTAACATTATTCAGCAGTTTCTATATGTGAAACCATTAAGAAAATACAACTTTTCAGTTTAAAAATGACAAAAAATAATTCTGCGACTATCCTCCCCAACTCCATTTTTAGGGCCATGCCATGTTTTACAATATGCTCATTACACCAGATTGCCTGTAACTGTACTTTTTGTTGTATTTTTGTATTTGATACTGTTTATACCATCTTTACAGGTCATTTTCATGTAACCATGCAGCCAATAAGCTCTGTTTAAAGTACAGATCCATGAAAATTCATTAAAATGAAGGGGTGGGGTAGAAAAAAACTTTTGAAAAAAATACAACAGGTCATATTTTTGGCCAACTAAATAATCTAATTTGTAAAATGTATTAAACCGCATAAAATACTTGCATATCGACACTAACCGTACAGAAGCGATGAACTCAAAGTCAGAGTTTACCTCAACATCTCTTTCAAAACAGACATAAGCGGCTTTTCGACATCTTTTCGGACAAATGTTGATTGTCGCTTTCTGACATTTTTGCCAAACAATGTATGCAGAGCCCTCAGAAATGAATAAAACTTACTAGATGTACCTTTAACTGTGTCAAACATGTGCATTACACGCCAATTTTGTATACCAGGTGTCAGGTATGGCTAATTTTGTGTCCACAACCCTTAATATTTTTTTTTAAATTACTTACGTTGCATCATAAAACTTCCAAATATTTAAAAACCATGAAAAGAGTTATAAAAAAAAGTCAAAATACACCATAATTCAACATTTCTCACACTTTCAAATCATTGTGTTAGAAAAGAAGTATGTCTATATACTTTCACTTTTACCCTATGCAGAATATATCTTTAGGTCATACTACACCAATTCATTTTCCATAGGCCTACCTTATAGCTCTAAGCTCTGTACTGAGTTCCCTTATATAGGAAGCTATATTTTTGATTACTTGTTTTGAAAGACCTATCTTAGTTTTATCAAAAAAACATACATAAGCCATACATTGAGTATGTTTTGAAAAAGCTGTTTGGGTCGGATGGTGCTGACCCACCTACTTGCATGTAGAAACATGAGGGAAATATAAAATATACTTCTTTTTTTGATTTTGCAACACATTATGAATACATTGCACCAATGTATGATTTAACCTTTGTAAGTATTCATCAAAAGCTGGATGTTAATTTTTTAGCAAATTTTTGGTTTGTTTACCTTGTCAACCAATCAAAATTAAGAGATTCTAGCCCCGAATTTACCCTGGAACTTTTCCCCTGCCCGCTGATTGTAAAGAGACATTCAAACCTGACTGAAGTTGTAATTTTCTGGCTAAATTGTTTGATACATTCAATCTGAGAAAAATGATGTCATTTTTTTTAAAAAAAAAATCCTTTTCGACAAAATATGAGGGCTTAAAAGAGCTTCGGCTAAAGCAAAATTCCTTTGATTTTGACGCGTAAATCCAGAATCTTCAAAATGCCATATCTTGATAACCGTTCGAATCTTTTGCTTCAAATTGAGTGATTTTAAATTGATTTCATCAACAACATGTGATTTTCAACCAGTTGAAGCTATCTTGAAAATAATATCTACTCAAAAATGTTATTTGTGATTTTCAGGGTTCAAAACATCAGATTTTACCATAAAAGACCACTGTTTTTGTATATATTTAAATTCTGCCTTCATATGTATTAATTAACATTATTCAGCAGTTTCTATAAGTGAAACCATCAAGAAAATGCAACTTTTCAGTTTAAAAACGGCAAAAAATAATTCTGAGACTATCGTCCCCAACTCCATTTTTAGGGCCATGCCATGTTTTACAATATGATCATTACACCAGATTGAAGTATATTTTACATTTTCCTCATGTTTCTACATGCAAGTAGGTGGGTCAGCACCATCCGACCCAAACAGCTTTCTTAAAACATACTCAATGTATGGCTTATGTTGCACAAATGTATGATTTAACCTTTGTAAGTACTTTTCAAAAGTTGAATGTAAATTTTTAGCTCTACTGGCCGAAGGCCAGCAGAGCTTATGGGATGCCGAGTTGTCCGTCGTCCGTCCGTCCGTCGTCCGTCGTTAACTTTTGTCTCGTTAAGAAGATAGGGCCTTCATTTTTCATCCTATCTTAACCAAACTTTACCACATTGTTAATATCAATGAAAGCTCGGAAAAGTTTGAACACCAGCCAGATGGGACCAGTAACAGCGGAGTTATGGTCCTTGATTTAGTTAAAAATGCTATATTTTGCCTTGTTAAGACGATAGGGGCTTCATTGTTCATCCGATCTTTAGCAAACTTTATCAGATTGTTAATATCAATGAAAGCTCGGACAAGTTCGAAAACCAGCCATATCGGATTTGTAAAAGCGGAGTTAGGGCCCTTCATTTAGTTAAAAATGCTATATTTTGCCTCGTTAAGAAGATTGGGGCTTCATTGTTCATCCGATCTTTACCAATTTTATCAGATTGTTAATGTCTATAAAAGCTTGGTCAAGTTCGAAAACCAGCCAGATCGAACCATAAACAGCGGAGTTATGGCCCTTGATTTTGTTAAAAATGCTATAATTTGCCTCGTCATACGATAGGGCCTTCATTTTGCATCTGATCTTTGCCAAACTTTAGCAGATTTTATGGCTTTCTTTTTTATGTTATTAATATTTTTATTTATTATTTATTTATATTTAATTTTCGTGTTTTTTTATTTCATTTTTTTACTTTTTTTTTATTTATTTTTTAATTATTATTTTTTCATTTATTTATTTATTTTAATTAATTTGTTTTTTTTTTATTCATTTTTTATTTATTTATTATTTTTTTTTTTTTTTTTTTTTTTAATTATTAATTTTTTTAATTTTTTTTTTTATTATTATTATTTTTTTCTCTATTTTTTTTTTTTTTTTTTTTAGCTCTACGTTGGACCGATCGGACCAGTAACAGAGGAGTTATGGCTCTTGATTTAGTTAAACATGCTATATTTGGCCTCGTTTATACGGTAGGGCCTTCATTTTTCTTCTGATCTTTACCAAACTTTACCAGATTCTTTAGTTATGGCCCTTGATTTAGTTAAAAAGCTGTTTTTTGCCCGAAACTTTAAAAAAAACGTAAATGGCAGTCACTCGCTTCATTTATGTTATAAGAGCCGTGCTAGCCAGTAGAGCGTCCACAGGCCCTCTTGGGCCTCTTGTTTAGCAAATGTTTTTGTTTGTTTACCTTGTCAACCAATCAAAATTCAGAGATTCTGTATAATAGCTCCGAATTTACCCTCGAACTTTTTCCCTGCCCGCTGATTGGTTGGTAATTGGTGAAGTCTGATCTGTACAGCGGCAAAATAATTCCTCTGACTGTGGCGTTTTAGCAATTGCATTCATGACCGAGGTATTGTTTAAATAATTTAATTTTGATATAGCCCAATGTCGATTCGATATTCCTGAAATGAGGAGACATCTTATTAAATGCTTAAGTGTGGGTATTATTTAGCCATTTCCGAAAGTAAGGAAAATGCCAAAAATGCCAGTCTGCGAATCCAAAATAAATAAAATTAAAATCTACTGCCACTGCAGATTACCGGGCCTAATTCCTTGTTAAATGTTACAATAAATCATGTTCCATTGAATGGTTCCATAAATCTTGTGTAGACCACTTGAATTCTCCTACATGGAAATGTTCAAACTGCAAATAAATAATAACGTTTGTATATACACATTTTACAAATACAAGTATCTTTATTCAGCAATTTTACATTAAAGCCTACACAATTATACAAATATATGAAGATAATGATATAGTAGGTGTGATATTTAACTTCATTAGTTGGTCAATTATGCGTTCTGTATGGACACTTTTTTTACTGATTGTTGCATTCGAAATATTTAAAATACATGAATCGCTAGTCTCTTATAATTCTGTTTTGAATAATTATTGTAGTATTGTTTTAGTTATATGCATGTAAATACATTGTTTTATATGTTTTTGTGAGAATGAATGAATGAATGAATGAATGAATGAATGAATGAATGAATGAATGAATTAATTAATTAAACAAAATGCATTATGTCTCGTGTGCCATTTTTAGATAAATGGACAATTCGATAGAAAAATATATTTAAAAAACAAAAAAAAACAAATTGTATTAAACTTTTCGAATATAAAGGGCACAATTTCTGTAAAAATAAATATTGTTTCTGATATTATGTTTACATCAATAGTGTTGAATTACTGTCATATATTATACCATTGACATTGTTCATGCTTATAGATCTAATACGCATTTGGATTAAAATTTCAATTAACCATACCCCATCCATTTTGGATTTTCTTTTCAAAGATGGCTGACAAATAGCCCTTAATTTGGCTGCATGCATCGTGTTTTATCAAGAAATGTCAACTCATATTAAAATTAATGTAATTCTCTTGCTGGTTTTAGAACATACAATAATAATACTAAGCCTTTATAAGATTTTAAAAAATATTTTCAACCTTAACTGTTGCTTTTATCAAAGTTCATTATAGTTTTCAATGTTTCTCACTGTTTTTACCATAAGTTGAACATATATTATTGGTGCATTATTATCAACAGTTATTTATATGTAAATTAATTTACTTCATATTTATTTTAGTGTAATTTATAGTAATGATTGAACAAATGCAAGTTATGCAGAACAACTAGTGGAACGTTGTGATTTTAAAACATACAGAAGGTCATGTGTACCTTTAAGACAGTATGTTACAATGGTAATGGTAAATTGTATACATTCATTCATTCATCCATTCATTATCTTAAAGGGACACATGGCAATCTTGAAGTGTTTATCAAGCAATACAATTATTGTTTCGATGTATATATATATCCAGTATCATATTCGCTTTAAACCTACTTGCATATAAATACATTTAATATTTAGTTTTCAATGTTTCTCACTGATTTTACCATAAGTTGAACATATATTATTGGTGCATTATTATCAACAGTTATTCATATGTAAATTAATTTACTTCATATTTATTTTAGTGTAATTAATAGTAATGATTGAACAAATGAAAGTTATGCAGAACAACAAGTGGAACGTTGCGATTTTAAAACATACAGAATGTCATGTGTACCTTTAAGACAATTGATAATACAGATTCCTTGAGATAAACTTTTACTGGAGTATCAAATTACCCTGATGCAGTAATGACAATAAATGTATGTGGTTGCTGTATGCTGTAATTGCTTCAATTATCAGATTGTCAGTTTGAATTGCTTTTGAATCTAAGCATACCAGGAAAATGTCAGTGCATATTATAATTAATGTAATGTTGTCTGCTGCTATGATAGAGGACTGAATTGGAATGGTTTACTTCAATTGTGATTAATTCTTAAACTTCAGTAAATAGTAATTCTTTATTTCTTCTATTTACATGTGAGCAAATAATGTAGTAGTGATGTAGTCTTTCATTTAGAGCAAAAACATATAATCCAAAAATCAATAATATTGGACTAATTGCTTGACCCAGAGTCAAGGGTCAGTTCGGTGGTTTTTTAGCTCTACTGGCCGAAGGCCAGCAGAGCTTATGGGATGGCGAGTTGTCCGTCGTCCGTCGTCCGTCCGTCCGTCTGTTAACTTTTGCCTTGTGAACACTCTAGGGCCTTCATTATTAATCGAATCTTTACGAAACTTTGCCAGTGTCTTTATATCAATGAAAGCTCGGACAAATTCGAAAACCAGCCCGATCGGATGAATTTCACCGGAGTTATGGCCCTTGTTTGTTGAAAAATTCCATATTAAGCCTTCATTATCTTTCATTCGATCTTTACCAAACTTTACTTGATTGTTTATATCAATGACAGCTCAGACAATTTCGAAAACCAGCCAGATCGGACCAGAAACAGATGAGTTATGGCCCTTGATTTAGTTAAAAATGCTATATTTTGCCTCGTTAATTCGATAGGGCCTTCATCTTTCATCTGATCTTTACAAAACTTTACCTGATTGTTTATATCAATGACAGCTCAGACATTTTCGAAAACCAGCTTGAACGGACCAGAAACAGATGAGTTATGGCCCTTGATTTAGTTAAAAATGCTATACTTTGCCTCGTTAAGACAATAGGGCCTTCATTTTTCATGCGATCTTTATGAAACTTTATTACTATACTGTTAATATCAATGAGAGCTCGGGTAAGTTCGAAAACCAGCCAGATCGGACCAGTAACAGTGGAGTTATGGCCCTTGATTTAGTTAAAATCCTATATTTTGCCTCGTTAAGACGATAAGGCATCTTTCATCCGATCTTTAAGAAACTTTACCAGATTGTTAATATCATTGAAAGCTTGGACAAGTTCGAAAAACATTCAGATTGGACCATTTACATCGGAGTCATGGCCCTTGAATTTCTGAAATATGCTATATCTTGGCCTTCATTTGGCCGGATTTCATTGAAACTTTGCAGGGATGATCAGTACCAAGCCTAGTTATACATAGTCACCGTGTTCCACTTGAATGATTTTGGCGGAGTTATAGCCCTTAAAATGTTTTAATACACAAACTTTGTTCTGACTAGTTCTCTTGAACCCCTGGCCGGATTAAACAAAACTTTTTAGGGATGATCAATTCTATGTCTAGTTGTGCAAATCATAGCCGTGTTCCGGTTGAATGATTTTTGGCGGAGTTATGGCCCTTTAAAGGTTTTAATACACAGATTTTGTTCTTATCTACTTCTCCTGGCTGGATACAGACGAAACTTGACAAGGATGATCAGTATCAAGCTTGGTTATGCATATCATCGCCATATTTCGGTTGAATGATTTTTGGCAGAGTTGTGACCCTTTAAATGTTTTGATACACAAACTTTGTCCAGATTAGTCTCTTCTGAACTCTTTTCCAGATTTCAGTGAATCTTGGCGAGGATGATCAGTACTAAGCCTAGTTGCACCTGTCATTGCCATGTTCTGGTTGAATGATGTTTTAAAGACTTATGGCCCCTTTTACATAAAAACTTTATCTTGAGCCAGTAGAGCGTCCACAGGCCCTCTTGGGCCTCTTGTTATTTCTTCTATGTACATGTGAGCATATCATGTAGTAGTGATGAAGTCTTTTATTTAGAGCAAAAACATATAATCCAAAAATCAATACTATCGGACTAATTGCTTGACCCAAGGTCAAGGGTCAGTTCAGTGGCTGGAAGTTGTTAAAACAACAATAATTATGTCCATCCAATTTGGAGATGGTATATGTATTATGAAATTTGGAGACAGTACATGCATTTAAGAGACCACTGACCTTGACACAGGGTCAGTTGGAGGCTGAAAATCACTGGAATAAGAAGGACAATGACAAGGAGGTTATATATGACATTTGAACACTCTACTCCAAAGACCAAAAAGTTATAAGAATTTAACGCAAATCTTAACAAAAGTCTTAACCGAAATATTAACAACGGTACATATTGTCATAACTTTCTTGTCTTTGGGAGTAGAATGTTCAAATTTCATATATAATCTCCTTGTCATTTTCTTTCCTAACGCCAATATATTCCAGCTTTCCAGCTGGCCATGGGTCGGAGTCAATGCCACTTAAATACATGTACCGTCATGCAAATTATAACGTAAAATATTGACAGTACATGCATTTAAGTGACACTGACCCCGTCCCATGGTCAGTTGGAGGGCTGAAAGTTATTGGCGTTAGGAAAGACAATGACCAGAATGTTATATATGACATTTGAACATTCTACTGCCAAGGACAAGAAAGTTATTATGCAATATGTTGACACCGTCGAGCCCGCCAACATTAGCGGCGACTATGTCTCGCATTTTTTCAAAAGGCGAGACAAAAATGAAGGCCCTATCGTCTTAACGAGACAAACTACAGCATTTTAAACTAAATCAAGAGCCCATAACTCTGCTATTACCAGTCCGATCTGACTGGTTTTCGAACTCATTCGAGCTTTCATTAATATCAGCAATATCATAGAGTTGGGTAAAGATTGAATGTAAAACGAAGGTCCTATCCATCCTAGATGTTACTCTTTCTAACATTAATACTAATAAAGTGTTATTGTATAACACATCAAACCTTAGTAAATACTTTTGTAGAATATAATACGAAATATTAATTTGCCATATCATTACCGCGACAAAACATATTTCAACAATCACATGTCATCCAATGTACAGCCGTTTGGGGAATATAGCGCTCCCAGTATAAAGTTCGCGGCTCTGTCAAACAAGATGGATGTTGTTTTTAATGATAAAGTCTCCGAAATCAAACAGCTTACAGAAACATCAGTTCACCATTGTATTTACACAAGGTATATTCATATAGTTAAGTCAGAGCGATTCTGATTCGGAAACTGAGGTTTTCCTCAAAGAACCAGTCGAAAGATCGGAACATATGAACATATTTAACAACGAGGTTCAAGACCCACTTAGAAACGGTAATGTTTTACTGGCACAACAAATAGCTCCTCAGTATCAGTCCATGCAAGGTGAACCCAGGTCATAGGCATGCACTACTGAAACCCAAGAAATAAAAGGAACCTTACAGCAAATATCAGGGGTCCTGCATGATGTAGTATCTCTCCTGCATAAATATGAAAAATGTCTCTCAGAACCGCCAACCATCTAGATCAGATGAGAGTTGCAGTCATAACGAGAGGGTAGAGAGACCAAGGGCAATGTCTACAGAGAGAGTAGAGGACCAGAGAGTACAATTTGCCGTTACCTTTGAACAAGAGATATTTAGTTTGAACCAAATTCAAATCAGAATTATGAGAGACCATTTTCCGGACATAATATCAGGCAGGAGCACGAAACACAAAATGAGACAGTGGTTACCTGTACAGAAGGGAGGTTTGGACATAGGCCACAAACATACCAGAGGACTTTTAGAGCAAAATATGTAAAATTACCTCCTTTTACTGGCAAAGAGGATTGTAAGGTAATGGCAGAAAGGTGTTATTGGAGCGAAGATGACATGCTTGATCAGCTATTACCCAAACTACAGGGTAGTGCAGGCGAGTTTGCCTTCTCTCAACTACCACAAAGGGTCTTAACGCGTTACGAATAACTTGTTAAAGAACTAAATAGCCGGTTCAGGGTAATAGAAACCCCTAGGACTTACGCGGTTAAGTTTAGTAACCGTGACCAAAAAACCGGGGAAACAGCGGAAGAATATGCGGCTGAGCTAACGTGGTTATACGACAGAGCACATGGATAACGAGATCAAAGAACAAGACAGGAGGATCTCGTAAAGAAGTTTTTGGATGGACTGAGGGACTCCGCGACTAGATTTGAGATTGCATATCATAATGAACCAACCGATATTGACGAGTCGGTATATCACGTTGTCAACCTAATACAAACAAGGAGACCAAATACACGGGAGCCTTATGGTGACAAGAAAATGAGGAAATTTGTGAGACAAATTAGGTATGCCACAGGCGAAACAGAAAGTGACAATGAAGACGAGACAAGTGACGAAAGTGAACATATACTTAGGGTGCCTTCCAACATAAAAAACACCATTGACAGGTAACGGCGAGAAACCCCAAGGTACAAAACAAGATCATAAAGAAGACAAACAAGTCAATAAACGAAATAGTGTTTCTGAGACGGAGGGATACCTCCAGTTATTATTGGCCAAGATTACCGAACTTACACAAGATAAACAAAAGGAACATAAATCTACTAACCTTAGTAGAACTGTGACAAGTTGTGCGTGTCAACAACATGGCCATTATGCCAGGGATTGTCCTACAAGGGTACGTGAAAATGTGACAAGAAACAATTATAACGGAATCAGTGCAAATTCAAATAGAGAGCCATATGGAAATAGGGCGCGGGTCCAGAGTGCTGGAAACCACAGAGAAGCTTTAAACTAGCAAGGGCAGATCTTAGAGGCCGAGGAAATGCCCTTTGTAACATAAATTGCCAAAATACAACTAACAATGGTAGCCAAGAAGCTAATAACATGATTCGGAGAAGAAAACCATATAGTAATGAGGTATACATCAAAGGCTCAATAGAAGGAGTGCCCATAATTTTCACAACAGACACCGGGGCAACTGAAACCGTTATATCAGAGAGAGTGTTCAACAAAATCAACACGAATGTCTGCTAGGTATAGACACTTTACAAAATAGTGAGTGTGGTCCGGCTGACTTACTCTTAAGCACGAGAGTCATAATTTTGAATGGAGTTGAGATACTATGTATACAGGTAGGTCTGCAAGATAAGGCGTGCAAAGTTACTGCGGCTGACCATTTCACAATACCGGACCAGAGTGAAGCGGTTATATCGTGGATATCAGATTATCTTTCAAGCCGATCGCAAAGAGTGTGTGTAGGAACTTCATCATCAGCGTTAAAAACTGTAACTGCCGGGGTTCCCCAAGGGTCTGTTCTGGGGCCCCTTTTATTTTTAATATACGTAAATGATATTGCTGAAAGTATGCTTAGTATTACTCGTTTATTTGCTGATGATAGTTCGTTAGCAATTTCCACATCTAATATAGATGACATGGAAGGTATTTTAAACCACGACTTACACATGATTACTGAATGGTCAAACCAATGGCTTGTCCAGTTTAATCCCAATAAAACAGAAGCAATGTTCTTTTCTTTATCTGAAGATGATCGTCTCCCAGTTCTATACCTTAATAATATCCAGTTGACATTTGTTGATCACAATAAACATCTAGGTTTAACGCTTAGTCATAATGGAAAATGGCACGAGCACATCAAAAATGTTGTTGCTTTCGCAACAAAGGTATTAGGATTAATGCGAATGCTTAAATATAAAGTATCTCGAAGAACACTTAATCAGATTTATTTATCCTATATGCGTCCAATCTTTGAGTATGCTTCCATTACATGGGACGGTTGTACCTTATACGAAAAAGATACTTTGGAAAAATTACAATATGAAGCAGCCCGCATAGTAACTGGACTGACTCGTTCTGTATCCATACATCATTTATTAGCTGAAATAGGATGGATTTCTCTTTCCGATAGGAGAAAACTGCAAAAGCTTATTACAGTATACAAAGTTAAATATGGAACAACTCCAAACTATATCTCAAATTTGTTCCCACAATTGGTAGGACAAGTGAGCTCTTACAACCTTCGAAATAGTGATAATTATGCCACTACTGTTCGTAGAACTGAAATATTTAATAACTCGTTTGTACCTTCATCTCTTAATCTCTGGAACAACTTACCAATAGATATACGTAATTCAGAATCTATATCGATATTCAAGAGGAAACTTTTAAGTTTTGTTTTTCCAAGCTCAAAAGTTCCTACACACTACTTAACTGGCCAACGAGTATTTGCTGTTTTACATGCCAGAATACGAAATTATTGCAGTAACCTTAATAATGATCTTTATTTAAACCATTTACGAGAATCATACAATTGCGATTGTGGTTCTGCAGTAGAAGACGCTGAACACTTTTTTTTCAACTGTATTTTATTTCGTACACAACGGCTTCGTTTGTTTCAGTCAACTCGTACATTTCACCCATTATATTTAAATACAATACTTTTTGGTCGCGAACACTTGTCGGATGACGATAATCAAATTCTCTTCGAAGCAGTGCAAATGTACATAAGAGAAACACAGAGGTTTGCCTAGATTTAGATTTACTTTTGCAACTCATGCTGATTGACTCTCTTCTTTCGAACTTGACACAATCTCTATACTTCTTCTTTTTTTCCTTTTTTCTTCACTAGTTCCTAGTTTTTCTTTCTCACTACCTTTTCTCTATTCATGATATTATGTGCAAGTTATGTATATTTACCTATGTAATTGTCTAACTTTGTGTGTATACTATTTTGTCGGGAAGGGCATTAACTAATGTTGTAAGAACTTGTAGCCCAACCCTTTTGCGATTATATATTGGCAATAAAATATGTTTAAACTAAGCGGTTATAGATGTATTTGTAGAACGAGAAGATATCTCAGGAACGCCACGGTAATACCTGAGCATTTGAAGAACCTATACGAAAGGTCATCAAAAGGCAAACAACCGCCAAAAGCACAGGCATTGGCGCAATTGTTGATAAAGTATCAAGACACCTTTTCTAAGGGAGAATGGGATCTAGGGCTGACACATCTAGCTGAGCGTTCTATAAACACTAGAGAAGCAACTCTAATCAAGCAAGAACATAGAAGGGTCACATTAGCTTTTGCACAGGAAGAAAAGAAAGCTATAGAAGACCTTCTAGCTAAAGGGGTAATACGTAAAAGTACTTCTCCATGGGCATCTCCTATTGTTCTTGTACGCAAAAAGTCGGGAGCAGTTCGTCCATGTGTAGATTACAGGCGTGTCAATGCACTTGTCAAGCCAGATGGATTTCCTTTGCCGCGAATCCTGGATTGTTTAGAAGCAGTGTCTGGTTCAAGGCTTTTCAGCACTTTCGATCTAACTAGCGGTTACTTCCAAATTCCCATAAAAAACGATGACATTCAAAAAAGTGTTTTCTGTTGTAAATATGGCCATTATGAGATGACAAGAATGCCTTTTGGACATAATAACGCAGCCAGCACCTTCCAAATGACCATGGAATCGGCGTTACAGGGTCTACAGTGGGAAACATGTCTCGTCTACATCGATGACATTGTAGTAATCAGTGCAAGCTTTGTAGACCACATAGAACGAGTGGAGCAAGTCTTAATAAGAATGCAAACTGCGGGACTTAAACTTAAACCCGATAAATGCGAAATGCTTCAAGAAGAAGTAACGTTCCTTGGACACGTAGTATCTGGTGCTGGAGTAAGACCAAATCCAACCAATATTTCCAAGATTATGGAATGGCCCACACCTAAGACGCCAAAGCAGATTAAACAGTTTGTGGCAATGGGGTATTATTACCGTCGGTTTGTGACTTCGCAAAAAGAGTAAGACCTATGGTGGAACTAACTAAAAAGGGGAAGGACTTTCTTTGGAAAGAGGCATGTGAAGAGTCATTTACGCAGCTCAAGAAAGCACTTGTAGGTTCAGACATTATGAGTTACTCTCAGAACAATGGTGGCGAATTTATTTTAGACACAGATGCTTCTGACGTGGGTATTGGTGCTGTACTAGCACAGATACAGAGTGGCCGCGAGCGCGTAATAGCCTACGCCAGTAGAGCCCGCAACTACTGTATTACAGAGAAGGAATTGTTTGGGGTACGTTTCTTCATAGAGTATTTCAGACAGTACTTACTCGGCAGACATTTTTTAGTGAGAAGTGACCACCAGGCCCTAGTCTGGCTATTCAGCTTAAAGGAGCCACGAGGCAAAACAGTCAGATGGATCGAGATCTTGGCTATGTACGATTTTGCTATAGAGTACCGAGCAGGGAAACATCAAGGTCACTGTGATGCATTGTCCCGCTGCCAAAATCCTCAAGACTGTAGCTGTTCAGAACCACTGAAATGTGGCCCATGCAAAAAAGCTGATTACATGATGTTGAAAGGACTTTATGACCATGTCAAGTTTCCAGAACCATCATCAGCCCCTCAAGAAGAATACCAGCCGGAAACTACCCGTGAGACCCAGATAGTAAGAAGCGTAGATCCAGCTCCCCAACCAGGACCCTCAACCCGGGAAGATAGACAATATCCAAGAAGAGAAACTTTCAGCTGGGCATGGGCAGGAGGTCTTTCTATGGAAGATCTGCGGCAGCGCTTAGAAAGTGATCCTGCAATAGGACCTATCCTGAAGGCTAAAGAAGTCAATATCAGACCGAGCCACCAAGAGATGGTAACGTCGAGTCCAGCTTCGCGGCATTACTGGATTCTATGGGATGCCCTGGAAGTCAGAAATGGCCTTCTATTTAAGACATTCAAACGACAGAATGATACTGGTGAGCATATCCAGTTTGTTGTTCCAACCAGTTTGAGGAATACTGTATTATTCCAGATGCATGACTCCGTCCTTTCAGGCCACCTGGGGTGCAAGAAAACCAAAGAGAAAACCATACAACGTTTTTATTGATACGCCCTGAAAGATGATATAGCTCTGCACATCAGAAGATGTGACACGCGTGCTGCTGATAAGAGACCGATGAAGATGCCTCGCGCCCCAATGGGAACGCTGGGTGTAGGAGCGCCATGGGATGTTGTCGCAATGGACTACTTGTGTCTTTTACCTCTGACCCCACGTGGAATTAGGCATATCCTTTTACTTACAGACCATTTTTCCAAATATGTCGAGATACTTGAGTACCGGATCAAACAGCCGAAGTATGTGCATCCAAGATAATGAATGAATTTATCGCTATATAGTGGGTGCCCTCTTTCTTTCCATAGTGATCGTGGAAGCGCATTTGAAAGTCATGTATTCCGCGAACTCTGCAGATTGTTAGAGATTCGGAAGGCACGAACTAGACCCAGGAATCCTCGATGCAATGGACAATCGGAAAGGTTTAACCGCACCCTGCTACGCCTGATAAAGGCCTATCTGTGTGGAGAGCAGACTAATTGGGATTTAAACTTGGGTTGCTTGGCTAACGCATACAGAGCCACACCTAATGAGTCGACCAAGTTAACTCCGAATGTCTTGACTATGGGTCGAGAGGTACGCCTTCCCTCAGAGCTAGTCTTTTGTAGCACAACAACCTGCCATGGTCAGTAAATCACATCCTACGAGGGCTATGTAGACATACTGAAGTCACGTATGCAGCACGCCCATGAAGTTGCCAGAAAGTACCTGAGTGATTCAGCAAAAAGAAGAAAAGAGTTTATACGATGTTAACGTTGCACTTAACAAGTATATGAGGTAGGCGATATTGTTTGGTGCCTCCATGAGACAAGACAGATTGGAATCTCTCCGCAACTAGAAACGCTGTATGATGGTCCGTTCCTCATAGTGCAAAAGATGTCGGATATAAACTTTCTGATTCAATTGGACACTGCAAAGAGAGAATGGTCCATCATAACAAGCTCAAGCCATACGAAGTAGATAAAAACCTCTGAACTGGATCAATGCTGCACGAAAGAAAGTCCGATTAAAGGTGAGGGGACAGTAACTCACCATTAGATAGGAGGCCAGAGACAGAAAGAGGAAAATAATAAACTGCTATTACTTGTGTGTAGTTGAATTTCTTTTTTTTTTTATTGTATATCCTGTTAAATTTGTATTAATACTCACTAAATTAAGTTGGTGTTAGAATTTTAAGCTTTGTTAGAGTACATGCAGATGCACAGTGGTAGACGAAAAGAAGAAGAGTACCATAGAGTACGGAGAGTTGTACAGTGGTAGAAAAGAAAAAGAGTACCATAGAGTACGGAGAGTTGGACAGTGGTAGATGAAAAGAAGAAGAGTACCATAGAGTTCGGAGAGATGGAGAGTGACAGACGAATAGAAGAGTACCATATAGTAAGGGTAGATGGAGAGTGATAGACGAATATAATAGTACCATAGAGTAAGGGTAGATGGATAGTGATAGACGAATAGAAGAGTACCCATAGAGTAAGGACAATTGGACAAATAGAAGAGTACCACAGAGTATGATAGATGGACATCACTTGACACATAAAAGAGTACCAAAAAGGTCCGGGCAAGTTGGACAGCATTTGACAGAAACGAGTAGTACAGTGGAAAAGAGGTCAACATGAAATAAGTGTACGAAGACACAGGAACATTGCATTTACTTTCACAGGAGGGTGGGGGTTCCGACATAACTACGCAACCTGTCAGTGACATCAAATAAACTAATTTATTATTCCATTACAGTTTAAGCACTAAGTTGAATCCTAAAACATGTCTTCCCTTTTCGCACGCCAAGGTTATTCTTTGTTCTTTAAATCTAGGGAGTAAATGATTTAGCTGTCATTCTTAAAATGCATTTAATTGTCAGTTTTAATTGACTACAGCTGTTTTTCTTTCATGTAAGTTTTGACGTCCGCCGTTAATTTTAGCAGGGATTTGCCTCTCCGTTAGTATTTCGAGAGTGGGGTGGGGTGGGGGGTGGGTGGAAGGTCTGGTATATAAACCACCCTTGAATTTAAGTAGGGACTCCGTTTTTAGTTTCATTGGGATAGGACACATATTAGTTTTCACTTCAAAATTACTTTACATTAGAGTTTACTTATAACAATTATTTGAATAGGAACATTTCAAGGTATTTTATTATACATTTAGAACTAGTAGGGTTGTTCAATTCATTTTAAACAGAATTTAAGATTGTTTTTTTAAATGCTAACTTTATAGTCACTGACAGATTTTATTTGAATCCTGGGAATGTTGTTAATGTTTATTTATTCATCTACTAGTCCAGTTATATTTATATTAATGAACTGATCAACTGAATTGTGATTATTTAGAGAATTGTTTGATTAAACATATTAACTGAACTTCTTAGTAGTTTATAAAGAACAAGTGTTTGTTTTTTTGAATATAATTTAAGGAGTCCATATTGTTTATCAAGTGCATTATAAAAGCACGCTACCACAATGAGAGACAGTACCTGCACGTAACAATACTGAATGGAAGTGTTAAACACCATACGTGAATACTGAATGCAAGTGTTGAACACCATACGTGAATAGTGAATGGAAGTATTAAACCCCAAACATGCATACTGAATGGAATTGTTTAACACTATACTGCATACTGAATGGAGATGTTGAACCCCATACATTCATGCTGAATGGAATTGTTGAACACTATACTGCATACTGAATGGAGATGTTGAACCCCATACATTCATGCTGAATGGAATTGTTGAACACTATACATGAATACTGAATGGAAGTGTTGAACCCAATACATGCATACTGAATGGAAGTGTTAAACCCCACACATGCATGCTGAATGGAAGTGTTAAACCCCATACATGCATGCTGAATGGAAGTGTTAAACCCCACACATGCATGCTGAATGGAAGTATTAAACCCCACACATGCATACTGAATGGAATTGTTGAACACTAAACTGCATACTGAATGGGATTGTTGAACACTATACATGCATACTGAATGGAAGTGTTAAACCCCATACATACATACTGAATGGAATTGTTGAACACTATACTGCATACTGAATGGAGATGTTGAACCCCACACATGCATACTGAATGGAATTGTTGAACAATATATACTCCATACTGAATGGAGATGTTGAACCCCATACATTCATGCTGAATGGAATTGTTGAACACTATACATGCATACTGAATGGAAGTATTAAACCCCACACATGCATACTGAATGGAATTGTTGAACACTATACTGCATACTGAATGGAGATGTTGAACCCCACACATGCATGCTGAATGGAATTGTTGAACACTATACATGCATACTGAATGGAAGTGTTCAACACCATGCATGCATGCTGAATGGAAGTGTTGAACACCATACATGCATGCTGAATGGAAGTGTTAAACCCCATACATATATACTGAATGGAAGTGTTGAACACCATACATGCATGCTGAATGGAAATGTTAAACCCCACACATGCATGCTGAATGGTAGTGTTGAACCCCACACATGCATGCTGAATGGAATAGTTGAACACTATACATGCATACTGAATGGAAGTGTTAAACCTCATATATGAATACTGAATGAAAGTGTTGAACACCATGCATGCATGCTGAATGGAAGTGTTGAACACCATACATGCATGCTGAATGGAAGTGTTAAACCCCATACATATATACTGAATGGAAGTGTTGAACACCATACATGCATGCTGAATGGAAGTATTAAACCCAATACATACATACTGAATGGAAGTGTTGAACACCATACATGCATACTGAATGGAAGTATTAAACCCCATACATGCATAGTGAATGGAAGTGTGAAACCCCATACATGCATACTGAATTGAAGTATTAAACCCCATACATACATACTGAATGGAAGTGTTAAACCCAATACATACATTCATACATACATACTGAATGGAAGTGTTAAACCCAATACATACATATATACTGAATGGAAGTGTTGAACACCATACATACATACTAAACGGAAGTATTAAACCCCATACATGAATACTGAATGTAAGTGTTGAACACCATACATACATACATACTGAATGAAAGTAGTAAACCTCATACATACATACTGAATGGAAGTGTGAAACCCCATACATGCATACTGAATGGAAGTATTAAGCCCCATACATACATACATACTGAATGGATGTGTGAAACCCCATATATACATACTGAATGGAAGTATTAAGCCCCATACATACATACTGAATGGAAGTATTAAACTCCATACATGAATACAGAATGTAAATGATAAACCCCACACATTCATGCTGAATGGAATTGTTGAACACTATACATGCATACTGAATGGAAGTGTTAAACACCATACATGCATACTGAATGGAAGTATTAAACCCCATACATACATACTGAATGGAAGTGTTAAACACCATATATGCATACTGAATGGAAGTATTAAACCCCATACATGCATACTGAATGGAAGTGTGAAACCTATACATGAATACTGAATGGAAGTATTAAACCCCATACATACATACTGAATGGAAGTGTTAAACCCAATACATACATACATACATACTGAATGGAAGTGTTAAACCCAATACATACATATATACTGAATGGAAGTGTTGAACACCATACATACATACTGAACGGAAGTATTAAACCCCATACATGAATACTGAATGTAAGTGTTGAACACCATACATACATACATACATACATACATACTGAATGAAAGTAGTAAACCTCATACATACATACTGAATGGAAGTGTGAAACCCCATACATGCATACTGAATGCAAGTATTAAGCCCCATACATACATACATACATACTGAATGGAAGTGTGAAACCCCATATATACATACTGAATGGAAGTATTAAGCCCCATACATACATACTGAATGGAAGTATTAAACTCCATACATGAAAACTGAATGTAAGTGTTGAACACCATACATACATACTGAATGAAAGTAGTAAACCTCATACATACATACTGAATGGAAGTGTGAAACCCCATACATGCATACTGAATGGAAGTATTAAGCCCCATACATACATACTGAATGTAAGTGTGAAACCAAATATATACATACTGAATGAAAGTATTAAGCCCCATACATACATACTGAATGGAAATTTTAAACCCCATACATACATACTGAATGGAAGTGTGAAACCCCATACATGCACACTGAATGGAAGTATTAAACCCCATACATGCATACTGAATGGAAGTGTGAAACCCCATACATACATACATACTGAATTGAAGTGTTAAACACCATACATAAATACTGAATGGAAGTGTTAAACACCATACATACATACATACTGAATGGAAGTATTAAACACCATACATACATACTGAATGGAAGTGTTAAACACCATACATACATACATACTGAATGGAAGTATTAAACACCATACATACATACTGAATGGAAGTGTTAAACACCATACATGCATACATACTAAATGGAAGTATTAAACACCATACATACATACATACTGAATGGAAGTGTTAAACACCATACATACATACATACATACTGAATCGAAGTATTAAACATCATACATACATACATACTGAATGGAAGTGTTAAACACCATACATACATACATACTGAATGGAAGTATTAAACACCATACATACATACTGAATGGAAGTGTTAAACACCATACATGCATACATACTGAATGGAAGTATTAAACACCATACATACATACATACTGAATGGAAGTGTTAAACACCATACATACATACATACATACTGAATCGAAGTATTAAACATCATACATACATACATACATACTGAATGGAAGTGTTAAACACCATACATATATACATACATACTGAATGGAAGTATTAAACACCGTACATACATACATACTGAATGGAAGTGTTAAACACCATACATACATACATACTGAATGGAAGTGTTAAACCCCATACATACATACTGAATGGAAGTGTTAAACCACATACATACATACTGAATGGAAGTGTTAAACACCAAACATACATACTGAATGGAAGTGTTAAACACCATACATACATACATACTGAATGGAAGTATTAAACACCATACATACATACATACTGAATGGAAGTATTAAACACCATACATACATACTGAATGGAAGTGTTAAACACCATACATACATACATACATACATACTGAATGGAACTATTAAACACCATACATACATACTGAATGGAAGTGTTAAACCCCATATATACATACTGAATGGTAGTGTTAAACCTCATACATACATACATACTGAATTGAAGTGTTAAAAACCATACATACATACTGAATGGAAGTATTAAACCCCATACATACATACTGAATGGAAGTGTTAAACCCCATACATACATACTGAATGGAAGTGTTAAACACCATACATACATACATACATACTGAATGGAAGTGTTAAACACCATACATACATACATACATACTGAATGGAAGTATTAAACACCATACATACATACTGAATGGACGTGTTAAACACCATACATGCATACATACTGAATGGAAGTATTAAACACCATACATACATACTGAATGGAAGTGTTAAACACCATACATACATACATACATACTGAATGGAAGTATTAAACATCATACATACATACTGAATGTGAATAGAAGGGTTAAACACCATACATACACACTGAATGGAAATGTGAAACCCCATACATACATACTGAATGTGAATGGAAATGTTAAACACCATACATACATACTGATCGGAAGTGTTAAACACCATACATACATACTGAATGGAAGTGTTAAACACCATACATACATACTGAATGGAAGTGTTAAACACCATACATACATACTGAATGGAAGTATTAAACACCATACATACATACTGAATGGAAGTGTGAAGCCCCATACATACATACTGAATGGAAATGTTAAACCCCATACATACATACTGAATGGAAGTGTGAAACCCCATACATGCACACTGAATGGAAGTATTAAACCCCATACATGCATACTGAATGGAAGTATTAAACCCCATACATGCATACTGAATGGAAGTGTGAAACCCCATACATACATACATACTGAATTGAAGTGTTAAACACCATACATAAATACTGAATGGAAGTGTTAAACACCATACATACATACATACTGAATGGAAGTATTAAACACCATACATACATACTGAATGGAAGTGTTAAACACCATACATACATACATACTGAATGGAAGTATTAAACACCATACATACATACTGAATGGAAGTGTTAAACACCATACATGCATACATACTAAATGGAAGTATTAAACACCATACATACATACATACTGAATGGAAGTGTTAAACACCATACATACATACATACATACTGAATCGAAGTATTAAACATCATACATACATACATACTGAATGGAAGTGTTAAACACCATACATACATACATACTGAATGGAAGTATTAAACACCATACATACATACTGAATGGAAGTGTTAAACACCATACATGCATACATACTGAATGGAAGTATTAAACACCATACATACATACATACTGAATGGAAGTGTTAAACACCATACATACATACATACATACTGAATCGAAGTATTAAACATCATACATACATACATACTGAATGGAAGTGTTAAACACCATACATATATACATACATACTGAATGGAAGTATTAAACACCGTACATACATACATACTGAATGGAAGTGTTAAACACCATACATACATACATACTGAATGGAAGTGTTAAACCCCATACATACATACTGAATGGAAGTGTTAAACCACATACATACATACTGAATGGAAGTGTTAAACACCATACATACATACTGAATGGAAGTGTTAAACACCATACATACATACATACTGAATGGAAGTATTAAACACCATACATACATACATACTGAATGGAAGTATTAAACACCATACATACATACTGAATGGAAGTGTTAAACACCATACATACATACATACATACTGAATAGAACTATTAAACACCATACATACATACTGAATGGAAGTGTTAAACCCCATATATACATACTGAATGGTAGTGTTAAACCTCATACATACATACATACATACTGAATTGAAGTGTTAAAAACCATACATACATACTGAATGGAAGTATTAAACCCCATACATACATACTGAATGGAAGTGTTAAACCCCATACATACATACTGAATGGAAGTGTTAAACACCATACATACATACATACATACTGAATGGAAGTGTTAAACACCATACATACATACATACATACTGAATGGAAGTATTAAACACCATACATACATACTGAATGGAAGTGTTAAACACCATACATGCATACATACTGAATGGAAGTATTAAACACCATACATACATACTGAATGGAAGTGTTAAACACCATACATACATACATACATACTGAATGGAAGTATTAAACATCATACATACATACTGAATGGAAGTGTTAAACACCATACATACATACATACTGAATGGAAGTGTTAAACCCATACATACATACTGAATGGAAGTGTTAAACCACATACATACATACTGAATGGAAGTGTTAAACACCATACATACATACTGAATGGAAGTGTTAAACACCATACATATATACTGAATGGAAGTGTGAAACACCATACATACATACTGAATGGAAGTGTTAAACACCAGACATACATACTGAATGGAAGTGTTAGACACCATCCATACATACATACTGAATGCAAGTGTTAAACACCATACATATACTGAATGGAAGTGTTAAACACCATACATACATACTGAATGGAAGTGTTAAACACCATACAAGTGTTAAACACCATACACACATACATACTGAATGGAAGTGTTGAACACCATACATACATACATACTGAATGGAAGTGTTAAACACCATACATACATACTGAATGGAAGTATTAATCACCATACATACATACTGAATGAAAGTGTGGAACACCATACATAGATACTGAATGGAAGTGTTAAACACCATACATACATACTGAATGGAAGTTTTAAACACCATACATACATACGTACTGAATGGAAGTATTAAACAACATACATACATACTGAATTGAAGTGTTAAACACCATACATACATACATACTGAATGGAAGTATTAAACACCATAAATACATACATACTGAATGGAAGTGTTAAACCCCATACATACATACATACTGAATGGAAGTGTTAAACACCATACATACATACTGAATGGAAGTGTTAAATCCCATACATACATACATACATACATACTGAATGGAAGTGTTAAAAACCATACATACATACTGAATGGAAGTGTTAAACACCATACATACATACTGAATGGAAGTGTGAAACACCATACATACATACTGGGAAGGGTTAAACACCATACATACATACTTAATGGAAGTGTGAAACACCATACATACATACTGAATGGATATATTAAACCCCATACATACATACTGAATGGAAGTGTTAAACACCATACATACATACTGAATGGAAGTGTTCAACACCATACATGCATACATACTGAATGGAAGTGTTAAACACAATACATACATACTGAATGGAAGTGCTAAACACCATACATACATACTGAATGGAAGTATTAAACCCCAAACATACAGACTGAATGGAAGTGCTAAACCCCATACATACATACTGAATGGAAGTGTTAAACACCATACATACATACTGAATGGAAGTGTTAAACCCCATACATACATACTGAATGGAAGTGTTAAAAACCATACATACATACTGAATGGAAGTATTAAACCCCATACATACATACTGAATGGAAGTGTTAAACCCCACACATACATACTGAATGGAAGTGTTAAACACCATACATACATACATACTGAATGGAAGTATTAAACACCATACATTCATACTGAATGGAAGTGTTAAACACCATACATACATACATACTGAATGGAAGTATTAAACACCATACATACATACTGAATGGAAGTGTTAAACACCATACATGCATACATACTGCATGGAAGTATTAAACATCATACATACATACATACTGAATGGAAGTGTTAAACACCATACATATATACAAACATACTGAATGGAAGTATTAAACACCGTACATACATACATACTGAATGGAAGTGTTAAACACCATACATACATACATACTGAATGGAAGTGTTAAACCCCATACATACATACATACATACTGAATGGAAGTTTTAAACACCATACATACATACTGAATGGAAGTGTTAAACACCATACATACATACTGAATGGAAGTGTTAAACACCATACATACTGAATGGAAGTGTTAAACACCATACATATATACCGAATGGAAGTGTGAAACAGAATACATACATACTGAATGGAAGTGTTAAACACCATACATATACTGAATGGAAGTGTTAAACACCATACATACATACTGAATGGAAGTGTTAAACACCATACATACATACATACAGAATGGAAGTGTTAAATCCCATACATACATACAAACTGAATGGAAGTGTTAAACACCATACATACATACTGAATGGAAGTGTTAAACACCATACATACATACTGAATGGAAGTGCTAAACCCCATACATACATACTGAATGGAAGTGTTAAACACCATAAATACATACTGAATGGAAGTGTTAAAGACCATATATACATACTGAATGGAAGTATTAAACACCATACATACATACTGAATGGAAGTGTGAAACACCATACATAGATACTGAATGGAAGTGTTCAACACCATATATACATACTGAATGGAAGTGTTAAACACCATACATACATACTGAATGGAAGTTTTAAACACCATACATACATACGTACTGAATGGAAGTATTAAACACCATACATACATACTATATGGAAGTGTTAAACCACATACATGCATACATACTGAATGGAAGTGTTAAACACCATACATACATACATACTGAATGGAAGTATTAAACATCATAAATACATACATACTGAATGGAAGTGTTAAACACCATACATACATACATACTGAATGGAAGTGTAAGACACCATACATACATACTGAATGGAAGTGTTAAACCCCATACATACATACATACATACTGAATGGAAGTGTTAAACACCATACATACTTAATGAATGGAAGTGTTAAACACCATACATACATACATACTGAATGGAAGTGTTAAACATCATACATGCATACTGAATGGAAGTATTAAATCCAATACATACATACCGAATGTGAATGTAAGTGTTAAACACCATACATACATACATACTGAATGGTAATGTGAAACAACATACATACATACTTACTGAATGGAAGTGTTAAACACCATACATACATACATACTGAATGGAAGTGTTAAACACCATACATACATACTGAATGGAAGTGTGAAACACCATACATACATACCGAATGTGAATGTAAGTGTTAAACACCATACATACATACATACGGAATGGAAATGTGAAACAACATACATACATACTGAATGGAAGTATTAAACACCATACATACATACTGAATGGAAGTGTTAAACACCATACATATATACTGAATGGAAGTGTGAAACACCATACATACATACTGAATGGAAGTGTTAAACACCATACATACATATTGAATGGAAGTGTTAAACACCATCCATACATACATACTGAACGGAAGTGTTAAACACCATACATATACTGAATGGAAGTGTTAAACACCATACATACATACAGAATGGAAGTGTTAAACCCCATACATACATACAAACTGAATGGAAGTGTTAAACACCATACATACATACTGAATGGAAGTGTTAAACACCATACATACATACATACAGAATGGAAGTGTTAAACCCCATACATACATATATACTGAATGGAAGTGTTAAACCCCATACATACATACTGAATGGGAGTGTTAAACACCATACATACATACTGAATGGAAGTGTTAAACACCATACATGGATACTGAATGGAAGTATTAAACCCCATACATGCATACTGCATGGAAGTGTTAAACCCCATGCATACATACATACTGAATGGAAGTGTTTAACACCATACATACATACATACTGAATAGAAGTGTTAAATACCATACATACATACATACTGAATGGAAGTGTTCAACACCATACATGCATACTGAATGGAAGCGTTAACCCCCATACATACATACATACTGAATGGAAGTGTTAAACACCATACATACATACATACTAAATCGAAGTGTTAAACACCATACATACATACATACTGAATGGAAGTGTTAAACACCATACATACATACTGAATGGAAGTGTTAAACACCATACATGCATACTGAATGGAAGTGTTAAACCCCATACATACATACATACATACATACATACTGAATGGAAGTTTTAAACACCATACATACATACTGAATGGAAGTGTGAAACACCATATATACATACTGAATGTGAATGGAAGGGTTAAACACCATACATACATACTGAATGGAAGTGTGAAACACCATCATACATACTGAATGGAAGTTTTAAACCGAAAACATACATACTGAATGAAAGTGTTAAACACCATACATACATACTGAATGAAAGTGTTAAACACCATACATACATACATACTGAATCGAAGTGTTAAACACCACACATACATACTGAATCGAAGTGTTAAACACCATACATACATACATACTGAATGTAAGTGTTAAACACCATACATACATACTGAATGGAAGTGTTAAACACCTTACATACATACTGAATAGAAGTATTAAACCCCATACATGCATACTGAATGGAAGTGTTAAACCCCATACATGCATACTGAATGGAAGTGTTAAACACCATACATACATACTGAATGGAAGTGTTAAACACCATACATACATACATACTGAATGGAAGTGTTAAACACCATACCTGCATACTGAATGGAAGTGTTAAACACCATACATACACACATACTGAATGGAAGTGTTAAACTCAATACAAACATACTGAATGGAAGTGTTAAACACCATACATACATACTGAATGGAAGTGTGAAACACCATACATACATACATACTGAATCGAAGTGTTAAACCCCATACATACATACATACTGAATGGAAGTGTTAAACACCATAAATACATACTGAATGGAAGTGTTCAACACCATACATACATACTGAATGGAAGTGTTAAACACCATACATACATACATACTGAATGGTAGTGTTAAACACCATACATACATACATACTGAATGGAAGTGTTAAACACCATACATACATACTGAATGGAAGTGTTAAACCCCATACATACATACTTAATGGAAGTGTTAAACCCCATACATACATACATACTGAATGGAAGTGTTAAACCCCATACATACATACTGAATGGAAGTGTTAAACACCATACATACATACTGAATGGAAGTGTTAAATCCCATACATACATAATGAATGGAAGTGTTAAACCCCATACATACATACTGAATGGAAGTGTTAAACACCATACATGCATACATACTGAATGGAAGTATTAAACACCATACATACATACTGAATGGAAGTGTTAAACACCATACATACATACATACTGAATGGAAGTGATAAACCCCATACATACATACTGAATGGAAGTGTTAAACACCATACATACATACATACATACTGAATGGAAGTGTTAAACACCATACATACATACTGAATGGAAGTATTAAACCCCATACATACATACTGAATGGAAGTATTAAACCCCATACATACATACTGAATGGAAGTGTTAAACACCATACATACATACATATATACTGAATGGAAGTATTAAAAACCATACATACATACTGAATGGAAGTGTTAAACACCATACATACATACATACTGAATGGAAGTATTAAACACCATACATACATACTGAATGGAAGTGTTAAACACCATACATGCATACATACTGAATGGAAGTATTAAACACCATACATACATACTGAATGGAAGTGTTAAACACCATACATACATACATACTGAATGGAAGGTTTAAACACCATACATACATACTGAATGGAAGTATTAATCACCATACATACATACATACTGAATGGAAGTGTTAAACACCATACATACATACTTACTGAATGGAAGTGTTAAACCCCATACATACATACTGAATGGAAGTGTTAAACGCCATGCATACATTATGAATGGAAGTGTTAAACACCATACATACATACATACTGAATGGAAGTGTTAAACACCATACATACATACTGAATGGAAGTATTAAACCCCATACATACATACTGAATGAAAGTGTTAAACCCCATACATACATACTGAATGTAAGTGTTAAACACCATGCATACATACATACTGAATGGAAGTGTTAAACCCCATACATACATACTGAATGGAAGTGTTAAACACCATACATACATACATACTGAATGGAAGTGTTAAACACCATACATACATACTGAATGGAAGTGTTAAACCCCATACATACATACATACATACTGAATGGAAGTGTTAAACACCATACATGCATACTGAATGGAAGTATTTAACCTCATACATACATACATACTGAATGGAAGTATTAAACCCCATACATGCATACTGAATGGAAGTATTAAACCCCATGCATACATACATACTGAATGGAAGTATTAAACCCCATACATACATACTGAATGGAAGTGTTTAACACCATACATACATACGGAATGGAAGTGTGAAACACCATACATACATACTGAATGTGAATAGAAGGGTTAAACACCATACATACACACTGAATGGAAATGTGAAACCCAATACATACATACTGAATGTGAATGGAAATGTTAAACACCATACATACATACTGATCGGAAGTGTTAAACACCATACATACATACTGAATGGAAGTGTTAAACACCATACATACATACTGAATGGAAGTGTTAAACACCATACATACATACTGAATGGAAGTATTAAACACCATACATACATACTGAATGGAAGTGTGAAACACCATACATACATACTGAATGGAAGTGTTAAACACCATACTTACATACTGAATGGAAGTGTTAAACACCATACATACATACTGAATGGAAGTGTGAAACCCCATACATACATACATACATACTGAATGGAAGTGTTAAACACCATACATACATACATATTGAATGGAAGTATTAAACACCATACATACATACATACTGAATGGAAGTGTTAAACACCATACATACATACTGAATGGAAGTGTTAAACACCATACATACATACATACTGAATGGAGGTATTAAACACCATACATACATACATACTGAATGGAACTTTTAAACACCATACATACATACTGAATAGAAGTGTTAAACACCATACATACATACATACTGAATGGAAGTATTAAACACCATACATACATATATACTGAATGGAAGTGTTAAACCCCATACATACATACATACATACATACTGAATGGAAGTGTTAAACACCATACAAACATACTGAATGGAAGTGTTTAACCCCATACATACATACTGAATGGAAGTGTTAAACACCATACATACATACTGAATGGAAGTATTAAACACCATACATAAATACTGAATGGAAGTGTGAAACACCATACATACATAGTGTATGGAATTGTTAAACACCATACAAACATACTGAATGGAAGTGTTAAACACAATACATACATACTGAATGGAAGTGTTAAACACCATACATACATACATACATACTGAATGGAAGTATTAAACACCATACATACTTACTGAATGGATGTATTAAATACCATACATGCATACATACTGAATGGAAGTATTAAACACCATACATAC
>JAWPHD010003186.1:0-226118 GCA_037043455.1 Cyrtodaria siliqua
ATTTACACAATCCAATATAAGTTAGAAAAAGTCCAGATAGATGGTCATGTAAAATATGGCACAATGTCTGTCATGTGGGGGTGGGGGTGGTGGCGGGGTGGGGGAAGGTGAGGGAATGCTCGGTGATCTTAATTGGCCCACCACGTCACAGTCGAGCGATCCTCTCCTTCTATACAATTCCTAATGGCGAGGTTATTATAGACACAGAAGTACCCCCAAAGCCCACTTCCCGTAGAATGAAAGCAAATAATGAGTTTCAGTTCCAACGAATCTAGATTCCTGATTTTAAATGTTAATACATTTAGTTTTCATCCTAATGTGCTCTTTGAACGTTCTTTAAAGCGATGATCGACTGAATGTAATCCGATTATCAAATAGATTATTTTCAAAAATGCTCGTACTATTATTTGACAAAATAGTTCATTCCATTTAGAAGATGAAATTACTCGGGTACTTATACACTGAACAAAATTCCTAATTACTCACTTTTATATCCACTAATTTTCTTATTTTAAGTATATTTTGAAATAGTTGTGTATTAACTATTTTGCTTTGTCCAATAGTTTGTATTGAATAAATACTGATAAAGGTAATCCTTTGAGAGCAACAAGCACAATTAAGAGAATAAAGCAGCAGACTCGGTTTTATTGAGTCTGTTCATGAAAAGTAATGAAAGAAGCAACACTTCTCACGCCCCCTAGCACCGGCTTAAGCGGTATTCTACTTCAAAGCCACTGAAGTCCGCTTAAAGATATAAACTTAAGACTATCAGGAAATAATATAAAAAAAAACAAGTTTGACCCATTTATTGCAAATGTTCCGTTTTTAATAAAATGAAACGTGGATAATCCTGAATTACCTCCCGGTCTTTTAATTGACATGTCGCCAGTACTTGGATATCTATTGTTGATGTCGGAGTTTATTAAAAATAATCTATATAACATAGTTGCACTTGCTTTATACACGTGCTGTTGATTGTCTTGTCTGAGGTATCGTTCTGGTTTGATTGGTTGAACTGGATAAATGATTGACAACTGGCGACATGTTAATTGAATATCGTTTGTAATTAAAGTAGCTGTGGTTTCAGCGTTAACATTAAATACTTCTAAAATGTCTTTTGCAAACGCATGTGTAGTGGTAATGCTAGTACACATGTCAAAATAATTTTCGTTGGAATATTTCACAATTAGGAATATCGAAAGCTGCACTAGTTCGAAGTAATTTTCTCATAAAAAAATCCTATGTACCCAGTGGTATAAGTGTTATATACTCCTCAAAATAAGGAAGGACCATCCCTTTGTTTCATTAAGATTAAAGTTTGCACATCATTTCACAAGTTTAAAATACACATTGTATTCCAAACATGAAAACTGTTTAGTGTTTCTGTGTTCTTTAGGAACATTTTACACCCAAAAAAGAAACACTTGAAAATACAGGTTTTGAAATTTCAATAAAATGTTTTTTTCACCCAAAAATGTTATCCGTATTTTTATGACTATTGATTCCTTAACAAACGTCTGTCACCATTTTATTTAGATTAACTCTATACACTAAACCAAATTCTAAGTACCAACCTAAGAATATGTCGATAATATTCTCATTGTTTTGTGTATTTTGAGCTTGATTAGAGGTGCGGTTAAACTGCAAAATAACGAGTGTAAATCGTCTGCTCTGATTGCATGAACATATTTTAAAACTTTCAAAATCCATGTGTTTTCTTAGAAATAAGTTATAACTCTTTATACAACTGGATATATATGATTTTTTTTCGAATTAGTGAAGCTTTCGATGTTCCTAATTCTAAAATATGCCAGTTAAAATTATTTTGACATCATGTTTTACTAGCATTACCACTGCAAATGCGTTTGCAGAAGAATTTGCGAATATTTAAGGTTAACGCTGAATTACATTTACTTGAATTTCAAACAATATTCATTTTAAAGGGAGGTAATTTAAGATTATCCATATTTCATTTTTTCATAGAAAATCTGCGATAAATGGGTCAAATTTTTATGTTTGTTTCTATTATTTCATACCAATTTTAAGAATTTTATATCTTTAAGCGATCTTTGACTCGTGTTATGCGTTTTATCAGCACATGTCATGTTTTCATATAAAGGGAGGGTAACTCTCAAAAGATGTAACAATTTAAACAAAAAATAAATGTTTTACAAACATTGGGTCGAAACAAAATACTTAGAATATATCTATTCTAAAATATATTTAAAATATTTATAACTCGAAATTTTACTTCATTTTGGGTGGGATAAAAAACCAGCGTTTTTCAAAACTGTTCGGTGAATGCATTACCACTAGTCAATGGGTTGCCAATTTTTGGGAAAATTAAAATATCGCGTCCATAGTTCCATTGGTAGTGATTAAACGTAATAAATCAATTGACAAAACATTAAAACTTTTAGTATTGTTTTGGGGCAAATTAATGATTTTTAGAAAATCAAAAATCTGTTTTAACTCTTTAATAAACAGCACCATGTATGTCAACATTTTGAACTTTCCTCTAATGCAGAAGACCCGACAATGTCCAGTTTAATGCAGCATTGCTAACACACTCTGTGTAACCGTTTGAAAATGGTATGTAGTCCATTTCACTGGTAAGAATATGGAGAAATAATTTTGCTCTCAACTTATTTTGAGGAGTAATTTATTCCCTAAGAAAACACATGACTTTAAATCCTTAAAATATGTTTATGCAACTTGTTATTTTGCTTGGATGGGGATGTTCCCCGAGCACCTTCTTATGGGGTGTATCTGTCTCTGTCTCAACTTATTCGTTTTTCTAGAGCTTGTACTCGAGTTGAGGACTTTAATATTCATAATCTTTGTATAACTAAAAAGTTACTCAATCAGGGTTACCGTTACCATAAACTTCGTTAAACCTTTGCAAGTGTTATTATCGTAACCCTGATCTTATTTCCAAATATAAAAGTAATTTAAGGACTCTTCTGCGACAAGGACTATCACAACCCGACTTCTATGGGGATGTGATTTATAAACTTCCGTAAGATTCTTGGTCATGATCACTTTCATACTATCTTTGTTAAACTTGTTATTTATAAAAAGAGGTTATGACCCTATCATTTTTCAACGTACTGCATGCTTGGTGGTGGACCCTTTTACAGTTCGCCACTATGCTTTCCTCTTTAATTGTACGATGACCGGACAGACTGTGGACCCTATGATAACGCCTACCTAAAGCCCATTGGGACGGTGGCGTTTGATGTTTGTCCATGATCGTTCTTGTCGTGCCCTTAATGGTTTATTCTCTTTCTGCTCTGGCTTCTGCCAAGTCACTGAGTACCTTCATTGTGGCTTTCTAGGCTATTGTTTTTAGCTCGACTATTCGAAGAATAAGAGCTTATGTAATCACCACGGGGTCGGCGTCGGCGTTGGCGTCGGCGTCCCACATCAAGGTTTGCGTGTAAGCTGTGTTTACCAGTCTATATCTCTTACATTTCTTATCCTAGCACAACCAAATTTGGCCATGGGCTTCCTTATAGCATTATCTTGAGGGCTGCATCAACATCTACCTCGAATTCTAACATCATATTTATTAAATTTTGGTTCCTGTAACCCATGGGCTCCCATGGAACCCAAATTATGGTAGCCCTTAAAATATGTCTGTTTCACATCAAATTTTGCGTGTAAGCTGTGTTAACAGGTCTATGTCTCTTACAATTTTTACCCTAGCACAACCAAATTTGCCCATGGGCTTCCTTATAGCATTATCTTAAAGGCTGCATACGCAATTTAGGTTCCCGTAACCTCTGGGCTCCCATGGAACCCAAATTCTGATAGCCCTTAAAATATGTCTGTTTCACATCAAATTATGCGTGTAAGCTGTGTTTACAGGTCTATATCTCTTATATTTTTTGTCCTAGCTGAACTAAATTTTGGAATTGGTTTCCTTATAGTATGTTGTAAAGGGTTGGATAAGTAATTTTGTCTTCTGCAAATTCTGGGCTTCCATGGAACCCAAATTGTGATGGCCCATAAAATGTGCAATAAAGGCAGATCTAGGTTTGCATGTAAGCATTTATATATCTATAATTTTGGTTTAGGATTTGTCATAGCATTATGCATCTTATTACTTCACCCATATTGGGGCATGGGCTCCCTCCTCCCGCCCCCCTACCCCCCAACCCCCCAACCCCAACCCCCCCAACCCCACCCCCCCCCGACCGACTTGAAACCTTTTTTATTTATATATTTCTTTGTTTTTGTTGTCAATTCTTACACATATATGCCCCCTCCCCACCCTCAACCCACTCCCGCCTCTCCCCCCGCTCCCCCCACCCCACCCCCACTTGAAACTATTTTTTTTTTACATATTTCTGTGTTGCTTTAGTCAATTCTGACACATATATGTTGCCCCATCCCCCCCCTCACAACCCACTCCCGCCTCTCACCCCCGCTCCCCCAGCCCCCACCCCACCCCACCCCAACTTGAAAATCATTTTTTTTGCATATTTCTGTGTCCTAGTCAATTCTTACACATATATGTTGCAACCTTCCCCGTCCCCACCCCTCAGCCTGCCGCCTCTCCCCCCTTCCCCCCACACTTGAATTTATTTTTTAAATTTATTTGTTTACATATTTCTTTGTTGTTTTAGTCAATTCTTACACATATATGTTGTAACCCCCCTGCCCCCCTCCACCACCCCGACTTGAATTTTTTTTTTACATATTTCTGCGTTGCTCTTGTCACTTCTTACACATATATGTTGCCCCCGTCCCAGCCCGACACCCACCAGCATCCCCGCCTCTCACCCACCCCCCACACGTGATTATTTTTTTTACAACCTATTTCTTTGTTGCTTTAGTCAATTCTTACACATATGTTTCTTCATTCACCACCCCCACTCCCCCACCATCCACCCCACCTCACTCCCACCCCACCTCACTCCCACACCCACCCCGCACCCCACTCTAAATTTAGAATTTTTTTTTTTATTTATTTTTTTATTTCTGTGTACTTTTGGTCAATTCTTACACATAGTTATGTTGTGCTCCCAACCCCATCCCACATTGTTGTAGCCTTGTTTTCTGATGGTATATACTAGCTATAAATTTAATATTCTCTGAAAAGTCGAATAGTCGAGCTGCGCTGTTCTCCGACAGGTCTTGTTTTGTATTATATTTACACGAGCATATTTGTGTTTTACTTATATTGCCTATTGATGCTGCCTTGTTGGTTAGAGATTAGATCATGGCGGGTATTTCTTTATTTACACTGTCCTGTTTTAATGGGATGACGTTAGCGTAAGTGAGGTTTGGTGCACCCTAGAACCGGTTTAAACCCCCAGTGGCCTTCTTTGCCACTGACCGTTCCAAGGCGGTAGCCCTATTGTCAACCCTTTTGTGTTTGTGATGTCGTTTTCTTTTATTATAACTTTTGCCTTCTTGTCTGTTTCTATGTTTGTTTCTGTGTTTTGTGGTTGACTGTCCTCCTTGAATGCTACTTTCCCTGTCCGATCTTTTTATATTTCTTTGTATAAGTGTAGTATACTCGTCGTAACTATACTCGGTTGCAAAAGAAAGTATGCACTTTTAAAATTCAAATACTTTCTTTTATATTTATAGTACAGTGTTTAAACTGTTACCTATACATATATACATGTATCTTTATCTGCCAATGGCAATAAATCGGTCAATACAGTTTTTTTGCATGAGAAAAGCGTTTGTGTTTACCATGGTTTGCACGTGAAACTCGTGGAAATGGTCCGTGTAGATAAAAACCTGAAGTTTGATAAACTAAAAAACACAACGCATTTTATTTCCTTCTGTATTTTCAATATGCCACGGCTTACCGAAAACCAGAGGGTTCAAGCTTTAGTCATGATTATGAGAGCGTCGCTGCTGTCGCTAGGGCATTTAATTGCCATACAAACACTATTACTAAGCTGCATGATAGGTTCCAATCTGACAAAAATGCGCTTTCAAACACAATTAAAATTGAAACAAATGCAGCAATATCTTTTGGACTGTTTTGCAATTTATGATTTTGACCCCTACCCTCTTCACCTGTTGACCATGCTTCAATGAATTAAGATATCGAAAAACAAATTCCATCTTGCCGTTGGCAATAGAATGGCAAAAACAGGTACCCTATATGCTATATTTCGTACATATTTTGTACAATAGATCTAACAAAAACCTGAATGCACTTTATTTTGCAACCGAGTATATTTACGTCGTTCCTTAAGGGCGCTATTTAACAATTAACCTGGTAATTCTTTATAAATGGATCCCTTAAACGGACCCCTGAATCAGTCTGGCTGAATACATTCGCTTAAAGGACCATGAATAGGTCGCAGTTTTGTATAAGGACACATTTAAAAGTCGTATTCTCTTCATCCGCAAGTCCTAGATCTCTACATATTACATGTGGTCCTCGAGCTAGTTCAAATGGGGACTCTGGGTCGCATCTGGTCTCGCTCTGTGGTCGGTTTTGCATGCAGTTATGTAGGAAACTATTTTAAAACGTCTCTGACTAAAAGCTGAATGTCTAATAGTTTGCACATAGCATAAGCTTACGGATGTTAACATGGTGACCCAGGGGTCAAATTTGACCCCGTCCCAAGGGTCGCATGTTTTACATAGACCTGTGTAGGTCAAGACGTAAACATATTTCGTGAAAGACGTAAACATTCTCGGATCACAAAGCATAGAGGAACTACAAGACGGAGCTCTCGTATTTTGCATGAAACTTCCGCTTTTGGACCTCCCAAGTTTGTTTCACATGGTGACAAGGGGGGTCTCCATAATATATTGGAAACTCCTCAAGATATATAATTAACTTGCCAGACCTCCTTTTTCCCACCCACTTTTGTTACTGTTAAAAGTGTCTATTGAGATTTATGAACGCTCTTAGTTTCTTAAAGGAATACGCAGCGCTCAGGAATACATAAGAAGCCCATCCATTTCAGGGAAGTTCCATTATATACAGTTATATCATATCGTATTGGTGTCCATCAACATCTACCTCGAATTCTAACATCATATTTATTGATTTGACCATTTTCTCATGATGGCATTTGAAGGTTTGCGTGTAAGCTGTGTTTACAAGTCTATATCTCTTACATTTCTTATCCTAGCACAACCAAATTTGGCCATGGGCTTTCTTATAGCATTATCTTAAGAGCTGCATACGCAATTTTGGTTCCTGTAACCTACGGGCTTCCATGGAATCCAAATTATGATAACATGTCCCATTTCACATCAAATTGTGCGTGTAAGCTGTGTTTACAAAGTCTATATATCTTACAATTCTTACCCAAGCACAACCAAATTTGGCCGTTAGCTTCCTTATAGCATTATCTTAAGGGCTGCTTAAGTAATTTTGGTTCCTGTAACCCCTGGGCTCCCATGGAACCCAAATTGTGATGGCCCATAAAATGTGCAATAAAGGCAGATCTAGGTTTGCATATTAGCATGTATATGTCTATAATTTTGGTTTAGGATTTGTCATAGCATTATGCATCTAATTCATACTTCACCCATATTGGGGCATGGGCTCCCTCCTTACACCCCCACTCCCCTCCCCGCCCCTACCCCACACTTGAAACTATATATATATATTTTTTTTTTACATATTTTTGTGTTGCTTTTGTCGATTCTTACATGTGTTGCCCGCTCCCCCTTGCCTCCCCTCCCCCGCCCCCACCCCCCACCCAACCACACACTCAAAATCTAGATTTTGTTTATAACATATTTCTGTGTTTTGGTCATTTCTTACACATAGCTTCTTACACATGCTGCTCCTCCCCCACCCCCTGCCTCTCCCCTCCCCTCAACCGCACACACACACACACACACACACACACACACACACACACACACACACACACGCTCGAAACTCTTTGTCAATTCTTACACATAGCTATCTTGCCCTCACATTTTATTTATTTTTTAACGTATTTCTGTGTTTTGGTCAATTCCTTCCCCCCCCTCCCCCCCCCCCCCCCCCCCCCCATCCCCACTCAAAACTCGATTTTTATTTTATTATTTTTGTGTTTTGGTGAATTCTTACATAGCTTCTTACACGTATGTTGCCCTCAACACCCACACTCCCGTACCCCCACCCCACTCAAAACTAGGAACCTAGAAACGCGCTTGATATAACTTTACACCTACTTAAGAGTTATTGCAGGTGCCAGTCCAGTTCTGTCGAGACACCAGAAGCAATATGTCCACCAGAAGCGATATTGAACATTTTATATTCGTTATTACAGGTGCCCGTCCAGTTAAGCAGGACACCAGGAGCGACGTTGAAGCGTTTAGACGACTACAACTGTATACAGCCATATCCGGTGACGCTAACGAAGGAAATACCGATGACCTGCTGAAGAAGCTAAACGCCATTAGGCAACAACAACTTGATGCTGCCGATGATGTTGATGTTTCGTCCAAGACCAGCAAACGGTAATGGACACTTTAATCCGTCGTTTTACATGAACTATGTTCCAATTTTTTCTACTATATCTTGCGAGTGATGAGCTATCTCTCGTCATGCGGTCCAGAAATCAGAAATAGTAGAACGAGTGTTTAATGACCAAAATCTATTATCATTTACGTTTACCGACGTCATTTACCACAATTATCTGATTAATCATGATATTAAAGATGTCGGCGAAGAAAGAATTTGGATTCTATCAGTTTTACAATAGTTATGGCCCTTGATTCCTTAATTCCTTAATATATACTAAACCAAACGGCCAACGCACCAGCAGACGATACCTTTAATATCTCCATAATAACAATCAATAACATCTCCAACGGTACCAGTCGGCATAGAATAAGTTCATATACTGAATGGAAAAAATGCGACACTGGAATTTCCGCTATATATTGTATTTACAATATGCTGCTGTTAATCGAAAATAATACATGGCTACGCAAGACCTTTCCTTTATGAAAAAATACTAAAACAACACGTATCACAGCACGCCTACAACTCCAGTTGTGTCCTTTGTCGACTGCAACTTTTGTTTTTTACAAAACTTCTTGGGATTTCCTTGGAATATATATGAAATTAAGTGTGCTGTATAGACTAACTAGGGGAAATTCCAGTGTCGCGTATTGTCTACTGGTGAGTTAGCTGTTTGGTTCAGTATATATATACTCTGTTGCAAAAGAAAGTGTGCACTTTTAAAATTCAAATATATCTTTAATATTTATTGTACAGTGTCCAAACAGTTACCTATACATATATACATGTATCTTTATCTGCCAATGGCAATAAATCGGTCCAAACAGTTGTTTTGCACGGGAAAAGCGTTTGGGTTGTTTTCAATGATTTGCACGTGAAACTCGTGGAAATGGTCCGTGTAGATAAAAACCTGTTTGGTTGAATTCCCGTACGTTTGGATAAACACAAATACACAACGCATTGTATTTCCTTCTGTATTTTCAATATGCCACGGCTTACGGAAAGCCAGAGTGTTCAAGCTTTAGTTAGGATTACGAGAGGAGACAGCGTCGCTGCTGTCGCTAGGGAATTTAATTGGCATAGAAACACTATCACTAAGCTGCGTGATGGGTTCCAATCTGACAAAAATGAAGGAACATATTCTTTAGGACTGTTTTGCGATTTATGATTTTGACCCCTACCCTCTTCACCTTCTTGACATTGGCAATAAAATGGCAAAAAATGGTACCCTATATGCCATATTTCGTACATATTTTGTACAATAAATTTAACAAACCAGAGTGCACACTTTCTTTTGCAACCGAGTATATATATATGTGTGTTCCAACTCATTCATTATTATGTGGATTGTTTTAATACTTGCTATGATCATTTACTATGATGTGAATATGTTAGTGAATTTGTTTTGATTCGAGTATTTTTCATGAGTTATGACCCATTGTGTTTTAAGCAAAGGGCAGATAACTTGCTAATTTTTAGGGTCAACTTTTCCGTTTAGGTCACTTTTCACAAACTGTATGCACTACACCTTTAAAACTTTGCTTATAGTTGTATCTTGAGTGGTACATCGCAGCGTGATAAAGCAAATGTGGTAATGACCTTGACCCTCCAAGCATGGGTAGATAACCTTATAGTTGTTACCTTCAACTTTGGCGTTTATGTCACTTTTTCACAAACTGTATGCACTAAGACCTTTCAAACTTTGCTTATAGTTAAGCAAATGTGGATGTGACCTTCACCATCCAAGCAAAGGACAGATAAATTTAATTGTTACATTTACATCACTTTCTCATGAACTAGAATTATGCACTAGATGTTTTAAACCTAATTTATAGCTTAATCTTTGAAAGAGAACGTATTCTATTTTGGCAATAGTTGTGTCTTCGGCAGTGCATCTTTTTTTTGGATGCCTGGATTTCATCTATGACTTTGACCTACTTTTTGGAGCTGATTTTTAGCTCGACTGGCCAAAGGCCTTCATTTTTCATCCGATCTTTAACAAACCTTACCAGATTGTTAATATCAACGAAAGCTCGCATAAGTTCGATAACCAGCCAGATCTTGATTTGTTGAAAAATGCTATATTGTATTTTCCTGTGTTAAATTTGTAGTTACTTCATTTTTTATCTGATCTTTACCATATTTGTTTAGAATGTTAATATAACACCTCCGCCCCCGCCACCGCCCCCGCCCCCCCCCCCCACCCTCCACACCCATTTTTATGAAATTTCATTCATAGAAAAAAGTGGGACAAATTAAAAAATAACTTTCATTTAAGCATCATTGACCTTTTTCTTTTTAAGTCGAGCCCCCATTTTTAAGTCCAGCCCCCGTTAGGCAAGACATGTGAATCCACGGATTTCTTGTAATATATTTCTGTGATTCAGTTTAAAGTGAATGTGATCATAAAGGAACCTTTTATTTGTACAATAAAGTGCAGGGTCAGAGGGCAGAGGCGAGGGTATAGTGTCTGCCTTTAACGACAGTTCTAGTTTTAATTGAAATTGGAACACTCGACGGAAATTTAGCGAAAAACAAATGCACATTCGTTATCTTTAGCTCTACTGGCCGAAGGGTCAGTTGTCCGTTCGTCTTTGCTTTAACGGTTTCCCATGGAAAGCTAGCACCTTCATTTCATTCGATCTTACCCGAATGTATAGTGACTTGTTCACTATCGCTGGCAGATTCAATCGCTAATAGCCTAATTATGGCTCTTGAAATATATATAAAAGTATACTTTGGACAAGTTCTTTAACCAGGTATATCCGATGGTACAAAGCGAGTTAAATGCCCCTGCATATGCAAAAATGTCTTGTGTTCTACTTTGTTACCACCATGTAGCACTTCTATTTTTCGTCCAATCTAAACACGACTTTCAAAGAATGTGCAACAACCATCTCCTAGAGTTCTTGAATCGTACATATCCGATAATAGTTTAAGTGAGTTGTCCAACAGAGAAATGGTTAACGTTACAGGCGTTAGCTTTCATTTTTTCCATCCGATCTGAACAAAGCCTTTATGTACAGAATTAACCGATTCGTGGCTTATTAACCGTCAAAAATGGCAGGATAGTCGTAGAAGTGGGACAAATTCTTCAACCAGACATTTTCAATGATATTGCATTGTAATTAAGGACTTATTTCCCAAGGCTAAATGATCATTGGAAAGGCATGGAAAGCTTGCTTATTTCCTGCTAACTTGCTACTTGACAGACAAGCTCGGGTAGATAAACTGAGGCCCGAGCAAAGTTGTTCTCTGTGAATAAATAAGCATTGCTATATCGAACGGTGTATTTGGTATAGCAGTTTATAACACATCAAACGTAAGCTGTACTAAATACAAAACTGTTGATAATTCATTGTAACACCTGCTTTTATGTTTTAATATGTTGTCTTCATACAAAAGAAGCTGTCTTGGGTGGGCCTCATCATCTGATATGTCTAACAGTGATTTTCAGTTACCTACAAATTTTCTCGCCCAAATACAACAAGCTGGACATTGGGTCCATAAGCCATTTGTGGCTTATTAGAAAGTGGGACAAATTCGAAAACTAGGAAGAATGTCCCTTCAATTATTTAAAAATGATAAAACTCCTTTAGTTATTTTAATATTATTATACGCCTGTCGTGTCCTGGCGTTGTCCGTCAATTGATTTTGCTAATAAAATATTAGTCTTCAACAATGATACTTTGATCTAATGAAAACCTGACAAACTTATTTTTCACCGCATTAGCTAGTGCAAAAGACTGCAGGGAAGACGACCACCACCTCATATACCTTGCATACCACTTTGCAGTCGGGTATTTCCAATGTATCGATTACCAAATCCAACTAAAAGAGTGCGTACATTGTTTAAATGATTATTAATTTTTGCAGGTTTTGGGGCGAAGTAACCGACTGGTTTAAGGGCGTTGTAAGTGGTATCTCGGGGTGGTTTAAAAATGCTGGCAAGTCCGTCACTGATTTCTTTGGTGGAGCCCTGGATACCCAAGCTCATGATGTGGAGAATGTTGGAAACACACTTGATGATATAGGATCCGACGACAGCACGTCTGCTGCCGATCAGCTCAGCACTCTGAAAGACGAGGCAAATAAAGTCTTAAAGGACATAGAGAACGCATATAACTCGGCATCGGGTGATGCTCGAACTGCCGCCGGGAAACTGCTACAACTGGCTAGGAACCAGCGAGATGACGTTATTAGCAGATTTAACACCGTACAGGATCACCTTTGCAATGGAATCCGATGGACCAAATGTAGCACTGACGGCGAATGTACATCGTCTACTTGTACGACAATCACGTGTAAAAATCTGTTCTTTGGCAGTTGGTGCTTCTAAAGAGAGCCTACATGTACATCTATACGTAGATTTTCACGTTGTTTTCCTCCAGATGTCTAGACCAATTGCATTTGCAAGACCATATGCCCGTACGGACAATGTTTTTCAGAATACGTCATTTAACATTGCAGACTAAATATGAATCATAAGTCTTTAAATCTATGTGTTTGCATACTTATTTAGGATTTAGGTCATTCCAGAACTAGAGTTTTAATAGGAATAAATAAGACATTGAGCAGCGAAAATTAATGTCCCGTTTCGCATATTCACAATCTGTCAACTAGTGTTATCTGTAGTTTTCAAAAATGTTATATTTCTGTTAAATTTGTTGTTGAAATGTTGATTATTTTGTTTTATTTCTCAATTATGTTTGCCATAGAAATAAATATTTGATTAGTTCATTTTGTGTTCGAGTGAATTATTTCTTCTATAGATGCTAGTTGTAATCTTTAGTATGGCCTTTATTTGGGTTAACAGCGACGATATTGATGCTAATGAATTTTGAGCTCTACTGATAAAGATCGGCAGAGCTTATGCTGTGGTGCGGCGTCCATCGTCTGTCAATCCGTAAACGTTTTTTTTATAGCGACTACTCGAGTACTCTGAAACTACTGGATGGATTTTCATTAAACCTTACAGGACTATTGTCCATGATGTCTAGTTGATATTCGCAAAGTCACGTTGAAGTGAAATCCAAGAAGGCCGCCAAAAGCTAAAACCATTTTTTTTAGCGACTATTTGAGGGATATTGATACGGGACTTTTTCTAAAATGATCTGCATTACATGATGTTGGTCCTTGCCGAAAACCGTTTTGATTCGGAGGTAAACATGGCTGCCAGCGGCCATCTTTGTTTACAGAGTTGTATAGAAGCAACTTGTAGCGACTACAGTGAACGACTTTAAAAACGCAACAGGGAAATAAACTAAGATAACTAACATATTTCAATAGAAATCAAAAATTTCATCTATTATATTTAACAATATCTACAGTTGAATTGCTGAACATTTCATTCAAATTGATCAACATTAAACTTGTTAAATTCAAAATATAACAGTACTACCCCCAAAAGCAAAAGTCGCAATAGCCACCATTAGCGACAATGCACGCCTGACGTCTCCTCAGCATATTGGGATATACCGGGTATTAGTTTTGTGACGTTTGCTTTTGGGGGTCGTACTGTTATGCTCTGAATTTAACAAGTTTATTTTGATCAATTGGAATGAAATTTTCAATTAAATAGAATAGATAAAATTAAAATTTAAAAAATGTGTCGGTTATCTTAGTTTATTCCCTGTTGCGTTTTTAAAGTCGTTTTAGTGCATTCCTCTGAAAGTACTTGACTGATTCTCATGAAGCTTCGCACAAAGTTGCTCTTGATGTCTAGTTGATCCTAGCAAAATTTCAGGCCGACCGAAAATTCAAGATGGCCGCCACAACTAAAAAAACATAAAAAGAAAATTGTAGAGACTACTTCCGGAAACTATAGTATACTGAAAGGAAAAATAAACGCGACACGGGAATTTCCGCTAAATACAATACGTCGCCGTTAATCGAATGGTACATGGCTACGTAAGATCTTTTCATTCGGAAAAAGACTAAAAAAGCACGTAACGCAGCAATTCATATTCCTGCAAAGTTTCATTATTGACGGAGTACGCGTTTGTCTCGAGCATGTGACCAAACTTTTGCAAACTCTTTACGTTAAATACAGTACTGAACTGGCTCAATTTTTCAAAGACTAACTTCAACATTTATGAATTTCTTGTTACACCGTGTATGTGATAAAAACGTCGATGTGTCCTTTAACTAACTGTAACTTTTTTTTTAAAAAACTTGATTTCCTTGGAGTATAAGGAATTCAAGGAAGATTTCCGCTATATATTGTATGTTTAATATGCTACTGCTAATCGAATATTACAGGGCGACATTAGGCCTGACCTTTTAGAAGGTTTAAACAGCACTGAGCACACCATTGGTTACCCCTTTAAAGTTTCATTATCGTCAGAATGCGCATTTGGCTCAAGCAGATGAGCAAAGTTAGCCTTTAAATGTTGCAATCACAACATTAAATACAGTACTGAACTGGCTCAATTTTTCAAAGAGGAACTTCAGCATTTATGGATTTCTTGTTACAATGTGTACTGTGATTAAAACGTCTACAACATCACAGTTGTGTCCTTTCTCTAACTGCACTTTTTTTTTTACAAAACATCTTGGGATTTCCTTGGAATATATATGGAATTAAGTGTGCAGTATACGCAATATATATATAGCGGAAATACGCACCCTGCGTTTCTTTTTCCTTTCAGTATACAATATATATAGCGGAAATTCCCGTGTCGTGTGTCTTTTTCTTTCAGTATATAAGTGATATTGATATGGGACTTCTTCTAAAATGATCAGCATGACCTAATGTTGGTCCTTGTTGAAAATCGTTTTGATTTGACCAACATGGCTGACAACGGCCATCTTTGTTACATATAGTTCTTATAGTAAACACTTGTAGCGACAACTTCTCTGAAACTAGACGGATTTTCACGAAATTTTACAGGAATGTTGCTCTTGGTGTCGGAATCCTTTAAGTCGGCCGGAAATTTAAGCTGGCCGTCGCAGCAAAAAATAGATTCTTAACAAGTGTGTAGCGACTACTATTAAAAATTAAGTGATAATGATGCGGGACTTTTTCAAAAATGATCAGCATGACCTGATTTTGGTCCTTGTCGAAAATAATTTTGATTCGACATCTTTGTTTACATAGAGTTGTATAGTAAAAACATGTAGCAACTACTCCTCTGAATCTGCTTGCCGAATTGTCATGAAACTTCATACGAAGCAAAATTTCAAGTCGGTCGGAAATTCATGATGGCCGCCGTAGCCATAAATTGATTTTAAAAATGCAACTTTGCGGCCATTACTTCTCACAAATCATAAGGGTATTGATGTGGAACCTTTACTAAAAGGTCTAGCATGACATGTAGTTGGCATAAAACAAAATTATTTTGATTCCGTGTCAAACATGGCCGCCAGTGGCAATATTTGTTTACATACTTGTATAGGAAACATTTGTGGCGACTGTACATCTCTGAAAGGGCTGGTCCTATTTTCATAAAACTTCCCATGGCTGATCTAGCTATCAAAATCTATCGGTAGAGCTTCAAGGTCATTGACCTCTTGTGTTGTAACCGATTTTATTTGATCAAGTCTACCATTATTTATTTAAATGCGAAGCACGAGTAAAAATAATATGAAAAAGGCACAGCCTAAACGGGGATTTATCCAGTTTCAGTAATAAACTTAAGGATATTGGCTTGGCAAGTTTTTACATTTTCAAGTTTAGAATTTTATTTTTTTAAATCTTGACTGTTTTACATTCTAATATATATATTACCATCTTAAATCCTACATTATATCCATAGCAAATTTTAAGCATTTTTTTCTTCATATTTTTTGCGTGATTTGTGATCATTTTTGTTAACAAAATATATATGTGTAGCTCTGAGTAGAATTTATCCTTTCGATTTAAAAATAAGATTTTATTGTTTTTCAATTGTGGGGTTGGCTATGAAAGGACGTAGGGCTGATATTTGTATTGCATTGACACTAAAGTTTCTTTGGTATCGTTTAGATACAAAATTATCAAAAAAGGTAGGTCATCACATTATTTCCCACTAGACGTCTTTGAAGATGACATATATTTCTAACTCCAAAATGTCACTAAAAAGAGGAAAAACAAGAGTCGCTGAACATTTTCATCATTTCTTTTATAACATTACATCTATTGAAAAACAAAGATTAATTTTCGATTACCTATATACAAATCTTTGAAAACATACACAAACAATTGTAATCCTCATTCGTCTTTTTACTTTAAATAGCAAACAGATATACCCCACCCTTTTCTTTACCAAAAATAAAATAATTAAAGATAAAAAAGTAGGTAATAATGCTTAACTTTTGTTAAAACTTGTATATGACAAGGTCCTATGACATTTCTTTCAAAACAAAGTAAAACTATATATATATAGATATAGGTTCTGATAATTATTTTATTACAATTTCTATAAATTACACATATTTTTGAGTTACATGTAGTTTGACATTTTCGCTGTAAAAATTTTGCTGACGGAGATCGAATGTAATATAGCTCAGTATCTACTTTTATATATCTATTAAACTGTATATATGTATATATAGACGGTCTTAACACGAGTGCTTATTCATTATTGAATTTATTAAACGAGTTGGCAAAATGATATAATTCGAGGCTCTTGCCGAGCAAAATGATATAATGCGAGGCTCTTGCCGAGCATTATATCATTTCTGCAAGAGCCTCGCATTATATCATTTTTGCTAACGAGTTTAATAAATTCAATAATAAATGAGAACGAATGCTAGATTCCATTTATCGCATAACTTATAACGTCACATTACGTCAGAAAACGTACATTAACGTGCCGTCCATGACGTCATTAAAGTTATGTTATACCACTAGTGGAATATCGAAATTATTGAATGGTGTTATTACATTCCAATACCACCTGTTATGTAATAAATAGAGAATAATCAACAGCAAATATCAGTGTGATACGAAAAATATGTCACGAGAACACGTGGTGATTCGGTTAAAAAACGAGTTCGAAGAACAAGTTTTTTAACCGAATTACAACGTATTCGAGTGACATAATTTTTCTATCACCGAGACTGTTGATTATTCTATTTATTATATACCTAAGAGTGATTTTTTTAAGGATATTTAAGATAGACTTGAAAGCAATACAGTACCATTAAATATAAAAATGGTAAAAAAAGTAGTTCCGGCAAAATGATATCGTCACATCAGTGACGATATCGTCACTGGTGTGACAAGATAACTTGTCTGATAATAAAAATATGCCACTGAGAAATCCTTATAAATCGCTGATAATTATATAATAATTGAGGATATTGCACTCATCTTCCTTTTTACGTAAAAAAAGGACAGAGATTCACATGCACGTGTTCTGGAATGAACATTGAAATAAAAGTTCCTGATTTCAGATAAGTTCGGAATCGACTGAGATGTTGCGAAGGTGCATGAACGGTAGATAAGCGGATGCAATTGTCAGATTATTAACGATGTCGCAACATACAAAGTGAACTAAGTAATACCTGTTACAGTGTTAACATTGATAACAGACAAAAGGAAAAGTCCAAGGTTTCATGGTTTTAGTTTTTTAATTTTTTACTTTATTGTGTACGAAACAACAATTCTAATACACCCATACCAACGTCTAGTTTGTAATTATCTCCAGTAAGTATATGCGCATGACCTGGGACATATTGGTTGACGTCGTGCAATGATGCATTAGATAGAAATTCTAAGAACACGCTGGGATTTTGTTAAGTACTTTAGTACTTTGAATTACTGCAGCTTTCGATGTTCCTAATTCTAAAATATGCCAACTAAAATTATTTCGGCATTATATTTTACTAGCAGCACAAACATCACCACAAATGCTTTGCAAAAGACGTTTTTGAAATATTTAATGTTAACGCTAGTGATGTACCGAATAATCGATTATTTTAAACCCATCATCGGTTTGTTAGGCATCCGATTATGATGATCGATTATGAAAGCCTATAATCGATCATCGGTTAAATGTAAACGAGCACTTTAATTAACATTCAAAATATAAACATGATTATCCAGGAGACAACTCTTGTAAAAATGAGCATGAAACACAAATAAACACATTTATATCAGTTAGAATAAGTTACAGGCTTTCATTGCATCAATACTCAGATTAACATACATAGCAAAGTCTATCAAGACACATTTAATAAAGTATTTCGGGCATAGCCATTCATCAGTTGGGTAAAACACACAATTTTACAACTAGATCTACATTATGGACGCGGCCATATTGAACGTCAACATAATAATATTAACCAAGGACGTGACGTCAACGTCAAATGTAACGTCGTTGAGCGCCATTTCGAGACGTAACGTTCACCGGGTGTACTGGAACCCAACAATATTTTACGTTACAGCCCTGAAGTTATTGCATTAATATTTTAAACTAATGTTTCACATCAAATTATGTACCTTATCCATCAATCCCCATAACTCTTCCATTCATTTGGACAAAATTATGGCCTCTGAATTGGTAAAAAAAATCATATTTTTAAATAGAAGTATAAAGGAAAAATCCCTTAAAAATCTTCTCCGAAACAAAAAGGGCTGCAGCTTAGATATTTTGTATGTAGCATCATCTAGTAGTCCTCTACCAAGTTTGTTTAAACGGTGACCCTGGGTTCAGAATTGGACCTGCCCCGGGGTCACAAGAGGTGAAACATGAGGGTGTGTGGGGGGGGGGGGGCCCGAGTCATAACTTAGTAACCGTGGAGATCCCACCCTATACTCATATATACACTTGCTGGGCATGAACAGACAGATACAACCACCAACCAGCATAGACCCCAGTCTCCTTCCCCACCTCGCGGAACATAGCCCTCTTGGTATAACTTGGAAACCATTGAGATCCCCACCATATAACTATATATACACTTACTGGGCATGAACTAATGGATACAACCACCCAACCAGTATAGACCGCGATCTCCTTCCCCAACCCTGGGGACATAATTTGGAAACCGTTGAGTTTCCTACCCTATAACCATATATACACTTACTGGGCATGAACAGACAGTTACAATCATCCAACCAGAATAGAACCCGGACTCCTTCCCCACCCCTTGTGATATAGCCCCTGGGTCATAACTTGTAAACCGTTGAGATCCCCACCCTATAACCATATATACACTTACTGGGCATGAACAGACAATTACAACCATCCAACCAGCATAGACCACGGACTCCTTCCCCACCCCTGGTGACAACTCCTGGATCATTACTTGTAAACCGTTGCGACAGACGGATACAACCATCCAAACAGCGTAGACCCTAGGCTTCTTCCCCACCTGTGTGGACCTAGCTCATTTTCCATGCGATATTTACCAAACTGTACCGGATTATTAACATGGTTAATATCAATGAAAGCTTGCACAAGTTCGAAAGCCAGCAAGATCGGACCAGTTGCAACGAAGTTATGACCCATTACTTTAATTAACTAAAAATGCTGTATTTTGTCTTGTCTTCGCTCTAGCGCCTTAATTTTTCATCCTATCTTTACCAAACTTTGCCAGATTGTTGATATCAATAAAAGCTTAGACACCTGCACAAATCAGCAAGATCAGACAAGTAACACCGGAATAATGACCCTTGACTTAGTTAAAATGTGTAGTCATTAAACACAATTACTGAACCTGAAATACCTCTCAGAAACATGGGCGCTTGAGCCGCAAATATTATAAAATAATAAAACAAGCAAGGTTTTACGCAAGCGTAAAAACGCTGCCGATAAGTAAATAAACATGACTGTTGGACTGTGAAGTGATAGGAATGCAAACAATTGTTTTTGTTGTACTTTGACATAATTACTGAAATTATGAAAGTTATCCAGCTGAAATTAGTGTTGTTATTTTTTATTATTAAAAGCAATAACTGAACAATGAATGCGTCAATATTGTTTATTTTGAAACCTGCCCAAGGTTTCATTGATATAATCCTTCTAATGAAAATTTAGGGCTGGCTTGGCGCAGTCGGTAGCGCGGCGGATTTGTAACCGGAGGTCCCGGGTTCAATCCTCCGTGGTGCCACTGAGTTCCGTCGGTGTGTTCTTGGGCAAGACACTTTCCCTCAGCCTCGTCCGTCGGATTGGGACGTAAACCGGGAGGTACCGTGAATCGGTCTATCCGAGCACGTAACAGAACCATAGGAATCTATTCTATAATAAGAGTAGGGCAGTTTCCCGGATTCCTATGTATCCTTCCCCTCTCTCTGGGGCGGCTCTAATTAGCCTATACTGTGTTGATGAGCCGTTAAACAACATTCAATTCAATTCAAATGAAAATTGATACTAATTAGAAATCATTTTTTAAAGAGACTGGACAAGAGGAAACTGTTTTTTTTATTAAGTAAAAAGGGGCCTTAAATTTGTTAAAATAAAAGCAAAGATTTATATAACGTGGCTCGTTGTTGTGGTCTTAGAATGAATAATGCATGCGTGAAGTTTCAATCCATTATATAGATTGCGAGATCCAAGCTTATATAAAAACTTTAATCAAGGTTAAAGACTTTAACCAAGTATTTCTAAGTATTAAATGGGCCATTATTTTGTTATTTATTATAAATAAAACCGATAAAAAACTTTCTCGTTATATATTCGTGGATTTATGAAAAATCTCGGACGTAAAGATCTCGGACAATTACCACAAGCTACACTTCAAAAGACTCAACTACGAAAACGTCATTTCAGCAAGTAACCTTTGAATATTGCATTCTTCGATGAATCGTTTAAGTTTTCATCGTACCGACTTGTACTTTATTGTATTGCATTAGTTTTTTTGTCAAATGGTTTGTCATTGCACTAAATTATTTATATCTGCGTCGTATGGTTTGAAATTTTACACCGTATCATTTCACTTCGAACCGTATCAATTCATTTTGTAACAAATGAACAGAGTTTACACGTCGCATCCAATCAATATGTACGTCATCAAAGGACTTCATGTTGAATTAAATGACCCGTCATTGAATGGTTTGTAAATATCCACATTTTGACGGTCATGGCTTCCCATATATGTATGTACGAATCTTGCTACGTCTCTTAAAAAAATATATGTATGTATTGTATGATCACGTGGGCCTATGGCTTACTAATTTTGAAATAAAGTGCTTCTTCTCTTTATATCCATGATATACAGAAAACAAAAACATGTATCTACAGAATTGCACTGAACAACCACAACATTTGAGGAAAAAGAGAAAAGTTCCATCTAATGAATGACCACAAAACATGAAGGAAGAACGTTTCTGCACCTGTCGCACTTTTCATGTGGTCAAATTGTACACTCATAGAATTCCACTAGGTTATCCGACATAACTCACTGATATTTATCACTGTTGTAATGATATTGTTCACTGCTATTGTTCAATCTATACTGTATATATAATTCATTCAAATTATACACGGATATACGGACACAGTTCACCAATATTGATCACTGAGATGTTTTACAGATATTAATTACTGTGATACTGGTATTGTCTAATGTTATACTGATATTGTACATTGATATAATGATACTGTTTACAAATATTGTTCACTGTTTTTGTTCGTTGTTACTGATATTATTCACTGATATACTGACACAAATCCACTAGGTTATACGACATAACTCACTGCTATTGTTCGCATACATGTGTCCCTGTTATAATGATATTGTTAGCTGATATTGTTCACATCTATATTGTATATATAATTCTCCTAAATTGTGCGCTGATATACTGACTTTATTCATTTATTTTGATAACGGATATTTTAACGGAAAATAAATACTGTTATACTGATATTGTTTAATGTTATACTGATGCTGTTCATTGACATACTGGACACAATTCACTAATATTGATCACTGATTTAGTTTTTTAGCTCTACTATTCGAAGAATAAGAGAGCTTATGTAATCACCCCGGCGTCGGCGTCGGCGTTGGCGTTGGCGTCGGCGTCGGCGTTGGCGTTGGCGTCGGCGTCGGCGTCCCACATCAAGGTTTGCGTGTAAGCTGTGTTTACAAGTCTATATCTCTTACATTTCTTATCTTACCACAACCAAATTTGTTCATGGGCTTCCTTGTAGCATTATCTTAAGGGCTGCATAAGCAATTTTGGTTCCTGTAACCCATGGGCTCCCATGCAACACAAATTATGATAGCCCATAAAATGTGCCCAATTTCACATCAAATTTTGCGTGTAAGCTGTATTTACAAGTCTATATCTCTTACAATTCTTATCCTAGCACAACCAAATTTGGCCATTAGCTTCCTTATAGCATTATCGTAAGGGCTGCTTAAGTAATTTTGGTTCCTGTAACCCCTGGGCTCCCATGGAACCCAAATTCTGATAGCCCTTAAAATATGTCTGTTTCACATCAAATTTTGCGTGTAAGCTGTGTTTACAGGTTTATATCTCTTACATTTTTTGTCCTAGCTGAACTAAATTTTGGAATTGGTTTCCTTATAGTATGTTGTAAAGGGTTGGATAAGTAATTTTGTCTTCTGCAAATTCTGGGCTCCCATGGAACCCAAATTGTGATGGCCCATAAAATGTGCAATAATTGCAGATCTAGGTTTGCATGTAAGCATGTATATATCTATAATTTTGGTTTTGGATTTGTTATAGCATTATGCATCTTATTACTTCACCCATATTGGAGCATGGGCTCCCTCCTCCCCCACCCCTCTACCCCCACCCCCACTCCCCTCGACACTTTTTTTTTTTTTTTACATATTTCTGTGTTGTTTTAGTCTATTCTTACACATATATGTTGCAACCCAATCCCCCCGCTGCGCTGTTCTCCGACATTTCTTGTTGATATAGTGAAATTGTTTATTGTTATATTGATAGTGTTTGTTGATATACTGATATTATTCACGCATATATTGATATTGTTCACTGATATTATTCAGAGACAAATGAAGCATAATGACTAACCAATCCTAAAACATGAACTATGTTGCAGTACACTAAAGTGTTGTATCATTTACGGACACATTTCCTGGTATTTATTTCAGTGGCCAGGAAATCTGTCGGGCCAATTGTACACTCATAGCATAAATGCTGTGATATTCCTAGTCTCAGTAATGTTTTAGGTTGGTTTTGTTTTTCTCTAGCTGATTGTCGTTGCGAAGAACTTTGAGAAAGATCTTCGTAGTTTGTGACAACGTAAACCTTTCTGAAGAAAGAGTTTGAAAGGAGAACATTGGAAATTGCCGAACACGATAAATACACAAAATATTGCAGTTTCGGCTTAATTGAGACTGTTGATGAACGGAAGTAAAACATACTAAAGTTAACACCCTCTAGCACCGGGTTGAGCAGAATTCATTATTTAAAATGTCAAAAGAACGAAAAAGAAAAAAAAACTATTCCGAAGATGGTATGCATATGGCGGTAAACATGGAACCTTCATCCTTGATTATGTATAAGATCACATACTGAAAATTGATAACCCGGCCATTGCTTATATAGTCAATATGTATTCACCAGAGCTCATTATGAATAAAGACAACAGTTTGGATACTACAGAACTATTTCTCGATCCTTAGCTCTAATAGAAATGGTAAATGTCTCTCCCATAAAACTTATGATCAACTTGATTGTTGGTAATTGTCCATTGTAATATTTAAATTTATTCAGACGTTGTCTGATATAGATTATTTGGGAATGCTCTATGTGGCCCAGGAGGAGCCTTTTGTCTGACAGTTAACAGGGTAAATACGATCTAAATATACTAATAAATTAGGTTTAGCAAGTAAATAACATTGCACATCCATTGAACCGATGCTAGATCTGTTGTGGCGATCATGATGAATGTTATTGCTGTTGTGAAGTCTACGCAGGACATACTTTGCAAACGATATTTGCGAAGCAAATAACTGTTTTTTTTAATTTACCAGTTATACAGAAGTTAAACGTTCGTCCCTATTTCAATGTAAAGGGAGATAATTTAAACATTTACGGCTATTGTGTTTTGTTATAATGACAAGCTTATTATCAATAATTGTTTAAAGGTTTTCAACACCTCAAACCTAGAACATTTATTTAATAAAGTTTTATCAAGTTCCTGATAATATTCTTATACTGTATATATATGTTGTATGATGTTTTAACTAAATAGGAGATAACTCTGATTCTAACCTTGGATCACACGTTGTAAGTAGAACGAAGAACACCTTATGCCATTCTAACGTTTTCAAATACATTACTTTATAAAATATGTATATAATCGAAAACAAAGTGTAATGTGTACCTTGAAGGCAGTGTTGCTTAATTTATTAATAGTTTACCTATGCTCATACACGATATTTCCCAATTTTTTATTATTATTAAATGATGTTTTCTCAAAAAGAAGTAGTGGTGAGACTTATTTTCTATTACAAAACAGTTTATTATATTACCTGCCATACAATGCCATTAAAGGCCATTAAGGTTGATGTCAACACAGGCATGGCTCCAATAAAACAAGCCCTCCATTCAACTGTCAAATTGGCATCTTCTACCAGCTTCCTGTTTAAAAAGATAAAATGGGCTTGCTTAGCGCATGTTTACAATATTGATAACAATGTCACTATTCCTATTTGAAAAACGTGTTGTACAAAACAAAATGTATAGAGAAAAATCAGAAAACATATTCTAAAGTGATTAAAAAGTGGAATAACTACATAAAACCAGCAGGAGAGATAATTCGGAAAACCAAATGACACCACGACTTGCAAAAAGCAGAAAAACATCCACAAAACCACGGGCACGCATGCAATTACGAAGAACTTATCACAACACAGATAACGCTACCAAATGTACCCGAACAGCGCTTACGTTAAAAATCGGTGAAATTATAACTTTCAGCATATTTCATAAAATTTCTGTCAATTCCTTGTTATATCAAAACTGTCAATTAATCGCATTGAACATGAGCTAGAGGTCTATTAGTTTGTATGTAAAGCTTATGGTCCTCTATCAAGTTTGTTCAAATAGAGATCACGAGGTCAAATTTGGTCCCACCCAAGAGGTCACATTTACCCATAGAATTGTATAATGAGAAACCTTGAAAGATGTTCTTCTCTAAAACGGCATACATATACTAAGCAGGAACAGACAGAAATAAATATCCAACCAGCACCGGCCCTGGGGTCATTTCCCATCACTGGGGACTTAACCCTAGGGTCATAACTTGGAAAGTGTTAATTCCCCGCCTTAAACCCATATATACACATGCTAGTTTCAGCTGACAGATACCACCATTCAAATAGCATCGACCCGTGCGTCCATCCCGACTCTTGGGGGCGTATCCCCTGGGTCATAACTTGAAAATCGTTGAGATCCAGCCCCTATAACAATATTTCCTCTTAATGGGAATGAACAGAAGGATACAACCAGCCAACCGGCTTTGGCCCAATGGTTCATCCCCACCCCTGGGGACCACTTGGCCATAACTTGGAAACTTTTTAGATCCCAACCTATAAACATATATACATTTGCTGCGTCCGAGGGCTTAAAGGCGGGCTCGGGAATTTGCGATGGCGGGCCATAGACTGTTATGAAATTATAAGCTTGTTTGTTTGCAAGGCCAACAGGTGATCGATTCAGGACCATTTTGGCCATTTTGTTATATTGTTTGGGCATTAAATATTGCTAAAAGACACCACAGTAATGGTTAGGGCCATTTTTAATTATGAAAAAGAGTATGAGAATGGACCTTTGGAAACGGCCGAAAACGATAAATACGAAATATTGCAGTCTCGGTTTGATTGAGACTGTTCATGAACGGTAGTGAAATATGCTTGCTATGGCCTGGGTTGAGCAGAACTCAATATTTATAAAATCAAAAGTACAGAATTTTAACCATCCCAAATATAGTATGCATATGGCGGTGGACATGCTTTTTAACTGTTATTATATGTCCAGCGGCGTATGGTCACAGTATCTAGCATAATTCTATGCCACGAAGAGCGAAATAAACAAAATGGAATTTTAGTTAGGAGCAGCGGTTATGAAGCCTTAGCATTACAAGACTACATTAAAGTCGGCAATCTCCGATCACTTTTAAAAACAAACACGTTTAACTGTCAATTGGAAATTCAGTAAAATTAGAAAAAATCAATATTTTGAAAGCTATTATCAATTTCGAACAATTTCATTGGAGTTTTACCGATTATGAATTATACCTAACCGGAAGCGAGGAGAGCAATCGGATATAGCATTTATTTTGTATTAATCTCTGTGAAATAACGTCATTGTTCATGTTTGGTTTTCAAGAAAAGGAAAAATCAGAAGTATTGTTATTGAAATTAATATAATAATTGATTAGGCTAAAATTATTCTATGTCCATCGTTCAGAAAATTAATTTCAATTGTGGGAGAGTCCTAGTTTTAATCTCAATGATAATGGAGTCGCTGTTATATGAACTCGTAGCAGTAATTGCTCTGACACTCCTATATTTAAAGCGTATAGATGCACCTCCCCTAAAGCGGAACAGTGATGATTACGACAACTAACTGTCAGATATAATGACATGACATGACATAAGCAATTAGGAAGAACTGCACTTATTATAGCCATCGCTGTTATACCATTTCCGATACGGTATATATATAGGTAAAACTGGAATAAAGTTGAAAAAAGCATCAGCAGGAGCGGCTGCTGTAATATATAAATTTAATAGACTCTGATTGAAAGTATAATATAAAGTACACAGTAAAAAATGGCTTATAATACATCTCTGTGTCAAAATCTGTAGCTAAACTCACGAATAACCATTTATTACATCAACAAGTAGAAACGATGACGCAACATTGCAAAACAACGCCATGAAGTATATGGCGACGTCGAAAAACAATATACTGATGTGCACGTCAAAACAGTGTCTAATCATACTCACATCAGCACATTTCAAATGTGGACGTTCTGCTTACGAATAGTATCTTTGTTATTCGTATGCCTTCATTGGAGTGAAGCACTGTATGCGATTTCGAGCTTATTTATATATTGGAAGGACAGCCTAAGCCTTTTTTTGGCCACGATAAAACATTATCAATGTGTTTGACGTGAAGCTAAGGTCGCGTATATACCTTAGTTTATTTGAGCAAGAAAGACTTGTCCAAAGATATAATACTACCACAAGTTTTGGTGAGAAAAAAAATAACAAATTGATAAACTTGTAATTAAACGTTAATATGCGGCTAATGGCGGTACCATGTTTATTTATACATGTCAGTAAAGAAAATTATAACAAACATGTAGGTTATAAGTAATGTATTTTAGACTCAGTATACGTGATGTATATACACTGTAGCACTTATGTATGTACAATGTATGAGTAATGTATATCCACTGTATACGTGATGTATTTACACTGTGGCACTAATGTATGTACAATGTATCTGTAATGTATATCCACTGTATCAGTAATGTATGTACAATGTATCAGTAATGTATATACACTGTATCAGCAATTTATATACAATGTATCAGTAATGTATATACACTGTATCAGTAATGTATGTACAATGTATCAGTAATGTATATACACTGTATCAGCAATTTATATACAACGCATCAGTAATGTGTATACACTGTATCCGTATGGTATATACATATTAGCAGTAACTGTATATACACTGTATCAGTAATGTATGTACACTGTATCTGTGCGATATATACACAGTAGCAGTAATGTATATACACTGTAATAGTAAACGCTTGGGTTTTTATAAACTAGCACTGTATAAATGTTTTTCCCCATCCACTGTAACACTAATGTATATACAATGTACCAGTAATGTATATACACTGTATTCATGTGGTGTATACGCATTTGCAGTAATTTGTATACACTGTATCAGTAATGTATATACACTATCAGCAATGTATATACGCTGTATCCGTGTGGTATATACAAACGGAAACCATCATTCCAATTCTAGTGTATCTTATCTAGTTTTGATTTAGTGGTAGTATACCTATGTTGATGTATATACACTGTATCCATGATGTGTATTATATATTGCTGCTACAGTGTATACAAAGTATGGACACTCGTTGGATAAAACGATCATTTTATCCAACTCATTTATTAAAATCAATAATACACAGTCACTCATGTAAGACCCTCTATTTACAACTGGCGTTTGTTTGTAACTTTATATACATTTTTACTGTTTTACATATTTCGTTGCTACACCGGAGTAGTGATTTGCATGGAATCAATTTGTTCTTAAAGATCACACTAAAGTTATATGATTTTTTTCCAGTTTACGTTCACTAGAATCAGCCATAATGACATAGCACTGTACATGTTAAAGTTTGTAGATAGTATACATGGTATAGCACAAAATGTTTAAGTTGATCATTATGCAAACTTTCAAACATGCACAACCCACAAATAAAATGTCAGGGGCCAAATTTGATCACCGAAATTTTCATAGTCATGTTGGATTTCGTATGTTGTTTATGATATACTTTGGCAAACACCAATATTAATGGATATTATCAGGTTACATCGTCTGCACTTCTATGTCAGAAAGTTTATTAGACACATACGCTGATAAGATAAAGTCACACAAACAGATTGTAACCGCCAAATGTAAAGTGACTGTTTACCTCAATAATGCGGAATCACACAGAATCACACAATGCAATATGGGTGATGAAACCAGACAGACGCCAAATGTAACGTGACTGTTAAATAACTCAGTAATGCAGAATCACACAATGCAATATGGGTGTGAAAACAGACAGACGCCAAATATAACGTGACTGTTAAATAACTCAGTAATGCAGAATCACACAATGCAATATGGGTGATGAAACCAGACAGACGCCAAATATAACGTGACTGTTAAATAACTCAGTAATGCAGAATCACACAATGCAATATGGGTGATGAATACAGACAGACGCCAAATGTAACCTGACTGTTAAATAACTCAGTAATGCAGAATCACACAATGCAATATGGGTGTGAAAACAGACTGACGCCAAATGTAACCTGAAAGTTAACCTTAGTAATACAGAATCACACAATGCAATGTGGATGATGACACCTGTTGACGCCAAAAGTAACATCACATATGGATGATGGAATATTTTAACAGTTCGCTTGTAGCTGGTGAGTGTGGAACATGTACTAGCAATTCTGACCAGTCGGAGTTTTTTATTCTTTCAGTATCATTTTAAAAAAGTAAAGCTGTTTTTGTAATAAAACCTTTCCTGATAGTCTTTAAAAAATATCCTTACTTTGTTTTGGTACCTTTATTTTTATTATCAAGTAATGAGTTTCGATATAAAACAACAACATTGTATTACTGCTGAAAGGGGATCCTTTGGAAGCAACGAAAACATACACTTATATTTTGATTATAGAGAAAAATAACAGTCGGGTTTAATAGATATTTTTCATCAGAGGTTATATAATGTGCAACATATTTCACGCAACTAGCCCCGGACTATAGCCACAAAGATTTGGTTCAATGGTCCAAAAGTTTGCCAATTAAATTTGCAAAATGTGCTTAGGTTTCAGAAGTTGTCGTGTACCATTATTAGTTGTACAATTAAATCTAAATATTAGGTCATGAACTTATTATATATATATATATATATATATATTAACTCTTTATTTCTGTCTCATCATAGTACAAACAATCATATTACCCACGAATTTACTACAATGCCATTCTAAATAAACATTATAGGAGACAATACAAGTGTTATATCAATGAGAAACACTTATTACAGTACGAGTAAACTGCATAGGTGAGTGGGTTAGCGACGGGTAAAAGTAGATATAAAAGTCATACAGTAAATGTAGAATCCACAGAAAGAAATGCGCATGTAAAAAAATATCACGAGCGAACAAATTGACTGCGTACAAATGGAATGCAAGAAATAAGATGAATACGCTAAAAGCTGGAACGCATCATTCAGCAAACACCAAGTCTAAAACAATTTCGTGTCTCGACAAAATTAATGTGCAACTTCAAACGAGAATTCTTTCCGACAGCGGTTCGAAAAAGGTTCTCAGACAACTTCAAAGCAAACAAGGAAGATCGACTAAGTTACACACATACTTAATGAACATTTTCGACAAATAAGACACACCGCAGCGCGGTTTTGAAATTTGCTGCACTGCATAAGTGGGCGGGGTATGTTTCTAATATTGTCAATAGCTGAAATAAACAGTTTGTTATACAAACACATACCTATTAGAGGTCATATGAAGCTGCTGTCCATGATGTGAACATGTCCTTGGAATAGTGTGGGTACACTGTATCCATTTGAAACAGACAAAGACGAGAACTAAACGTCCAGAAACAATTTATCGACTCGCAAGCACATACTGTTTTTGGAAAATTCAATCGAATATCCATGTTTCATGTGCAACAATCACAAAGTTATGCCAGAATCAAACTTTAGTAATATTTATATATTTCTTTAATGCATTGCAATTCATTTTAAAAAGTTCAATCAACTTTTTCACACAGTTGAAAACATCAAAATCAAAAATATTGATCTATGAAAATCCAGGCTTGTCACTTAAGCGTCTAGCTGAGTGTTTCTACCATTTTACTATGTTGGCCTATATGAATAAAGTTTACAGGGCCATTCAGAACAGGGGTTTCCAAGCTAAAAGTTACTTTTGTACGTAACCAAGTCATTTGCCGAAACAAAACTGTATAAATGCTGGTACGTTGACCAGTTTGTTTTTGTTTTATTTGAGTGTTGTCCTCCAATGCACTATTTTGGACTTTAACTCCAGAATTTGGACCATAATTCCTACTCTTCTTCAACACCCATAAGACTGCCATATTTTGGTGGCAGTGTCATCTAATAGCTGCACATCCAATTTCAGACTCTGCAACAACAATAAAAATATCTGTCAGCAATTATCAAAAATATTTAAAACCGAAGAACACACTACATCTTTTTAAGGCGTCAGAATTTTCCTACCATGGGTTTCAAGGGCGCTAACTGTGTAGTGAGACCTTCTATTCCTTTAAGCTGAAAGCAAAAATAAAGTGCTAAACCTACTGACTGTGTGTTAATTATACATCGCTGATTTCACAGCGTTGGCCTTTTATAAAAAAAGAGGAAATACCAGTAGATCTAATTTAATAGTCGGATTATTATTTATTTGGACGTGATATTTTAGCGAATAAATGTCTCGCTTTTCTTGATGCAGTAATGGAAAATCGTCAAATGGGAATTGATTCGATGTACTTGCTGTAATTTCTCATAATACTCCAAAGATGAAGTCGTAGGTTACACTCCATGTAATGTTTAATGTAATATTGTCTCAAAGTTAGTACTCAATTACTTGGCAGAATGTAGAGAAACAAGAAAATAAAGCAATTAGGGCGCGCCGAGATTGATCACAAACATTAATAGTTACCATCCCTTTCACGATTTAGGTAGACGTCATTAAAGGGTTCACAATCGGTCAAATCATGGCACAATCAGAGAGAGGAAAGCACAGTGACGAACTGTTAATGGGTTAATGACTAACATTTAGTAAAATGGATTCGGTATATCAAAGATCGTTTATATTAAGACACATCATTAGATAACATTAATTACAAAAGTCAATTTCTAATTGTCAACCCTGTTCACAGCTGATGCTATAAAGTATCAGGTATGTTAGGACCGAACTATCTAAAGGTACGTTGTTAACTGCAACACGTGCATGTATGAAAACTATATATTTGTGTTGTAAATTAAAATGTCTTAGGTGTCATCAATACAATTGTCCCTGTGAGTCAGTTAGTCTCATATCGGCTATAGGAGCAGCATAACATACTTGTTCATTGCAATATTGTTTAGATGTAGTATGCATTACTGTTTTTATTGAATTCGTAGAATCCCATAATTATTTACATCAAAAATAAGTATAAAAATCGAACAGGAAATGCAGCTTTCACAGAACACAGTAAACCCAAAAACACGCAAAACGACAAACATGAATGGTAATGTTATTAAGGAATAAAGGCATATGACGTCACAAACACAAACAGGGTGGACAATAGGGCTACGCCTTGGAACAGTCAGTGGTAAAAACGGCCGCTGGGGGTTTAAACCAGGTTCTATGGTGCACCAAACCTCACACATACCCTACTGTCATCCCAATAAAACGGGACAGTGTAAATACAGAAATTCCCGCCATGAACTATTCTTTAACCAACAAGGCAGCATTAATAGGCAAAATAAGTAAAACACAAAGATGCTCGTGTATATATAAATACAACAAATCCAATAGCCTAGAAAGCCACAAAGAAGGTACATAATGACTTGGCAGAAGCCAGAGCAACAAGAGAATAAACCATTGAGGGCAAGACAAGACACGATTGCAAAGTTGTAAGCATGTGATTGAATGGTATAGTGATTATCAGTTAAGCGAGCCTTTATTTGGAGTACAATTTAGTCAGCTATACCACAACTGCTGTGGTTGTTCAGTACACATTTTGATACACCCTGAGGTGTTCTCTATAGTTTTACTATAACATATACGTGTATCGTTGCCTAATTTCTTCGGAAGGTGGACTTTATTGTTGGAGATTTCCTTTTGATGGTATGTACTTTTATGTACACTGTCTTGTCAATTTCAGCGTTGAAGACAGGATAATAGAGAGGCTCTGACACATACAATCGATTTAACCAGGGGGCCATATTGCCTACTGCCCGTTCCAACTCGGTAACCCTGTCTTCAGCACCCTTTGTGTTGCGTATTGTCCTTTTCATTGTATAGTTAATTTGCTCTTTGTTTGTGGTGCAGTGCGGACCTACGGTATCATTGCGTTTGGGTGCTGTGATTCCTATGGGCCATTTTTCTCATTTTATTATTTCATTTCTGAAATTCATTATATTCGTCTTTGTTTACAATCTTTTGATACATTTAACTAGGTTGTTTGCAATGGAGCCATATAATTTAATTTTCCCTATAAAATATATACTAAATATTTCTAAGAAAGTTTGACGTTACAAAGCATTGTATTTGTCGCAGGTAGAAAGCATTTTCTAATGGAGTTAACACTAATGGTACTCGGAATAGGCACATCGATTAGTTTAATGGATGTACTCAAATTGTTTTGAAAATTAGTATGACAGTATATTATTACATATTTACATATAAGGTCAATGTCATATAGTTTGTATAAGTTTGTAAAAAAAAGATAATTTATAAATAAATGCTTTCGCGCACTTATCAGTATGGGCGCCGCTGAATCATTTCACGTGCCTGGACCGCATAACTCAAACATAAATAATTGGGGTTGGAGGCAACGTAGTTCCCATTTTGCAAGCTCGTGCAGATGTACTGATTTTATAGTACTCTTTTAAAAAAAACTAGTTTAAAGCTTAGACTAGATGACAGAAAACAAATCATATCAGAAGTAAATTATTATGTCGGAGATTCATCAAACAGTCGTGTTGACAGGTTTTATAGAGATATCATAGTCGAAAATCGCTGTACAAATGCGAAGATCGAAAAATAAAGTTCTGGTCTTCTTCGAAATTGCCAATGTTTCGAAACTGTCACAAACATTGTATAATTTTAGATATTGTTGAAATTGTCATGAGTACCTGTTCTACCTTTTCTGAAAATGTCTTATTTTTTCGTGAATATACATTTTTCGTCACCGTTTTGAAAGTTAGTACCTGTATTTTACTCTTTCAGAGGCTATTCAAAATGGCGACCACACAGAAAAACACACAGCCTAGGGCAAATCAGCCGCACGCCATAAACCCCACTTCTCCCTGGACAAATTAAAATATCATAATGCCACTCAGGTTCACACTGTCACTGAAACTAAATTGTAAATTGAATTGAACGGTCGTATCTACAGAATGTGTTAAAAATAGCTCACACACGGTGTGAATTCAAAGGTCAAAGTATGCTGATGCATACTGACATAGACAGGTCGATGGATTATTATTATCGTTACAGTAGGCCTTTATGGAAACAGTGTTACCATCATGATCGTATATAATTCCAAGTTTTACATGACTGACTTGAGTGAGTGCGTAATTTACAAACTACAAATAAATTGTTCTATGTCGGAGAATTGAAAAGTGAAACACATAAACCAAATTTTGGTCATGGCATGGATTGTATGTAGCCTATGTAGGGATTTGTGTAAGTAAATACACTTTTAATTACTGTAGGACAAGTGTTGAATGTTGAAACATATACACTAGTGATGGTTCATATATATTAACTTAATTCTGAAGCTTTTTAGAACATATGAGTGATGAATGATTGATGACTATGTAAGTCTTGAAAATACTATTTGTTCATGAATGCCACCTGTGACTATGTCTGTGACAGTATCCATCTTCTGGAAATCACCACATTCAATTCCAGTTATGTTTTAAGTAAACTAGTATGGACTATAAACTGGCTTTGATAGCATTGATAAAGTTGAACATAGCTATTAATATTAAAGACAAATGGAACAACATGTTATTTTTTTCAGTATGCTTAGAGACAATGTGCAGTGTTTACCACAGTCAGACTGTTTTGCACCAAGTCATGTTTTCAAATCACATAGTATAAGTATACATCAAGAACTTTGTACATGTCTGAGTGTAGGTAAGCCACGCTTCAAAAAATCTATGAATTTATCAATGTATGAATGTATCAATGTATATTCTTTGCAAAATATGTGGCATTGTGCACCTGCGCTTAGTCTCAGACTTGTGTACTAAAAAGAAAAATGAATGAATGGTGTTGTACAGCACATCGACAGACACATAAATAGGTCATATTGTGCGTAGTACGGATGTTAAATGAGTCAAACAAAATAAAAAAGGTCCTTGTATTACATTTAAAATATTAAACTTAACCAGCACCCTGACTTAACATAATATGCTGGCATACTCCAACGATAGCACCGTGGGACGATAGCAATCTGGTTCTTCCGGGTTCAAGTCACATATGTGTTTTCGGGCAATACACCTTCCCTCAGCCTTGTTTGTTCCTCAGCCTCGTTTGTTGGATTGGGATTGAAACTGGCGGGTCTATCCTCCGAGCACGATAAAGAACCATAGAAATATATTCATTGGAAAGAGTAAGGCAGGTTTTCGAATTCCTATGTGTCCTTCCCCTCTCTCTGGGGCGGCTCTAAATAAAGTATACCGGTCATGTGTTGATTAGCCAAGAAAACGTTCTTTTTAATTCATCGTACATGTAAAAAAAGTTCTATAATCACTATTCATCTACATATTTCAATTCGACAACTTTTTAACTATTAAAGTTGAAACGAAATCTGTTTACACAATATGGATCATTTTTTTAATTTTCCTATGTGCCCTTCCCCTCTCTCAAGGGCGGCTCTAAATGACATATAATGTGTTTTTGAGCCAACTTAGGCCAGAGAATTTTTGTAGTTTTTTTCAATTCTTAGACCCTCCGTCCCAATTGTTTTGTAAAAAAAATGAATAACAAAAAAAATTAGAAGGTCATGTTATATAGTTTTTTTCTGGCCAATGTTCCCACCATGTTCTGTTCAATTCATATTCTTATAAGAAAAGGTTCTATAGTCACTTTTTATTCATCTATTTCAACTTATCAACTTGTTACCCATTTAAGTTGAAAAAAATATATGCATGGTTAAACAGAATCTGTATCATTTTTATTTTAAGAGTCCCTGATGTCCTAAGATTCTGGGAGTTAGCTGTAAAATGTTATTGAAGTCACAATATATGGGAGGATTTTATTGAAACAAGTGTCTAGTCACATATATAATAACTGATTACAACATTAACAACCGAATCAGAAATACGTAAACGAATAAGAATAGAATAACGCGACCGTGTACAATATTATTTTCTTTTTTTATGAATCATGAATCAGCAATACCTCATACGGACAGTACTAGCATCAACTTCAAGAAAAATATGTCTAGTAACATTTGTGACTTGAGGGAATAAGGTTATTTGGATCCACTAATACCGAAATTCCCAGGATCACCAGTTCAGCACAATATCATATCAACATGCATGTCTGACTGTCGACAGAGGAATCGATGGGCGGCATTAACTGGACAGTTCATTGGAGTGGCTCCGAGTAAGAGCTAATACGAAAATATAAATGTGTTTCTGTTAATCTGACCGACCATGCCCAATTTCTTTATTGGATTAAAATGAAGTTTTCTGAATTTTATTGGATTATAAAGTTTGTGGAATAACAGATGGGGGAGGTGTATATTACTGGTTCTACCCAGAAAAGTGGGTGGTCTGCCACCACCAAAAAATATGTACAGAAATATATTATAACCCCACATGTGTTGAAAATGACTTACACCGTATAAAAAATACAGACTGAGAGGTGCGCATGTTAAAGGGACATGCAGCAATCTTATTTTTTTAAATCCAAAATGTTTTAACTTATAATTTAAATATATGCAAGCAGGTGTAAAGTGAAAATCATACTTGTTTAATGAATGATGGTGCTAATTTTAATGCCGTATGTCCATTTAATAAATAAAAACAATTATTGTATGATGCAATTTAATATTTTATGTAATACCCTTTATCTTTGGGATGTATTGATGTAAATATTTGAAATAAAATGTATTAAATCGAATAAATAATTTACTTTGATATCTGACTTGTAACATATTTCTTACTTAGTCATGAAAGATAATATACTGAAAGGAAAAAGAAACGCATAATCAAAAAATTGCATTTACTACACTAGTGTGTAAATCTAATTCCACATAATATTCAAGATATATAACGTGTTTTGTACAAGAAGGGGCTACAATTAATTACAGAAAGGACAACTCTGTAATGTGGTAGACCTTTTAATCAAAGTATGCTTTGTGACACGAAATTCCTAAATGTTGTAGTTTCGCTTGAAAAAGTTAAGCCATTTCAGTATTGTGTTTAATGTTAAGAGATTTCAACGTTTAAAGCCTAAGTTTGCTCACCAGCTTGAGCCAAATGCGCATTCTGTCGGTAATGAAACTTTAAAGGGGTAACCATTGGTGTGTTCGGTGTTGTTTAAAAGAATATGATAATGGACCTTTGGAAACGGCCGAACACGACACATACAAAATATTGCAGTCTCGGTTTGATTGAGACTGTTCATGAATGGTAGTGAAATATGCTAGCTACCGCTCAATCCTTCTTTCCGAAAGGACAGGCCTCATGTCGCTCTGTACCATTCGATTAACAGTGGAATATTAAACATACAATATATAGCGGAAATACCCATTATGCGTTTCTTTTTCCTTTCAGTATATTTAAGAACTTATGTTTATTAATTGCCATTGAATGGTGAGGCGGCATATGGTGTTAGTCATTTGTGCGTCTATAACCTTCCACAGTGTTTAACCAATTGTTTCGAAACTGTACATGATGTTCATCTATGATGTCCAGAGTAGCATATCGCTTTTGCATCAAAATCAACATTATTTATGAATATATATTCATGCATGGTACAGTTTTCCACGGTTTGTTTTCAGTGGGATCATTCGTGTCCCATGGACGTAATGAGTTATGGAGATGTTCGGTTGCCCTTTTTATATGTGTATACATTCTCATTTTCACCTCTGCGGGTTCAAATCCCACTGGGAGCTCAACTTGTAGGTGAGAAAGTGTCGATTCTTACGGATTGCAGAAAGTAGACAGTACTGGTTCTACCCAGGAAAATGGGGTGGTCTGCCACTACCAAAAAAATAAATCGACCGTCATATATGGCCTAAAATGTGCTATAATGACATAAAACAACATTCAAGTTTAAAAATATAAAGTAAAGAGAAATGGCCTTCTTTTCTTTCCTTCGATACTATCAGAATGATTGAATAAGTATTACGACAGTGTTTCTGTCTGATATGAGAGGGTGCCCACTACTCCATCGAATACGCGCATGTAGATCTTGCGAGGACAGTCAAGTCAAAAATATAGTCGAGTCAAACAACTCGTATTTTAGTGTACTTTTGATAAAGAAATAACATGCTTTCCGTGACATGTAGCAAAATTCATGTCATCTGCGAGCTAAAACAACATAATTCAAGTATCTCCTCGTATTTTATTTAACAAAGAACACACGATATAGTTGTCATTTTAAAGGTATTCTAAAAATGGCATCTCTAAGAGTTATTGCCCCTAGCTTCGATATTTTACAAGGCGGGTCTTCATTTATCACGCAGTTAAGCTTCGAAAAAACGTCGGTATAGCCGAAAATCACGAAACTTAAAGCGGAACTGAAATTTCATCATCGAAAATTGTCACAATCTTCCAAATTATGCGTTTTTAAAAATCCAAAATGGCGGGCATTTCCTTTTTTTGACGTTGCCGAAAAATGACGTACAACTTTTCGTTGCCATGCGTTACCAAAAATGTAATAAATGTAGGAACATATCAAGACTACGGCTCTACTGTATATTTCACTATAGCAATAATCAAGTATATTTAAATATACATGTAAACTATAGGATATATATGGCTTATTGCTTTATTAAGGTTGAGCCTTCTCTTAGACATAGAAGCGGCCATTTGTTTCCCTTTAAAGGGACTAGAGGCAATCTAGAAGAGTTATTGGTGTCAATCCAAATATAAGTGAAAACCTTCATAATTTACTTCAGTTTCATATGCAATGTGCATAAACATTACATATAACCGCATGTTACTTTCCGGTTAATTATTGTTAATAAAAAAGGTTCGATCTGGAAAGGTCGACGACATAACTGTTCATTGTTTCTAAATCTAGAGACATATATTTCTAACAGTTGTACATATAAATTCAAATACAATTTACTTCTATCACAAATCACGAATTTATAAAAGCCTTTATGCAAAATATGATAATACAATTAATGAAATACTATTAATGGTTAATATAGTTTTCCAGACCAAACTATTTCATTAACAATAATTTACTAGTAATTGTATAGATAATAGGTCATTAGATTATGATATTTGTATTCGCAATTGTATTGACACCCATGATACTTGCAGATCGCGTCCAGTCCCTTTAAGTAAAGAATTGAAATATATTACATTTCTGCTTGTGATTCTGAGGGAATTTAAAGCGGTAATTCCCTTGGCAAATACATCCCTAGGAAATTATAAGATTTTGCCGGAACTACTTTTTTATTTCATTGTTGTGACCGTTGTGATGTTTTCTTTCGCGAAGTTCGAAAGTAAGGCAAAGCAGACCCCGATTGAATCCAGAAATATTAATTGAATTAAAGGCACATTCTTGTAAATAAATGTAATATATAAGTTAATCAACACTGTTTTCGTAATTACGGGCTGTTATTCCCGAGGCCAGTTCACATATCTAGTAAAAAACCTCGTGCCTATGTTTTTTTACTAGATATGTGAACTGGCCTCGGGAATTATATCTCGTAATACGAAAACAGTTTTGATTAACCTCTATATATACCCCACAGCTTCGATTAGATATTAGTTATACTTTAAGCCTCTTTAAGCCATTACGTAATTCCATTAAGTGATGGGAAAGTTTATATTAGCAGGATTTTATAACGGATATTGCGACACTAAAACACGTTTAAAAACAATTTTTACTGAAAAAAATGCGATAACCTGTTTAAAATTAAGGTTTTATTTCATACCCCAGCCAACCACGTTTTCGTTTCTTGGAGAAGGGGTTGGATAGGGTATGAACTTTAATACTCGGACCACGTAATGATATTATGGATGCAACTATTGAGCTGTAAGTGCTCGAACTACAAATTAACGCAACACATTTACATAAATATACGAGGAGTAATCTGAAATACTACTAACGATCAACATGTTTCTTATCCATTACAGGAACCTATTTACTGTCATACATGTAAGGGTAATTAAGTTCATGTGGATACAGCAAAGTATAAGCCATTAATTATGATCTTAACGGGTAGCTTCAACTGAAGTGGGGTTGGAGGACTTCCTGTTGTACTGTATTTGGTTTACCCCCACTCACTCACTCACCCACCCACCTACCCTTTTGTCGACACGTTTGTGATGTCAAGTGACAACGTTGGTGCTTGTGATGTCACGTGACCTGCTTCTTATCAACACTGAAATTGCTGTTTGTTTTAAAGCTTGCTTTGGCTGACTGTCTTCTGTGAAAGCTACATTTCTTGTTCGACTTTTATACATACTTTTCTTGATGCGATTCCTAATGTTAATACATGCCTGTTGAATACGATCGATATCTATTAGATAACCTACTGTAGATAGTTTTCTTCAATATATTTCCAAATGCAAAAACGCGCAATGCAGTAAACTCAATTGCATATGCATTGCTTCTATGACATAGCCTGAACATGTTGTCGCATGTAGCCCGTAGTCTTCAAATGGCAAGATTGCATCAATATAACATCTTGCATATCTCGCGTTATACGCAGCATTAAATATTTAAGTGCCCCAAAATCACCATAACGGTTCTGCTCATTGCATACAGACGCCAGTTTCCTGACGCTATGCGACTACCAGTTATATAAAAAGGAATAATATAACAATTTCATTGCTCGGAAGCCTTTTGGTGCCGCACACTAGATCAATTTCAAACAATGTGTTTTTCTTTGTACAGGATGCAGCTCTAAGCGCGCTAGGATTCCATTCTTTACTAAGTCTTGATGATATTGTTCACACTTTTGTAGTTTTAGGGCAATGACGGCAATTTATCAGATAACATGGCTTCCGGGAGTGCAATAAAGCCATGACTTAATTCTCGTAATACACTTGAGTATTAGCAAATGAGGACCGAATCCCCGTGCTTGTATATATTAAAACATGTAGTCCAAAAGTTTTGCACGGAATATCATACGATACGTTCAGACACTTTAATTATTTATCATTATTTGAAATCTTACTTCATAAAATGCATGTTAGTAACGTTACATTTGGTTTAAGGTGTCGCATTATTTGAAGAGCGAATGCATCTCCGTAAACTTTTAATTTAGACAGAAAACACTAGCTAGAACGTATCTCCCCTGCCCCTAGGGCAGATAACATGATTACATTTATATAGAGAGAGCGCTCTTCCACTTGAGTTATCTTTCAATGTCGTATATAGGGACGTGTATTGCTGGAAAGAGGGTTTTCCTCGGGTATAATGTATTAGAAAACATTAATGGGCTTGGCAATTTTCTGGGGTAGACAAGTGTATTAAACTGCTACAATTACGGAATAAATCACATATACTGTATTTAAATCATAGCACAGATACCAGGATTACAAATATAGTTTTTTGTTGTTGTTTTATATTTTATTTCATCATTCATTTGATACATTATACAAGCATCAGCAGACGGTATACACTATTAGTTGTTTATAAAACACTATTTACAATACAGTTTATATTTATGATAAAATAAAGGTTATTGAAAAGAAAGTTACCTCCGAGTTTTTGAAAGTATAGAAGAGTATAGTTAGTATGCAGATGATAACAAAATTATATAAGGTTTGACAAAGAAATATGAAGACTAAAAAGAAGTGAAGAGAATTCGGACAGAACAGAGTTGCTTTGCTTCCCCTGTTCGGTAATGCATATAGCATACTTGAATTAAAACCAGTTTATTTATTGGAGGTTTCGCAGTTTGTTATCATGTCTGTCTAATTTGTTATGGTTCATCGCTATTTGCTTTTCTATTTCTATTTGTCTGAATAAATATTTCTTGAATTTGTTTGATTCGGGCACGTATTTTAAACATTTGTTAATGAATATAAAATATTTCGCATTTAAAATAATGACATCCTTCATATCTATAGCATTTTCTTGTCTTTGAATTCCGAAACAGACGGTTAGTAGATTGAAATCGATGTTTACGTTTAACGTATTTAAGAATATTTGCAGCTCATTCCAAAATTGTTTGAATATGCATACATTCCCAGAAAACAGATGATATGAGCATTCTATGTTCATATTGCACCATTCACAGAGCTCTGAGTGAACGATTTTGTATCTGAATAGCGATTTATTTGTGGGTATTATTCTCATTAAATGTTTATACCGGAAGTTCCTTAGTTCTATATTTATTCTCGATTTTATTGGTGTGATATAGTCGGATTTCCATTCGATATCTGTAAACATGTTTTCCCATTTTTGTTATGATTGTATTTCCATGTCAGCGGCTGTATCATTTTGTATCTGGGCATTGTATACGAATTTATTTATTTACTGCATTAATAACTTCATATGCACCCCTTATCGCCGATTTTTTTTATATTGCTATGAAAGATATTTCATGTTGAGTCTTTCCCTATTGTCAACCCTTTATGTTTGTGATGTCTTATTTGGCCTTTTATTCATCTTTAAATTGGTTCTTTGTTTCTGTGTGTGTTTGTGGTTGACTGTCGTCGTTGAATGCTGCTTTTTCTGTACGATTTTTATACCTATACTTCACCAGATACCAAGCCAGATGTTATTGAAATATTGAACATTGACAACCCTTTCTTTTATACTATGGTTAATAATATATATCCTAAAGAACTTCAATTTAACAAAGGTAATATTGCTGATAGTAGGGCTTCTTTTCTCGATGTATACCACTCTATTGAAAATGGTGAAATAATTAACAAAATCTAACAAAATCTATGACAAGAGAGGTGATTTTAATTTTGATATTGTTAGTTATCCCCATTTAGATGGGGATGATCCCCGAGCAACTTCTTATAGGGTCTATGAGTCTGAATTTATTCGTTATTCTAGAGCTTGTACTCGATATAATATTCGTAATCTTTGTATAACTAAACTGCTAATCCATCAAGGCTATCGTTACCATAAACGTCCTAAAACCTTTGCAAAATTGTATTATCGTAACCCTTATCTTCTTTCCAAATATAAAAATAATTTAAGAACTATTCTGCAACCAGGACTTTCACAACCTGACTTCTATGTGATTTACAAACTTCGTAAGATCCTTGGTCATGATCACTTTCATACTATCTTTGTTAAACTTGTTAAAAGGTTTATCAAAAGGGGTTATGACCCTATCATTTTGCAACGCAATGCATGCTTGGTGGTGGACCAATTTACAGTTCGCCACTATGCGTTCCTCTTTAATTGTGCGATGACCTGACAGGCTTTGGACCCTATGATGACGTCTACCTAAAGTCAAACATGACAGTGACATTTGATGTTTGACTTTTTGTGCCCTCAATGGTTTATTTTATTGTTGCTCTGGCGTCTGCCAAGTCACTGAGTACCTTCTTTGTGACTTTCTAGGTTATTGGTTTTTTTTTGTATTTATATATACATGAGGATTCTTTGCTTTGTGTTTTACTTATATTGCCTATATGGGTAGCGAATAGTTCATGGCGGGGATTTATTTATTTACACTGTCCCGTTTTAATGGGATAACAGTAGGGTAAGTGTGAGGTTTGGTGCACCGGAGAACCTGGTTTAAACCCCCAGCGGACTTATTTGCCACTGACCGTTCCTATTGTCAACCCTTTTGTGTTTGTGATGTATTATTTGGCATTTTGTTCATCTTTAAAGTTGTTATTTGTTTCTGTGTGTGTTTGTGATTGACTGTCGTCCTTGAATGCTACTTTTCCTGTTCGATTTTTATATTTATATTAATTTTACAATATGCAAACTGTTTAAGCCGAAATTAAGATTTTATTTCATACCCCAGCCAAACCCGTTTTCGCTTCTTGGAGAAGGGGTTGGATGGGGTATGAATGTTAATACTCCGACCACGTAATGACCTTTTAGAGAACCAGTTTGAGAATTATCTATTAGTGATGGTAGAACCATTTTTATTCTGTTTGCTACGGATTTTGTAGCTATCTTTTAATCTACATTTAACAGACTGATTGGAAATCAATTTTAACAGACTGATTGGAAATCAATTTTATCATGCAGATGTGCACATTTCTGCCCAAGAAAGGGGTGACCTATTAAATTTTGCTTTATTTGCCTATGACCAATAGAGCAAATCAATGCGGAATCCCTCGGCGTTTATTGTACGTAACGTTATATGACGTCATGCACGTAACGTTGCCTGACGTCATAAAACAAACAAAAAACAACAACATGGCGGCGTCCTCGATAAGCGTAACATTCGGAGAAATAGGTAATAATAGTAATTCATACAGAAAATGTGGATAATCTACATGACAAATAGAATATTATGTCAGTGCCTTTTACTGTCAAGTTTATTAGTCTCGGCACGAAAACGAAGAATGGCTCGGCAGAGCCTCACCATTCTTCGTTTTCTAAGCCTCGCCTAATAAACTTGATAGTAAAAGGCACTGACATAATATTCTCTTTTTCTATATAAGCCGTATGTTTCCCTGGTTTATGTAGAAGAGTTGTAATGCTTTGTTTTTGCAATTCTGTCATGTTATTAATTTGCAGAGAGTAAATAAGTAAATTTAAAAGATATAATTTTATGTTGTTCCAAAATAGTTTATAAAACTCTGTGGTGATTTCATCCGATCCTGGACTTGTATTATTACTCATTTGTTGAAGAGCTACAGCACTTTCATATTTAATTAGTAGCGCATTACATTTAATATTATCTTTTTCATTTGGAGTGTTCATTTTTTTTTTATAAAAGTCGTATATAGAGGAAGTTGTATCTCTTTTTGTGTGTAAAGAGTGCAGTAGAAATCAGTTTGTGCGGCTCTCATTTTCTTTTGATAAATAATTATTTTATTATTTATGGTTAATTTTGATACTGATTTTCTCTCTGCCCTCTGTTTTCAATTTGAAAAGTATTATTATTCCTTTTACTTTTGTATCTATCAGTTCATCATTTCTTGTTTTTTATTCTCTAATTCGATTTTTGCATTTTATAAATAAAGATAGTGTTCTTCTATTTCCACATTTTAATTTTTTTTTTTTATGTTTCGGAAGCGTTTTTATCTCGCCTTTTCGAAGCAAAAAAAGACATAGGTGTTGCTTTTCCGGCTGTGGCGACGAAGGCGAAGGCGTCTACATTTAAGTCGTTTTATCAGAAACTGTATGCACTAGACCTTTCAAACTTTGCTTACAGTTGTATCTTGGGTGGTACATTGTAGCATGATAAAGCAAATGTGGAAGTGATCTTGACCGTCCAAGCAAAGGGCAGATAACTTATTATTGTTTACGTTCAACTTTTGTGTTTAGGTCACTTTTTCACAAACTGTATGCACTAGACCTTTCAAACTTTGCTTATATATGTATCTTGGGCGGTACACTGCAACGTGACAACGCAAATGTGGAAGTGACCTTGACAATCCAAGCAAAGGTCAGATAACAATCATTGTTACCTTCAACTTTTGCGTTGAGGAAACTTTATGCACTACACCTTTCAAACTTTGCTTATAGTCGTATCTTGGGTGGTACATTGCAACGTGACAAAGCAAATGTGGATGTGACATTGACCCTTCAATCAAGGGGCAGATACCTTAATAATTGTTACCTTCAACATTTGCGATTAGGTCTCTTTCTTGCAAACTGTAAGCACTACACCTTTCAAACTTTGTTTTTAGTTGTATCTTGGGTCCTACATTTCACTTTTTGTTTCTTTTTTTCATAGAATGGCATTTTGTTTTTAAACAAATGCCCTTTAAGCAACATGAATCTTTATTTTTTCTGTCCCGCCCCGCGGATTTCTTGTTTATTCTTTAATTCGATTTTTGCATTTGCAAATATAGATTTCGTTCTTGTATTTCCACATTTTAAATAAAAAAACAGGTATAACTTGTATTTCGTGAGATTTTATTTGTATTTTGATTTAACTTTCAATAAAATGTATTTCATTTATAAGAATCCGTGAATAAACAAAATTAACGCCATTGGAAATATTTCGTCTAGTTTCATAAAATGTGCCAAGATGATTAGTGAAAAAAAAACACAAATTGAAATATATGACCTACGGATCAGGGATTCGATGTTTTACAAGTCCAGTCTGCCATGTCTTGATCTGTATTTATATAAATCAACTAAACATATTACGTAAGCTACAGTTAGTGTACTGAAAACATAAAGTTTAAATGTAATGTTATTTTATATTGTAAAGTATTTTAAATCATTGGCAAGACTTGATCTTTTTCACTTACATTTTGCCACGGTATTCCAATGTAAGTATCAGAGTTATCTCTCATTTAGGTGTAGCACACCCATTGCAACACAGGAAGTGTCGGCCTGGGGTAGTCGCATAATGGCGGTCAATAAATAATTCTCATTTCTTTTTGTAAAAAAAAAGCATTTTCACTAATTTAAAGTGCAATATTTGTTTTATATCACATTGTTGATCTACTTGTTACATTTTTCAAGCATTGTCATGTTAAATTTGTGAGGTTTTAGGTTTTTTTGCTTATATGGAAATGAGTGTATGAATACACTATTTTGGCATCTCAGTGTTTATGTTTTTAAAGGGAGCATTCATTCATGAGACAAGTTCTTTCTTAGAAGATACATGACCCCCATTTTTCTGTGGATTTGTTGGCAGCATATGTGTCATTTGTGATAAGAATGTAAGTTATTCATTTTTAATATGGGCCTAGATATGAATGACAACATGGCATTTAAATTTTAATTCACACACAACTCAATGAAACAATCAATGGGCGTGTTACACCTATAAGGCGGGATCTGTAAATTGTCATTATCTCAGATTCTTACTTAACTGGCATTTATCCTTTTGGAATGATTATTCATCTTCAAAAAAATAATTCACACTCTTTTAAAACCGGTTTTGATTTTTTTTATTGCTATGTTTTGCCGCGGAAAGCCGCCACTGAGCCGTAATTTGGAGTTTCAGGTTTTTTAAGTTTTAAGTCTTTAAATGATGGCATGGAGAAACATTTTCCACTAAAACCAGGCTTGTTTGGTATCAACATGTAGATATGTGTATTTGTCATCATAATTTAGCATTACTATTTTTAAAATCTATCTTTTATAGGTATGCCACCACAAAATCCTTCCCCTTACCCCTTAAATTGGTTTTACTGAGATAAATAATGTTAGAGAGAACTGTAGGCAAAATATGCTGCCCAATCATTAAAACTTGGCTTTTAAGCACAAATCTAGTACCCGACGTGCATTTAGATGTATTTGGGATGCCTATATATTCATGTAGTGTTACCAAATTAAGGTATGATAACACCAAAAGTGAACATTTTCCTTGAAAATTGGATTCTGGCATAAAAATCAGCGCATTTAGCATTCAAAGAGCAGTTTTGGTCGGTAAATCTCTTGATTTCTTCATGTTTATTGACTTTATGAAGCATTTAATCCATAATATCAAGTATAGGTATGCCCAATTTCATTATTGCCCATGATCGCTTCTACACGTATCCTAGAATCTGGTTATGTTTTATTTACTTTATAAAATTATTTTTACCAGTTATAAAGATATAGGGAACCAAAGTTTACCATTTGTGAAATTATCTCCTTTTACATTGAAATAAGAACGAAATTATCATTTCTGTAAAACATGTAGATTACCACATGTTGCTATTGTTTTAGCATATTTCTTTTGAGACTTATTCCCTGAATATAACTGATAATTATGTAAGTTATATAATACATTATTGCCCATGACCGCTTCTACACATATTCTAGAAATCTATGTCTTATTTACTTTATAAACTTATTTTTATCAGTACATTCACAAAGAGCAGCTCTTAGTGATTCACGCTTTGTATTGCACTTCTTCAGATATAACAATTAATTTCTTTAGTTCAAATAAACTGTAAATCTTACGTAACTGAGGATGGTGATGTTTCAGTTAGTTGCTATAAATAATAAACTATAAATGTAGCCTAATCAACGTTATCATACTACACTTTTGTGGAGATATCACGTGGTGCAGTTAAAGACTATTTTTGAATGGATAACTATGGGTTTAAGACAGAAGCAGATAAACATAAACTGTATCAGTAGAAGATCTGTTACATTTACATCAGAATGGTTACATAATTGTGCTGTTTACTCAAAAGTCGATACAGTCGTTAAAGGATTGATTTTTTTATAATTTCAAACAGATGTACAAGTTCGACTAAACAAAAAAAAATACAGATTTGCATAATTTATTTTGCCCTCTATATACAATCGTCTTTCTTTGTACGTATATATGACACTGTCCGAAGACGAAAAGTAATGATAGGTTTAGGATACTACATGAGAGCTGATGTGTCACTAAATGTATCAAACGATTTGGAAAAAAACAGTATATGATGTGACACCTTGCCCAACACCTTGCCGAACATCATATCACTGATATAACGCATTACGTCAAATAATAGCAGAAAAGGTGCCTTAAGGACTATTGGTTGGCCATCTTAAAAAAATAATCCAAAATGGATGGGATATGCATTACGTGTTCCTAGAATTAACTTTCATACCCCATCCCCCATCCAACCCCTTCTCCAAGAAGCGAAAACGGGGTTGGCTGGGGGTATGAAATAAAACCTTAATTTCGGCTTAAAAAGTTTTCATATATTTTAAATTTAAAACATTTAATACTATTAGGTAATTTTAAACAGGTTATCGCATTTTTTCAGTAAAAAATGTTTTCAAACATGCTTTATTGTCGAAATATCCGTTATAAAATCCCGCTAATATACGCTTTCCCATCGCTTAATGGAATTAAGGCGGGACCACGTAATGGTTACGTGACATTTCAACCAAATGCATATTTTAGGCATGACATGTCTATCATATAGTACATGACAGTAAGTCAACACTATGGGCGTCAAAATAATATCAAAAACTAGAACGAACTCGCAAATACCAACGTTTTCACACACCACATCCACCTCCAACCCAAGGGAAGACATCCGAGTTTTAAATAATAAATCATTTGACATGCTGTGTATGTCTTTCATAGCACAAGTATGGAAATATGAATCTGTAATTGGATTATTTGTGTATTTGATGCCTTTCCCCAAGCGCCCTACTGATGACGTAGGAGGAAAATTGTATACAGTGTAATCCCATCATCAACACGATTTATTTAAGACATAATATAAAAATCGAATGTCTTTCATAGACGAGTATATATACCAATTTATATTAACAGTGTAATTTACAGTGTAAATGAATGATAGTGTATTTGACTGTTTGGCACCCCTTTCCCTGGGTCCTACGGAAGACGCAGGGGGTGGGTGGGTGTGGATTATGCAGTATACGTCATATCAACATAACCTTCCATTTGAGACATAATGACAAACAAAAATGACCCACCCTCACCCATTGGATCTGGGTCATTGGTCAGACGTCCGAGTTTAAAATAATAAAATCCTTTGATTTGTTTTTTATCTTTCATAGACTATTACACATACCTAGTTATGTGCAAAAATATGGAAAAATGACAGTGTACTTGAAATGAGCCAAAAATAATGTTTCACCCTTCTTCATATGGTGAAGTTATAACCTAAGTTTTGTTGAATTCCTTTCAGCGGTTTAGGAGGAGATATGGTAACGGACGGACGGAAAAAACGGACAAACGGAGGCGATGTTAATATAGCCTGTTTTTTTTCTCTCCGAAAACGTGGGTGTTATAATACTTATCAGAAATTGTGCTCTTTATTTCCGAAATTTTACTAAAATTTGTTTTACTTTTGATGTGAAAAAAATTGGTCAATTTAATAAATTGATCAATGTATCCAACGCGAGCAGGCGAGATATATTGTTTATAAAGATGGTCGACCAATATTCCTCATTAGCAATACATGTAGTAGTTGGTGGCACCATATAATCACTAACACTGTTAATATTCAACATTTATGCTGTTTTGTAAAGCGCTACATACAGCAAAATTAGTTGAAAAACATGTTCTGGAGAGATGTTTTAAAGTTTTTTCATAATATCACAGAAAATAATACTATATCAACAAATCAACATTTTTTGGCAAGTCCATTATATTATAATACAAACTGGTTATAGGAGGTAAAACCTTTTTTATGAAAGAATGGTATGACAATGAAATTTATCTTATAAATGACCTTTTTAACACTGATTGACATTTGTTTGCTTTGAATGTATTTAAATTTTGGCGGGGATTTCTTTATTTACACTGTCCTGTTTTAATGGGTTGACAGTAGGGTAAGTGTGAGGTTTGGTGCACCCTAGAACCGGATTAAACCCCCAGTGGCCTACTTTGCCACTGACCGTTCCAAGGCGGTAGCCCTATTGTCAACCCTTTTGTGTTTGTGATGTCGTTTGTATTTTTTATTACTATTGCCTTTTTGTTTGTCTGTTTGCGTGTTTGTTTTTGTGTTTTGTGGTTGACTTTCGTCCTTGAATGCTGCTTTCCCTGTCCGATATGTTTATCCTTCTTAGTATCATATATAAACTTAAAACTAATTTTAATATAAATGGACATAACTCCGAAATTATTCGAACCAACTCTGCCATTAAATATCACACCATTCTTAAAAAACAACAAAAGGAACTAAAGAATTTTAATGTACAGAACAACCTTCTTTTACAGTTGAAAGGGAATACAATTTTAACATAGAGCAGAGCAAGAAACATGGAAGGAAATTTACATGGCACCTTTGAAACCAACCTCTGGTTCTTCATTACAGTGGTTTCAACTTAGAAATATCAATAGAATTTTACCTACAAGAAAATACTTGCATAGCATAAATGCAATAGATAGCCCGCTATGCGTTGAATCACCTAGAGGACCTACACACCATACATGCTTAGCTCCATTCCGGGAGGCTTAGACTGTAATAATATATAATGTTAGATGTCGGTTCATTAACACAACATCTTACATAATTATCATTACACAAACAAATCATTATCTAGTAAATATATGTGATCCACTCTCTAATTATGATGTGTAGCAATGTTTACGTATTCTACAATACCATGTATACGCATCGGCATATAGAAAAGTCTATCATGTCACCGTTAATCAATGCACCTAATATACAACGTTATCAATTTAATATTGTAGTTATACGCCGCGGCATACGAACATGTATCTACCTCACCGTTAATAATGCACTTAATATACAACGTTATCAATTTGATATCGTATTACAATCAATGAATTATCGACTACAGTAATTATATCTAATAAAGTTAACTTCAGAATCATATGCTAGTTGTATCAAGTTAAAGCTAACCGGATGTAGCAACATCACGAAACAAAATTGCGACGCCCATTGAATACAAATGTACAATAAAATTTCATAAAATAGATATACTGGCCACATATTGCCTGTTAATTTCACCCTTACAAACGACTGCTCCAACTAAAGCAACTTTCAACATTCCCGGCCACGACTGGAAAACAATGCACTTTATAATCCAACGTTCCGCCCAAACCATCATTTCCCACGTTCATTCCGTGAGAAACGTGGCAACAGACGCAATTTCCATATCTACACGGAACGACCCTTACATTTTGCCCTTTAGAGAGATAGATTGTAAATATTAATGGACATATAAACTTACTGGACATCCCTGCCGTACTCCCTCTACCCACGCTATAAAATTGCTCGCTTTTCCGTGGTTCATGAATATATCATGCAACTGGGGAATATGTTTCAACTGAACAATGGATTAGCATGTGACTGACAGATGTCGTCAAGTGCTAACAAGAGATATGAACGACCATTACGCTCTACTCGAGAGTATTTTGTGACATACTAAAAGGTTTTTAATTCCATTCACTGAGGAGTTATTTATTTTTAACTTTGGAAATAATATGTCTACAGCTGATCTCAGTGTAATACTTGAAATCAATATATAATCTATACCAGCCTTCAAAACAGACTTGTGCACTGTTATAAAACATAAGAAGAAATAGCAATTATAAACAACAATCTAGAACCTTTCTATCAAAACTGGCAAAAATACAGTATGAAATATTCACCAAATAATGTGATAACATGTAATAATGTCTGAATAAAAAATGTTTACAGTTTAGCTGAACCAAGACCGCATCATTTTAATCTCGTTCTAAAGCACTCGTGAAAATATGTTTTCTCACTTCTCGATGAAAATAAATCCTATATTTACTCTAAACCAACAAATATCCTCTATATATTGGTATGGTGTGTGGTGGATATGGTCCTCGCCGACCCATCACACACCTATTTACGGGGAGAATAAACGGGTCACCCAAGTGGTGATCGAAAAAGAAACATATTCCTAAACTGATACCATTGATGTTGAGATATACTACAAGTTGACTATTGAATATATAACATCGATTTTTAGTTTACACTCGTAGATCATCGGTTATGTGATAATTCATTTTTAATATATAAAAATAATTCCAGATAAAATTCTAACATTGGTTTTTAAAAGATTATGTCATTATTGTCATTTGTGGGCAAGACAATAGGATTCCAGTTGGCATAATTTGGGCCCATACCTTTGTGTCCAATCAAAACATGCCCTGCATAAACCGAAGATGTAGAACTAGGACAAACGGAGTTTTCGAGTATTGTTATCAGTTGCCGTAGACTTCATATTTGTTTGAGGTAATATATGAAGATACTACTAACCGACTAAATTCTGTTAAAGATGAATGGCCACCCTTGTTGTAGTATTATCAATTAACAAATTTAACTCTTAAACATCATATGAACATTTCTTGATAGTCCCGGAGAGAAAGATATATTTAAAACCGCTACTAAGTTGTATGTAAAATAAGTCTTATTTGCATGACGTACTTACTACTTTTACCACTGTATGACTGCACGGGGAAATGAGGTAAATCTAAATTGTATAGCTGAAAAAGTATTGCCAGATAATTGATAAATACATTTACCTGGGGATTAATTTACCTGTTCAAAGTTTTTTACGTCATCTAATAAAATCTTATTCTCGCTTTTCACAGATATTGCAATGTGTGAATTGTAAATATCTATTGTTGCGTATTGATTTCGATATAAATAAACATAAACATGTTCATGAAACAAAACATGGCCGGAGAAATTTTGTCAACAGAAACCAATGTAATTTAAAGGCAAGCATTTTAAACTGAAATAAGATTTAATTGTTTGTAATTCAAGTATGCTATACATTTTAACAATAGCTCGGACTACACCAAACACTGCCATTATTTTCAAACACAGATAACGTTTTGTCACTGTTTTTGTTCAAAATGAACTTGTTCTGTCTGCACGTGCACAAACAAAGAAAATAACGCTCATGGACGTTATATTATTTGTTTAAGGCGGAATCAGTTAAGTCCATTTGTTAAAACAATGCAATGCCTTCATACCGTTTTATAGATTACATAAACAAGAATGATTAATGTATACACATATAAACGAGATAAATAATTTAGAACACTTGAACTGTACTGAATTCATTTGGACGAGTACCCATCTGCCAGAATCTACGAATTACGTAGTTAATGAGATGATGGCTGTATATGCATTTAAAGATTCACGCCTTCAGCACACTGCCCAAATGTTGTTCTCAAAACTAATTAATGACTTAGAATCATCCCGACAAACCTTTGATTAGATTAAACGTGACACTGAAACACTTTGAGGATAACGAATTTAACAGAAAACGACAGTTCCTTTTATCTGTTAGTAATACTCGAGATTATGGAGTTTCATTTCGTTACAATAATTGAAGCACACGCTTTGTTTGATAGTTTTTTAAACTATTCTCAAACATTCTATGCAAATCACTCCTCGATGACAATGGGGATGATGTTATTGAATGGTGTTTTACGTCATTTTAAGAACAATTTAGGCTATATATGACAATCGATTTTTAGTGATGGGGCTATTGCATTATTTTAGAAATTAAAATACGGCGTGCTAATAACTGTCCAGAAGAGAAGCATGTGCGCAAACACCCATAATCTATGACGCTTACACCATATTTGAATGAGTAGGGCTGACGCATGCGCAACCAATACTGTAAGTTCTATAATTAGAGGGGTTGTATTGTGGACTATATCACATGCACAGGGAAAACGCTGTATTCTAGACACGACTTACATAATAAGGATGCAGAAATAGCAAACATAAAGTGTGAAGATTCAACTGCAAAGAGAAATATGTCTTGTAATTTTGCATTTTATATGTCAACAAATACACAAAAGAATTACCAGTAATAATTTAAATGTAGAATCGTCATATGAAGTTCGTGGAACTAATGCATATTATGTGTTATTCTATTTTTATCCGATACATAGTTCAGCATTTTAAACAGTACATACTATTATATGCCTACGACATTTGAAATTAACTTACTTTTTAAATGTTAATGTAGGGATAGAGTGGCACATTCCTTTGCTATTTCCACGTTTCAAAAGTGTGTCAGTGTGCATTACGGAATTTTCCTAAATATCTTCTTTTTGTTCTGGGAGTAAGGTGATTATTCTGGGAGTAAGGTGACGCCACCGATTTAATAGTGGCAATACAATATACCGTCTGTGATACTATGTACCAATTCCCAGTTGTTGTTTTTTTCTCCCATCGAATTCGAAGTATACGAACTATTACTTCACATAAACATCCTTTCAAAATGATACACTCCACCAGCTCAGGATGTATCCAGAATTGTACTGAACAACCACGCCAGTTGCAGCCAAAGAGAAAAACAATCTACGGTAAGACCAGACAACCTCAAGGGACGAAAGTTCATGCACAAACCTCCCATTTTAGGGTTTCAGAATGTGCACCCATGGAGACCCACAAGCTTTTCCGGTGATCGCACAAGAGAACAGTGAAGTGTGTGACTGACTGTAGAGAGTTCAATCACCAAGCATGAAGTGCGTTTACATACTAAAAGGGAGAATCCTTTTTTGATGAAGTTCCTGACTAATGTTTTTATGTGGACAGGAAATCCGTCAGACCCTTTTAATTTCCGAAGTTTATAGACCACTACTCCATAGAATAAAAGTGGTAAAATTCCCAGCTGCAGGAAACATTTTAGGTTGGTGTTGTACTTCTCCAGCAGGTTTTCGTTACGGCGATAGAACTTTGAGAAATTTGATATTGCCTTTAGTCTGGAAGTTCACTATTTCCTTTTAGTTTCTTTACTTTGAAGTATATGTTTGGTAATTTATTTGATACTAACCTGTTTTCTTCTACTTCGCATTTCGGTACGCTTGTAACTTTATTTTAATGGGAAACACGCTACAATCAGCCGAAATCACTCGGAAGACTGACTGTTATTTAGCAGTGTTTGACTGGTGATATTCTCCTTTACCAACCAATCCACCATCCTCCAGGATCCAATGTTTCAGACAGACGACATTTTAAACAAAAGTAGATATAATAAAAATTGAACAGGAAAGTAGCATCCAATAAGGACAGTCAACCACAAGCACACAAAGAAACAAATTATTCTTCATGCTGAATTCAGTTGAATGTTCTTCTTTATCAACAGTCTGCCTCAGTCTATAGTGAATTCTAAGACTGTATGCTAATATAAAACTAAGCTTATTTACCTCTGAATACACTTTTGCAATTTGTTCAACTATATAAGTCATATGTAAAAACACCAACTGTGTCAGTACAATACGTGAATAAAGTCACACATGTTGGCAGTAACGCAGAAAGTACAGTGGCATTATTAGGTGTCATCTAGTTTGGTGTACAATCTCACGAGTGTTATAATGTTAACCTTACGCAAGATAATGGAGTTTCAGTGTAATTATAATGTTACCAGAAGCATTTCAAATACTCTCCTTTGCATCGGGTATAAATTACTATGTTATATTCGAACGTAGTTGGCACGAACAGGTAAATACGTCCGCTGACTAGGGAGCGTACATTTCAAACTGCAAGAAGATGCACTTTTGCACAACGAGCTTAGATATAGTCGCTTTCGACACGATAACTATCAATATTGTACCTGTGGGTAAATTAAGAGAGCAGATACAAGTAAATATGCAAGTCGCACAGGAAATGTAGCATTCAAGGACCTCAGTCAACCAGAAGCATACATAGAAACAAACAGTAATTATAAAGATGAACAAAAGGCAAGATATGACATCACAAACATAAAAGTGTTGACAATATGGCTACCGTCTTGGAATGACAGTGGTAAAAAGGACCATTGGGGGTTTAAAGGGTGATGCACTATTTTTATTTATTAAGAAATGCTCTGATAATCTTGAAAAAAGCTGAAAGAATTATCAAAATTCCATGAAAAATAAAGGAGATATGACATATTGAAAATTGGCAAAGAACATAAACGGAGGCGGCCATCCTGGAACGATGACGTCATCGCGCCTTATTATCATATTCTAGGGTGCACAAAACCTCACTCTTACCGTATTGTCTTCCCAATAATACAGCTTAAATAGGTATCTCCGACATGTTATATACACGATCCTGTTTATATGAATATAATAAATAAAAGCCCAGACATTTTTTTCTGTTTGTGATGTCGTTTGCATTTATTATTATTTGTGCCTTCTTGTTTGTCTGTTTGCGTGTTTGTTTCTGTGTTTTGTGCTTGACTGTCCTCCTTGAATGCTACTTTACCTGTCCGATCTTTTTATATTTCTTTCTTGGCAGAAGCCAGAGCAACAAGAAACCAAACCATAAAGGGTACGTCGTTACAAGATGTAAGCATCATACGCTATCGTCCTTTGAAACCGTTTGATTGATTGGAGTAATTCAACGTCGGAGAATATTTTTCTATGGGTTGATAATGTCATGTAAACCTTCACTCTCTGTACAGTCTCGTGCAGACGATTTTAAATTAGTATATTATCAAAACTCTGATGTATCATATCGCACGGTGCTTTTCTTATTTATTTATTTATGAGGCGCTCTGAAATCGCTGTTTTGAACTGCGTATGTGCGAGAATAGGTATTTACTCATTACGTTGTTTCGATCTAACATGATCGGTGATGTTATAGGGTCAAACCCGGTACGTTCAGACACCTTCGTATTAAGGCTTTATGAAATAATTGCTTAATATAGGGTCATATGCGGATCGTTTTCAAATGAAAACATAATCATTCCATTTAACACCTATTAAGCCATTTGTATGCTTTTGTCATCACATCTCTGGTACAGTCCAACTCTTACCGGTACATTCTGACACCCATGATGGTACAGTCGGACATCTGCGAAAGTTCGAAAAACGTAAAAGGCAAAAGGTTTTTAAAAAGAAATCACTATACGAGGTAAAAGAAGGTATGGAGCCATACACAACTAATGTTTAAGTACATATACTGAAACGATAAAGAAACGCAATTCGTGCATTTCCGCTATATATTGTATATACTGCACACTTAATTCCACACATAATAGTCCAAAGAAATCCAAAGATGTTTTATAAAAAACATTGCAGTTAGTTAGAACAAGAAAAGTCATAGTATACAATATATACTATGACGACGAGCGGCAATAAGAACGAAAATTGTAAAATATATTTCTTTTAATTCATTGCATTGGAATTACAGCATCATGTGTGGTTTGTTTGTGTAAAATTAATAGTTAGTTCTATTTGGTTTAGCAAAGGCAGAGTACAAAATGGAAAAGCGAAATAAAGATTTGAGACTTAACGTCCAATTTCAGTGCTATGTTATAACGAAGAAATCGCTATATTCGCTATTTTCAAAATTAAGAGAAGACTGGAGGAGCTGGACGAAAAAAACTTCATTAAAACCGACAATTTGCTATAGCTGAGTTCCGGCTATATGTATTTGCGGCTAAATGTATTCTTTTGACTATAAATAATGTTTCATTGCACAATTATATAAAAACACACTCTGAATATACTAAACCATATTGCTAAGTATCAACCTAAGAATATGTCAATAATATTCTCATTGTTTTGTGTATGTTGAGCTTGATTAGAGATACGGTTAAACTGCAGAATAACAAGTGTAAATCGTCTGCTCTGATTGCATGAACATATTTTAAAACTTTTAAGTCAATGTGTTTTCTTTGAAATAAGTTATAACACTTATACAACTGGGTATATAGGATTTTATTAAGTACTTCGAATTAGTGAAGCTTTCGATGTTCCTAATTCTAAAATATGCCAGTTAAAATTATTTTGACATCATGTTTTACTAGCATTACCACTACAAATGCGTTTGCAAAATAAATGTTCGAAATATTTAATGTTAACGCTGAATTACAGTTACTTGAATTTCAAACAATATTCAATGTAAAGGGAGGTAATTTAAGATTATCCATATTTCATTTTTTTTTTTACGGAAAATCTGCGATAAATGGGTCAAATTTATATGTTTTTTTCTATTATTTCATACCAATTTTAAGAATTTTATATCTTTAAGCGATCTTTGACTCATGTTATGTGTTTTATCAGTACATGTCATGTTTTCATATAAACGGAGGGTAAATCTCAAAAGATGTAACAATTTAAACAAAAAATAAATGTTTTACAAACTATGGGTCAAAACAAAATTCTTATCATATATCTATTCTAAAATATATTTAAAATAAGAAAATTAGTTAAGATACAAAAATTGATACTTAGCAATTTTGTTCAGTGTGTGTATGAATAATTACAATTTACATACGTAATAATATGATGAATGACAATCAAATGTACATATGTTTAAGTTCATGCTGTACAAAAATAACATTATTGATATGAAAAAAATAAAAAATTATATGTACAACTCAGTGTGTCAGATCCTTGCCAAGACCTAAACTTGGAACTTTTTTTCTCGAAGGAAAAGCGTGTTTCCTTACACTTAGGAGATCGCCCAGACATCACAAAAAGAGTGTACAAAACTAGGCTAAATTAATAAAGATGTAGATTAAAAAAAAATCAAACTAAAACTATCACTACATGTTATTAATACCCCTGAAAACGCATACCCCACGACTACATGTACATGCGCAGTTCCACTTCATACTGATCAGATGGTTCTCACAAAGTTTGGGAAAATCGGCATAGGAAATAGCATACAAAATATTTTTTCTGAGAAAAATATTCACATCAACAAGAGTCAATGACCTGGAAGCTCTAATGATAGGTTTTTGATAGCTAGATCAACATTCCTGTGAAGTTTCATGAAAATCCGTAAAGTAGTTTTTTAAAAATCTATTTTTAGCTTTGGCGGCCATCTTGGATTTCACATCAAGATGATTTTTGGCTAGGATCAACTAGACATCATGGGCAACGTTTCTGTAAAGTTTCATGAAAATCAATGTCATAGTTTCAGAGGAGTAGTCGCTATAAAAAAACGTTTACGGACGGACAGACGGACAGTTTTTAAAAATCTATTTTTAGCTGTGGCGGTCATATTGAATTTTCAGCAGACCTAAAATGTTGCTAGGATCAACTAGATATTAAGAGCAACATTCGTGTGAAGTTTCATGAAACTCCGTCAAGTAGTTTCAGAGGAGTAGTCGCTACAGGCTTTTACTATATATGAGAAAATCGGTATAGGAAATAGCATACAAAATAATTTTTCTGAGAAAAATATTCAAAGGGCCAGAACTCACATCAACAAGAGTCAATGACGTGGAAGCTCTACTTATAGGTTTTTGATAGCTAGATCAACATTCCTGTGAAGTTTCATGAAAATCTGTAAAGTAGTTTCTTCTAAAAAATCTATTTTTAGCTTTGGCGGCCATCTTGGATTTTACACCAAGACGAGTTTTTGCTAGGATCAATTAGACATCATGGGCAACATTTCTGTAAAGTTTCATGAAAATTCATGCCATGGTTTCAGAGGAGTAGTCGTTATAACAAAAAAGGTTTACGGATGGACATTCGGACATATTTTATAAATCTATTTTTAGCTGTAGTGGCCATATTAAATTTCCAGCTGACCTGAAATTTTGCTAGAATCAACTAGATATCAAGAGCAACATTCCTGTGAAGTTTCATGAAACGCCGTCAAGGAGTTTCAGAGGAGTACTCGCTACATGCTTTTACTACATAATTCTATGCAAACAAAGATTGCGGCAGGCATGTTTAATGTTGAATCAAAATGATTTTCGAAAATGACCAACCTCATGTCATGCTAATCATTTTAGAAGAAGTCCCATATCAATATCACTTATAGTTTTCAAGAAGTAGTCGCTACAAACTTGTTTTTTGAAAATCTATCTTTAGCCGTGGCGGCCATCTTGAATTTTTGGCCGACCTGAAATCTTGCTAGGATCAGTTAGACATCAGAAGCAACATCCCTGTGAAGTTTCATGAAAATCCGTCAAGCAGTTTCTGAGAAGTAATCGCTACAAGTTTTTACTATATAACTCTATGTAAACAAATATGGCCGCTGGCGGCCATGTTAAGGCCAAATCCAATAATATCCGACAAGGATCAACATCATGTCATGCTGATAATTTTAGAAAATGTCCCATATTGATATTACTTATAGTTTTCAAGTAGTAGCCGCTACAAACAGTGTTTTTTTAAATCTATTTTTAGCCGTGGCACCAGGGTTCTGGAAATATTTTGAAAATTCACTTGCCCAAGAGGGTTTTCAAAAGTCACTTGGCCTGCCCAAAATGTCACTTGCCCCACATTTAAGAACACTTGCCCTAAACATTGGCGTTGTACCAATATGTGTGTTATGCGTGTTAAACGGGACGGACCACCGCATAATTTGTACCATTATAATTAGAAATGGAGAATGTATTTTATTGTATTAGTTTAATAATACATTGTGTTTATGGTTGGAAGGTCACGGACATGATTGCCCCGATTTTATTGGACGATCGACACACGCCTGACAGTCGTGTCAGGATAAATTGTGATCTACTGGGTTGTTTTGAGACACGCTTTGAAGTTCATGCACAACTAAACCACGACTTGTCCAAGCTTTGAATGTTTTGTTCAAATCCGATGACGGATGGATGAGATAGAGTGATAATACGATTATTCCATTAACGCCACTGCCGGCCATCTTGGATGACGTTATGCCGAAAGAATTTGCAGTGCACTATTCCAGAATGAGATACATGTATACCATAGGGTAAAAGTTGAAGTCTCCGTGACAAATATTCCTATCAAAAGCGGATGTTGTAAGAATAGGTATAATAATAAGAAGAAGAAATACAGAACGAAAACAATAGGTCTTTCCGCTGTTATGTGGAAAGTCTTAATAAAGAGTATGCATATTACTCATCAATTGCTCATCACATCAGAGGCGATGCTTCACTAATAAACACAAAATTGTGCGATGCTTCACTAACAAACATATTCAACAGATACATAGCAATCGGGAAGAAAGACGTTTAGAGCCAAATGGCTGAAGCCTCGTCAATTTGGCAAGAGACGAATTGAAAGAGCTGAATGGCTCGAACTTCTCTAATTTGGCACCGTTTTTTTGCTTCTGGCGAAAGTGGTGGCTGTAAAGTTACATGAAAATCCATCAAGTAGTTTCAGGGGAGTATTCGCTACAAGTTTTACTTATATGTAAACAAAGATGGCCACTGGCAGCCATGTTTAACATCGAATGAAAACGGTTTTCGACATAGACCAACATCATGTCATGGTGATTGTTTGTGAGAAAGTCCCGTAACAATATCACTTATAGTTTCGTAGGAGTGGGTATAGGTCTGCGAAATGACATGCTCGATGACGGTGTTAGCGAACTGTAAAGAGTATTAAAGGCAGAATTAAAAGATGAATGGTTTAACCCGTCAAATTTTTTATTATTATTATTTGTTTTATACCTATTCAATAAAGTTTGTTTTGTTTTAGCCATATCGCCACCGAAAACGTCTTTACAGAAATCATATTTTTCAGATATTGAAGGGGCAATAACTCTGGCATGCATGATTAAATCTGATTGGTTTTCGAAAGGATCCGAGCTTTCAGATATACGTATGTTGTGAGTAACTTTCTCTAACATTTACATTGTGCAATTATTCCCCTTTAATATTTATTAAATTTAAACATTTCTACATAACTTCACTTTTTATCACTCGTCGATTAGGCGGAAGGATATTTGTCCGTCTGTCCTTCCATTCGTCCGTCAGGTCCCTTAACTTTGATAATGCCTCATCGGATTTTAATAATATTTTGCCAAATGTTCACCACCTTAGGTCACACACCTCTATTATCTCCCCATGAAAGCTCATGGACCTAGAGACAAAAGGAAAAGAGAAAATAATTCTATTTTTTTTCTCAATTTTAGGCAATTTTTAATTTAAAAAATAGGTTTTTCTTTGCTTTAGCATACATCTGCAGTGTAAAAGACAGATGATAAGAAAATCCCATGTTGATATGAGGTTTCTTTCAAATTTTAGAAGTGTTTGACCGAAGCACCGCATATTCAGCTAGATAGTGTATGAATTTTGTATTTTCCATATGGTTCAGCGAGAAAAAACAAAACCTGGCTAACTTATGTATTTTATTGTTTTAAATTACTGGTCTTGGCTATATTGAAGATATTAAACCAACAACAATGTCTGCTGCTCTGCTTTAAAGCTCAGATGTTGGAAAAGGCTGTACAATAACCCTATGGGAATATTAATTGAGGTGTGAGAACCTTAGTACGCAAACCCGTTTTCATTTCGGAATTTGATTTTGATCAATACTTTCTGAGTGGCACCGTCCATCAGCACTTTCTGTGCTTTGATTATTTGAGTTTCTGGTGTCGCGGTGACTCAGTCAATAGCATGTTAGCCTCTGAATCTGAACGGGTTCGAGTGTTATTGGCGCTTCTGGGTTGTTTAGGTGTGCCCTTGTTACCCTAGATACTTTCGTCGGATGCTAACGTGAACGGGGCCTTCCCGTGTATCGGTGTCTATTTCCCACGAACCATTATAATATATTCGATAGTAAGAGAAAGGCATGGTTCCAGGATTCCTGTTTATCCCTTTTCACTCTCTGTGGTTGCTCGAAACAACATAAACAATCTTTTGATGAACCTGTAAACAGTAGTTTAATTCAACAAGCAATGCCTGGTATCGCTTTACTGTGAATGTGTCACTTTAGTGTGGTAAATAATTATTTACTCATATTATTTGGATGTGGGGCCGCCTTCATTGTAAGCCCCTTAATAGCCCTAACAGTTTACAGGTCTTAGTCTCGAATCCTGCTCCTATAACAATAGGGGTTGTGGCGCGTGAGAGGTGTTGCAACTTATATTACGTCTCATGAAAGTCTCAATAAACCGGGTCTTCTACTTCCCTCTCTTGTTTGTGTTTGTTGCTTCCATAAGATTCCCTTTTCAGTATTTATTTAAAATAATTGTATATTCGTTATTCACAACAACTCGATAAATAGTAATAGTTTAAATAGCTGATTTTTGGCTAGCTGCAAGGAACAGTTATCTTGTATGGCGCTAGAGGAACACACTTTGTTGAATTTTCTTATTTCATTTAATGGTCGGTTTTAATCATATCGGATGGACGCATTTGTGATAATACACCTTTATAAATTTGGCATATAATTTCACTTTTACATTTTAAATCTTATTTTTATGTGAAGTAATCTAATAATTTGGCTAATAATTTGTCGAACCCGTCATGTTAATTAAATAAATGCTCTCTGAAAATGTCTGGGACACCAGTCTGTCGCAAGATTACAGATCAATATCTACATTTAATGCCATTAAACTGAAATGTATAAGGATAACAATGGATAGAATTTCTCCCATGTTACCACCTCTCAAACCTTGCACGTCAAGCATAAACTTTTTTTTCACAGAAATAAATCAGTCGTAAAAAGGTTCATGATTTTCCGCGGTCATGATTGTCCGCCTTTTATTCTCAAATTTCCCGCAAAGGAATTTTGATATTGACAGCGCTGTGCCGGTGTGTGTGGTCGTAACTAGTGGGAGTTGTTTTTTATTTGTTATAAGGGTTGCGTCAATCTCCATCACAACTGGTTATTGTGCGTGATAACATAGGCTTTGCAAATACTGTATAGGTCAATAAGTTAAGATCCTAATGCGTCAGGTTCAACTCGAATTGGATATTTTCGGAATCTCAATGTATTGGGGAATTATTTTCTATAACTGTAATGCAATTTTAATATAATTTCTGCAATTTTTGTCATTCACCAAGCAGGGGTGAAAAAGTTAGAGTGTCGACCTCCCGGAAAATAAACTATTTCATGCGCGATCTCGGTTCCCGAAGACATGCGCGATATGAATGCGCAAAGAGTTATCCCGTCGGGATAACACGCCTACCATCGAGTGAAAATTGTCCCTATAATCTAACCCAACAGTTAAATAATCTATTTTAATTATTACATTTTAAATAAGCAAATGTATGATTTTAAGCTAAATGTGTCGCTTATTTTTGATCAATATAATGCCAGATACTAATGCCAGGAAATATCCTCAAACCCCACCCCAACTCACCATATTATTTTATTTAAAAAAAATATTTTCACCCACCCCATCCTGCTCCCCAACCAATAAAGTTAAGTTATACAGTTTTTAGTCATAGTATTATTAATATATTCACATTTCTGCGTATATAAGTGTGAATGTAAATTTGTTACCAAAAACATAAAAACTCACTTTGAACAAAACAAAAATAATTAACAGAAATTTGCTATTTAAAGATTAATTTTTGACATGTTCTATATACTCGAGGTAATATATAGTATACTAGTTAGCGAGTGATTGAGTGATCTGAGTGAGTATTATTGATTTAGGATTTTGTTGTACATATTTTTGTAACAAATTGTAAAAACAATAAATGTAAATGGTGTAAGGTGTACAAGGTGATGATCATCCTCGATACCTCGTAATTACTGGACGGTGAGAATAAATTTTTGGAGACTGAAAAAAAAGAAAAGTTTCGCTTTATTGAACGTTATCGGCGGATGAAGTCGACTACAGCAACACTTTATTTGCGTCATGACTCAACTTCACTATAAGTAATGCCTGTTTTATGAGTTATTTATTAATATTTAGCAATTATGACATATTATATAGATAATTAGGTAATAAACAGTTTTCATTGGTGTTATGGGAACAGTAAATATTATTACCTGATCTCCTATATAAATGCTATATCGTCATTTCTTGCTAATTCACTAAGGAAAAGACTGTTCCTGTTTCGACTGTTTCCCTCACGTGCTGGAATTTCCCCGATTTCTATTTATAGAAGGACCCTCAAAAACTCGGCATTTTCCGCTGCACTTCGTGACGGGCGGAAAATGCCGAATTTTCCCACACATTGAACATTTCCGTCATGAGTTTAACCAGAATTATTCGCTTTATTTAGCGTTATCGGCGGATGACATCGACGTCACCAAAACGTTATTGACGTCATAACTCAACGTCGCAGTTAGTTATTTTTATGTTAGGAGTTAGTTATTAATATTTAGCGATTATGAATATTCTTTCACGGAGAAATCCCAATCTTTCACCTATAGAAAAGTAATAAAGTATGATGACATTCATGTTTATTTATTGTATACAGTAGGGGAGCAGCCTTGATATTTTCCTACATCTTTCAAATATCGCAACCACGCTTGACAAAGAAAAGTAGTACGTCATCTTTCGGCAAAGTCAAAAAAAAATAATGTCCGCCATTTTGAATTTTTTAAAACTCATAATTGGGAAAATTGTGACAATTTTTGATCATGAAATTTCATTTCCGCTTTAAGTTTCGTGATTTTCGGCTGTACCGACTTTTTTTTTAGAAGCTTTACTGCTTGATAAATGCAGAGCCGCTTTGTAAAATGTCGAAGCGAGGGGCGATAACTCTAAAAGATGCCATTTTTAGAATACGATTAAAATGACAACAACCGTGTGTTTTTTGTTAAATAAAATACGAGGAGATAGTTGAATTGTTGTTTTAGCTCACACATTACATGAATTTTGCTGCATGTCACGAAAAGCATGTTATTTCTTTATCAAAAGTACACGAAAATACGAATTGTTTGACTTAACTGTAATTTTGACTCGACTGACCTCGCAAGAACTGCAGGCGCGTATTCGATGGAGCGGGTAGTATTGGGCACCCTCTCATATGTGGAAAGTGTACGTAACAATCGCTACTGTTCAAGATGGGAGTTGGGGTGGAGAGAAGGAGGGGGAGGGCATTTGAGCTGAGATTTAAAAGGATGCGCCCCATCCCCATCCCACCCAAACTAAAATCATGAAAGTCTATTTTTGAAAGCTCTTGCAAGCATACTTTCTTAAACATATTCAGATAATATATTTGTTGCTGTGTTTATGACTAGACTATCCAGTGTCTAATTGTCATCCGCAACTTGGCGCAGTCAGTAGCGCAGCGGATTTGTAACCGGAGGTGGTGCCACTGAGTTTTATCGGTGTGTTCTTGGGCAAGACACTTTCCCTTAGCCTCGTCCGTCGTATGGGGACGTAAACCTGGTGGTCCCGCGTATAGGTCTATCATCCGAGCATGTTAAAGAACCATAGGAATCTATTCGATAATAAGAGCAGGGCACGGTTCCCGGATTCCTATGTATCCTTCCCCTCTCTCTGGGGCGGCTCTAAATAACCTGTACTGTGTTGATGAGCCGTTAAATATTCAAATGAATTCATCCGCAACTGCACTCAGCACTGTCATATGTACTGTAGCTGTCCCATGCTAGTATCATGAATCAACCGTGGAATATATCGCCCACACATAAAAGGGTTTGAGGGCCCCATCTTACTTGTATTAGTTTAAATATAGACCATTTGTCGGTTGAAACCTAAGATGATTTTTTTCCAGACAGAAACACTGTCGTAATACTTATACTGATAGCATCGAAGGAAAGTAAAGAAGGCCATTTGTTTTACTTTATATTTTTAAAGTTGAATTGTGTTTTATGTCATTATAGCACATTTTAGGCCATAATTCCTGGGTAGAACCAGTACTGTGTACTTTCTGCTATCTGTAAGAATCGACACTTTCTCACCTACAAGTTGAGCTCCCAGTGGGAATTGAACCCGCAGCGGTGAGAGGTGACAATGAGAATGTATACAAATATAAAAAAGGCAACCGAACATCTCCATTACTTAATATGTCCATGGGACTTGAATGACCGCACTGAAAACAATCCGTGGAAAATTGTACAATGCAAGAATATATATTCATAAATAAATTTTATTTTGATGCAAAATCGATATGCTATAGATAAAGATCATGTAAAGTTTCGAAAAGATTGGTTAAAAACTGTGGAAGGATATAGACCGACAGATAACTAACACCATATGCCGCCTCACCATTCGATGGTAAACAATAAACATTTAAGGTACATATTAAGGCCTTAAATATTATCTTTCATGACTAAGTAACAAATATGTAACAAGTCAGATATCAAAATGAATTATTTATTTGATTTAAAACATTTTATTTCAAATATCAAAACATCCCAATATAAAGGGTATTACATAAAAAAATAAATTGCATCATACAATAATTGTTTTTATTTATTAAAGGGACACAAAGCATTTATCAAGTATTTATCAAGCATTAAAATTTGCACCTCGATTGATTAATCAAGAATTGATTTTACACACGCTTGCATATATTTAAATTATAACATTTTGGCGTTTAAAAAAAAAAGAATGCTGCATGTCCCTTTAATATGTGCACCTCTCCGCCTGTATTGTTTATATGGCTCAAGTCATTTTCAACATATGTGGGGTTATATATATATATGTATCTGTTTTTTTTTTTTTTTTGCGGAGACAGACCACCCACTTTTCTGGGTAGAACCAGTAATATACACCTCCTGCCATCTGTTATTCCACAAACTTTATAATCCAATAAAATTCCGAAAACATCATTTTAATCCAAATTCCAATAAAGAAATTGGGCATGGTCGGTCAGATTAACAGAAACACATTTATATTTTCGTATTAGCCCTTATTTTGAGCCACTCCAATGAACTGTCCAGTTAAAGTCGCCATCGATCCACCTATGTCAACAGTCAGACATGTATGTTGATATGATATTTTGCTGAACTGGTGATCCTGGGAATTTCGAAATTAGTGGGTCCAAATAACCTTCCCTCAAGTCACAAATGTTACTAGACATATTTTTCTTGAAGTTGATGCTAGTACTGTCCGTATGAGGTATTCATGATTCGAAAAAAATAGTAATAATATTGTACACCGTCGCATTATTCTATTCTTGTTCGTTTAAGTATTTCTGATTCGGCTGATTATGTTGTAAAAAATTATTATAATATATATGTGACTAGACACTCGTTTCAATAAAATCCTCTCATATTTTGTGACTTCAGTACAGTTTCCCAGCATCTCAGGACGTCAGGGACTCTGAAAATAAAAATGATACAGATTCTGTTTAACCATACATATTTTTCTTTCAACTTAAATTTATAGGTAACAAGTTGGTGAGTTGAAATAGATGAATAAAAAGTGACTATAGAACTTTTTTTTATAAGTATATAAATTGAACAGAACATGGTGGAAACAATGACCAGAAAAAAACCTATAAAACTTCTAATTAGTGATTTTAGAAAAAAATGTTACATGTAAGATGAATTAAAAAAAAATTTGTTTTCGGCTGATCAACACTTTACCGGTATACCTTATTTAGAGCCACCCCAGAGAGAGGGGAAGGAGGACACATATGATAGGCATTTGAGAACCTGCCTTATTCTTACTAATGAATATATTTCTATGGTTCTTTTTGGTGCTCGAAGGATAGAGAACCCCCCGTTTCAATCCCAATCTGGGCAACAAATGAGGCTGAGGGAAGGTGGTGTATTGCCCGAAAACACAGACGAAACTCAGTGGTGCATGTGTGACTTGAACCCGAAAGCTCCAGATTGTTATCGTCCGCCATGCTATCGCTGGGTCAATGCCAGCACATTATGTTAAGTCAGGGTCCTGGTTAAGTTTAATATTTTAGATGTAATACAAGGATGTTTTTATCTTGTTCGATTAATTTTACATCCGTACTATGGACAATATGACCTATTTATGTGTCGATGAGCTGTAAAACACCATTTATTCATTTTTTATTTTTAGTATAAGAAGTCTGAGACTAAGTGCAGGTCCACAATGCCACATATATACATTGATAAATTCATAGATTTTTTGAAACTGTGCCTACCTACTCACTGGCTTACACAAGGCTCTTGATGTAGTTCTACAGATTACTGTGAGACTGTGAAATGACTGTGAAAACAGGCTGTGGTAACACAATGCACTCTGACACTGCCTCATTTAAACAGACCTGAAAAATAACATATTGTTCCATTTAATTTTAATATTAATAACTATGTTCAACTTTCTTAATGTTATCAATGCCAGCTTTCCATAATAGTTTTCTTAAAACACAACTGGACTTTCTGGATACTGTCCAAAATGTAAGACTGGCATTCATGAATAAATAGTATTTTCAAAGCTTACATTTTCATCAATCATTCATCACTCCTGTGTTCTACAAATGATCAGAATTAAGTTAATATATATGAACCACCACCATTTCATATGTTTCGATGTTAAACACTTGTCCTACACTACAGTACAGTAATTAAAAGTGTATTTACTTACACAAATCCCTACACAGGCTACAGACAATCAGACAATCCATGCCATGACCCATTTCATTTGCTTGCCAGCTTGGTGTGTTTCACTAATTCTCCGACATAGATGATAGATCTATTGTAAATTACGCACTCACTCAAGTCAGTCATGTAAAACTTGGAATTATATACGATCACTGTTTCGATAAAGGTCTAACAACTTAATTCCACTCCTGTACAAATGTCTATGTGTGTAACTCAGTATGCATGCATCTGCATAATTTGACCTTTGAATACGTGTACACCGTGTGTGTGAGCTATTTTTAGCACATCGTTTGGACTGTGGCAATGAAAATACAGCAGTTCAGTTCAATTCACAATTTAGTTTTAGTGACAGTGCGAATTTGTCCAGGGAGAAGTGAGGGTTTATGCAGGTACCAACTTTCAAATCGGGCACGCAAAATGAATATTCACGAAAAAATGAGAAATTTTCAAAAAAGGTAGATCAGGTAATGATCCTCAACTCCTGGCAATTTCAACAATATTTAAGAATATGCAATTTGTGTACCCGTTTTAAAACATTGGCAATTTCGAAGAAAACAAAAACTACTTTTTTTCGATCTTCGCATTTGTACCGCGATTTTCGACTATGATATCTCTATAAAACCTGTCAACACGATTGTTTGGTGAATCTCCGACATAATAATTTACTTCTGATATGATTTGTTTTCTCTGTAATCTAGTCTACGCTTTAAACTAGGGTTTTTAAAAAGAGTACTATAAAATCCGCGCAGCTGCACGTGCTCGCAAAATGGAAACTACGTTGCCTCCAACCCCAATTATTTATGTTTGAGTTATGCGGTCAGGCACGTGAAATGACTTGTCTGCTCCCGTACTGATATAGTGTTTTATTGTTAAAATGTTGATTATGAATTGAATTGAATTTGATTTTATAGTCGCACCAACAGCTGTCATATGGCGACTTTACAGCTTCCTTTGATGGAGGAATACCCCAGGTGCCCCTCCGGGCAATTTTTGTGCACAAGCGGGCACCTGGGTAGAACCTGAATATCGTCCTCGCATAAAGATTCCTAGGCCCCTGAGGGATCGAACCTACAGCGGTGAGGGGTATAATGACTGTGTAAAACATGTTTTAAAATTATGGATCTTGTTTTTGTGGACCATTACGTGGTACTTCCATCAAAACTTGTTAAAAGTAAATACTTTACTTGTACTTAAAATAACAGTTAAATATATTTTTAGTATATATTCAAATTTCTAAAATTTCTACCCCTCGCTCCCCCACAGCACAAAAACATCGGCATAATAAAATAAATATTGCATCTCAGTGAGGGTGACGGTTAATATAGTCACCCTTCCGACAAATAATGCTGCTTTCCTCAGGTTGACGATATGCACTGTGACCCTCACAGTGGGTGCACTATTTATATAATATGTATAGGTTATTAGATTTATATTGCGATATATGCACGCGTTCTTTTACATATAATAATACTGCGCTATTTTAAGGATAAAAACGTTTATTTTAAACAAACATATTGTCGTACATCGCGAGAAATTTCACAATGAAATCAACATTGTTTACATCACGTGACATACTTTCTCTGACATGAACAGAAAATTGCACCAATCCCGAACGAGTATACATTACACACCCAATATGAATTTAGTAAACGGAGCTTGTAAGTGCGTATGCTATAAGTTCTATATACCTAGTACTTAGGAAACATAAATACAATTCCAGGACTCGCCCAAGAAGAATTTACAGTTTTAAACACGAGAAAGAAAACGCAGACATAGTTTCAGTGACTCCAGTTGGATTAGAAATATCATTATTTGGCAGCTTATTATTTTACGTAATCTCCTACTTAACAAGTCATCGACATTCATTCTAACACATGGAAATGCAGCTTTCACAGACCACAGTAAACACAAAAACACACAAAAACACAAAAATGAATGGCAATGTTAATAAGGAATAAAGGCATATGACGTCACAAACACAAAAAAGGTTGACAATAGGGCTTCCGCCTTGGAACAGTCAGTGGCAAAAAAGGCCGCTGGGTGTTTAAAACAGGTTCTAGGGTGCACCAAACCTTACACTTACCCTACTTTCATCCCAATAAAACGAGACAAAAAAAGAAATCCCCCCTATGAACATTTCTCTAACAAAAAAGACAGCTTTAGTAGGCAATATAAGTAAAACACAAAGATGCTCTTGTATATATAAATACAAAAAGCAATAGCCTAGAAAGACACAAAGAAAGGTACTCAATGATTTGGCAGAAGCCAGAGCAACAAGAGAATAAACCATTGAGGGTACGACAAGACAAGATTGCAGACAAACATCAAACGTCACCGTCATTTTGGGCTTTAGGTAGATGTCATCATAGGGTCCACAACCTGTTCAGTCATCGCACAATTAAAGAGGAAAGCTGTAAATGGGTCCGACACCAAGCATGCAGCGCGTTGCAAAATGATAGGGTCATAACCTCTTTTGATAAACTTTTAACAAGTTTAACAAAGGTAGTATGAAAGTGATCTTGACCAAGGATCTTACGAAGTTTGTACATCACGTCACCATAGAAGTCTCGTTGTGATAGTCCTTGTCGCAGAAGAGTTCTTAAATTACTTCAATATTTGGAAAGAAGATCAGGGTTACGATAATAAATTTTTGCCAAGGTTTTACTAAGTTTATAATACCGGTAGCGCTGATTTAATACCTTTCAATTATACAAAGATTACGAATATTAAAGTCCTCAACTCGAGTACAAGCTCTAGAAAAACGAATAGGTTGAGACACATAGACCCCATAAGAAGATGTTCGGGGAACATCCTCATCTAAATGGGGATAATTAACAATATCGAAATTAAAATCACCTTTCTTGTCATAGATGTCGCTAATTATTTCACCATTTTCAATAGAGAGATGTAAATCGAGGAAAGAAGCGTTAGTATCAGAAATGTTAGCTTTTTTAAATTGAAGTTCTTTAGGATAATATATATTATTAACTATAGTAGAAAAGAAAGGGTTGTCAATGTTCAATATGTCATCCAGATACCGAGAGGTGTCATTAAAGGCTTCAATAACATCTGCCTGGGTATCTGGTAAAACACTCAACATGAAATCTCTTTCATAGCAATATAAAAGATAAATCTGCTACAAGAGGTGCACAGTTCGTACCCATAGGGAGTCTATAAACGGTATTTCCATGCCTGACGAAAATATTAACTAATATAAAAAATAAGTGATTCACAAACGCCATGGCAAGTCCACAAAGTGTAATTGTCCAAACTGTTGTTAGCAAAAGCCGCTTTAATATTGTCAAAAATGTAGAATTTTCCCTAGCAAATATTTTTTTGAATGAGAGCAATAAGCTTGTCTTTGATAGGTTCTGTGGCAAAGTTGTATATAATGTAGAAAAATCATATTAAATACTTATAGATGAAGCTTGACGTTTATTGCAAATGTTATCAAGAACGTCGCCTGACTTTTTAATAGACCAAATTAAATTAATCCCAGAGTTTTCATGAGCTTTAGCATAATATTGTTTAACGTGATCTTTAACGGCAGTAAGACAATATGTTAAAAGTGTTGAGATATTTGTAGTTGTGCAAGAACTAGAATTGGAAATAAAACGGGCTTTATATGGTTGTTTGTGTAATTAGGGAATTAAGTACATCGTTGGAAGTCTGTTTGCTTTTCGTCTATTCCAGTCTTGAAACTACTGCAATCATCGCGTCGAAACAACATTATCTTCAGTAGATTTCACTGGAGTATACGAATTAGTACTCCTGAGATAAAATATTGACGTAATGGAGGTGTCAAACATTACTTATATTATTAGCTGCTTTATCCGCAGGAACTAAAACAAACTTAACGCCATTACAATATCAGAATTATGTCTAATAAAGTAACATACTCGGTTTTATTGAATCTGTTCATGAGAGGTTATGTGAGAAGCAAAATCTCTATGGCCGCCCTAGCACCGGCTTACGCGGTATGCTACTTCAAAGCCACCTATGTTGGGCTCGTTGATGCCAAAGGACCAGTAAAATAATACTACTGATTCGTAGCACGGGCAGACTTTTTACAGCAAGTTCCAAATTGGTATGTTTTAGTATTAGAAGTGTTTCTCATTTATTTTTTAACAGAAAATGTTAGTTGTATTTTCTTAGAAAAATTGTGATGCATAAAGTTTGATTGAGGGCGTGTTATTCCTACAAATCAACATTATTTTTTTGCATATGTATGTACTCTGTCTTCCACCCACTTTAATTAACATTGAATAAAGGTCTGGAAAAATACTTTCTGTTATCTAAGTTATAAATACAATTTATATTTATCAGTTCTGACTATGAAATATTACTTTTGGCAGATGGATAAAAAACTTTTATTGAATCAAAATTACAGCTTAAAACAATACGAACCCCATTTGACAACTTTATTTACCAACAAATTAATTAAAAAGTAATAGGCGGTACATTTTAGGCCAAATGCATTTTTAGTTTTAAACTGAAGCCGTGCACATAGTAACATGGATTTACAACCATAACTATTTGCCAGATTGCCTTCATTACCACTAAATAGTCTAAAGGAGTTAAATGTATACTTCTTTATGATTTTTTTCCACTTAGAATGAATAAATGAATTGCAATTCACAGACTCATTCACACCTCTCGGAAGACTGTCGATACGCAATGTGTTGTGGACGGCGGATAAGTTATGAATGGCAAGGCAAGTTGACGAGGCAACAAAACTAACAGAATGGTTCCAAAGCACTGTACTAGAGGTGACATCATGCCGTGAAGGTACACAATCGACAGTGTATGCAGTATTTTATAATAATGTATCAGAACCATATACATTTGAAAACCTTCAAGACGATTGAAAATTGGTTCTGCGAAATTTAGGTATGTCATACTTTTCTTGTGTCAATAACTCATCCTTAATTACAAATGCTACTTTGCATTTATTTGTTTAGAAAAATAATTTGTATTCACTGATAGATAGACAGACAGACAGACAGACGGACGGACGGACGGACGGACGGACAGACAGACAGACAGACAGACTGACAGACAGATAGATAGATCTTTATTTCCAATTTCCAATAGGCTTAAAAGCCCATGAAGATACAATATACAATTACAAAACATGGCAACAGTGTAGGTATAACAAACAATACATGTCCAAATATGCAGTTTATCTTAACTGAGCTGATACAATGAGAAGGCGTTTATATAACTCTTCCTTGCATAAATTAATTACAAGTCATCACAATTTCCTTAACACATGTATTATATCACATTAGTCAAATAAAACAGCTTGTTATCCGTATGATAAACATATATCATATAATGTAAATATTAGTATAGGTATATATGTTTATTAATTCACAACGGATTTTTAATAGTTATTAATAGTTGCAATTTAATTGGTGATTACTTAAGTTTGTTTACCACAGACATTAAATAAACAATGACATAGATACCCGTTGTTGAGTGAAGACAAGTTTTAACCCAGTAAATGAAAACACTTCACTGACAGTCAAACTACAAGACACGCAGTCCCAGTAAATGAAAACACTTCACTGACAGTCAAACTACAAGACACGCAGTCCCAGTAAATGAAAACACTTCACTGACAGTCAAACTACAAGACACGCAGTCCCAGTAAATGAAAACACTTCACTGACAGTCAAACTACAAGACACGCAGTCCCAGTAAATGAAAACACTTCACTGACAGTCAAACTACAAGACACGCAGTCCCAGTAAATGAAAACACTTCACTGACAGTCAAACTACAAGACACGCAGTCCCAGTAAATGAAAACACTTCACTGACAGTCAAACTACAAGACACGCAGTCCCAGTAAATGAAAACACTTCACTGACAGTCAAACTACAAGACCCGCAGTCCCAGTAAATGAAAACACTTCACTGACAGTCAAACTACAAGACACGCAGTCCCAGTAAATGAAAACACTTCACTGACAGTCAAACTACAAGACACGCAGTCCCAGTAAATGAAAACACTTCACTGACAGTCAAACTACAAGACACGCAGTCCCAGTAAATAAAAACACTTCACTGACAGTCAAACTACAAGACACGCAGTCCCAGTAAATGAAAACACTTCACTGACAGTCAAACTACAAGACACGCAGTCCCAGTAAATGAAAACACTTCACTGACAGTCAAACTACAAGACACGCAGTCCCAGTAAATGAAAACACTTCACTGACAGTCAAACTACAAGACACGCAGTCCCAGTAAATGAAAACACTTCACTGACAGTCAAACTACAAGACACGCAGTCCCAGTAAATGAAAACACTTCACTGACAGTCAAACTACAAGACACGCTGTCCCAGTAAATGAAAACACTTCACTGACAGTCAAACTACAAGACACGCAGTCCCAGTAAATGAAAACACTTCACTGACAGTCAAACTACAAGACACGCAGTCCCAGTAAATGAAAACACTTCACTGACAGTCAAACTACAAGACACGCAGTCCCAGAAAATGAAAACACTTCACTGACAGTCAAACTACAAGACACGCAGTCCCAGTAAATGAAAACACTTCACTGACAGTCAAACTACAAGACACGCAGTCCCAGTAAATGAAAACACTTCACTGACAGTCAAACTACAAGACACGCAGTCCCAGTAAATGAAAACACTTCACTGACAGTCAAACTACAAGACACGCAGTCCCAGTAAATGAAAACACTTCACTGACAGTCAAACTACAAGACACGCAGTCCCAGTAAATGAAAACACTTCACTGACAGTCAAACTACAAGACACGCAGTCCCAGTAAATGAAAACACTTCACTGACAGTCAAACTACAAGACACGCAGTCCCAGTAAATGAAAACACTTCACTGACAGTCAAACTACAAGACACGCAGTCCCAGTAAATGAAAACACTTCACTGACAGTCAAACTACAAGACACGCAGTCCCAGTAAATGAAAACATTTTACTGACGGTCCGTATTACCAATGTGCTTGCATTCTTCACCAACACTTTTTGTACTTAAAATGGTCAAGATGCTTGTTATCATATTGATTAATACGTACATAAGTTTACAAACATGACAATATATACGTTTACAACCATGACATATTACATACACTGTATTTAGAAATAGCTAATTACTGTATAGTGTTTCGTTTCGTAACTTAAATGCTTTTAAAACAGAGGTACACATTTTGCGAATATATAGCTTATTTTGTGAATTTAATAATTCCAAACACTAGACCATATTTGGTCTCTTATAAAAATATTTAGGAAAATATTGCTTCCTTAACATTATGTATGTTTGGCATTCCAACACAAAATGGAATTCATCTTCAAGTTTATTACAAAATACACATATTCTATCGTTTACAGAATTCTATTTGGTTGAACCCACCTACCGGCTTCAATTTGCAGTCTATGAGATGACACCCGTAATTTAGTTAGTGCTTGACACATTTTGAAAACATCTATATTATTAGATACGGTTGAAACTGAAACTTTGCAATGTTTATATAAAAAAACTGCTCTAGTGGAATTTTCTAAACGACTATGCCAATTCTGAACAAAATTGTCGTTTAACCTTTGATTTAATATTGCAAGAAAAATATTATCGTTACACTTTGTTGCATGCATCATAAAACCCAAGCGAGGACAATAAGTGTTTCAACTGGGAAACCCAGTTTATTTTCTAAAGATATGTTTCACAGTCATTAAGCAGCATGTTATAAACAATGTTCACATATTTACGATCATGTACAAGAAAAGATCATAAACTTGTAACTATTTACAAAATAATTTATGGCATTAGTCCAGATTACATGTATAACTTAATCCAGCCATACTTACCCGTAAACAATAATTATAACCTTCGAACTTCAGGATTAAACTGATGTCTCCCCCTTTGTCGTACAACATCATAGTATAACAGCTTTCTACCGAGTACAATTAAATTGTGGAATGCTTTACCTTTAGACGCTAAAAATGCACCATCTGTTGAACAATGTAAGCATACACTTAAGGCTATTGAACATAGGACTAACAGTCAATATCACTATAATATAGGAAATAGGAATGATAACATCATCCATTGTCAATTAAGAAATAACTCAAGTAATCTAAATAAGCATTTATTTGACCACTTCTTGACAGATTCAGCAGTATGTCCGAAATGTGGCATTCCATGTGAGGACAATACTCATTTCTTTTTCAACTGTCCACTGTATAACCAATGACTTACTTGATACCCTAGCCAATCTTGTTCATGTCACGCATATCAACATTGACTTGATACTGAACGGTAGTTCCAATCTAGACGATAATATATGAACTCAGAAATTGTACTTATCGTCCACAAATACATCAAGTGTACCAGGAGATTTTCGTAGAATTATAGATTTATGTATATAATGTATATGTATGTGTATATATGGGTATATAAGTATGTGCATGAATGTGTACATGTATGTATATACTATTGTATTTTCAGATATGTTTTGTCACAATGCTATAATTTATTTATATTTTGTCATCTTTTTTCTTTTTTATTTTAATTGTTTTTGTTTGTCTGTTTTGTTCTCAGTTATCTTAAATACCAAAATTAAGTATTGGTTACAGAAACTCATACTAAAACCATTTTATTTTTGTAATAATCGGTACATTTTTATATATATTTCGTATTGGTTTCCAGTATGATTTTCTTACTGTTTATTCTTTTTTTTTCTCACTTAAATTCTTCTGACAGTACAAAGTGTTAATACTAAACAATCACGGTACACATGTTTCAAAGATTCTAAGTTAATTGTCAAACCAATATATGCAAACTGTACTACAATTCCACATTTTATGTTATGTTTGATATGATGATATGAATTTATTGTTTATATGTACCTTGATACGGGAGAGGTCTTACATAGGCATTGCCTGTTGTCCAATCCCATTCAGTACTTGAATAAAATATTGTTTAAATTAGATTAAATAAAATCGTGTACTCTCATGATTTTTAACCAGTATTTAATTATTATAAAATATCTTCTTGTAATAAATGATGTTCTGCCAAGTTTACCAAATATGAAATCATTTTGAGTTGTCTTCTTAACACCCAAAATGTGTTTACAAAACTGTAAATGCACTCGTTCAATTGATATAGCTTGCATAAATCCCCACACTTCATAGTTTAAAATTGGAGTTAACAATTTATCAAACAGATCTAATTTATGCTTTGGGGATATAAATGAAAATTTGTATAAATACCTATTCATTTTAAAAATGGCTTTTTGCGCTTGACCAGCAAGAGAAGTTTGTGCTTCTGCTGAAGACCCTCCGGTAGAAAAGACTATACCTAAATATGTGAACTTACTTACTATATCTAATGGAGCACCATCATATATAAAAACTAAATTTCGAGGTAGCATTGCACCCTTTCTAAATACCATAACTTTTGTTTCAGTACAATTTACTTTCAATCTCCATTCTTTACAATAACTAGATAGTATATTAAGTCCATTTTGTAACTCTGCTGCAGTGTTAGGAAACAAAACTACATCATCTGCATATACAGTATAAACATCTTAAACATACATTTAAAGCCACTATATATGAATGCATCTTCTATTTCATTTAAATACATAGAAAACAAAAATGGAGATAGGCACTCCCCTTGCCTAACACCAAGTACACAGTAAAATTCATGCTCAATTGGTTACAGTAAATAACTTTAGACTTAACACATGAGTACATTGATTTAATGATATCAAGAATATTTCCCCGAATTCCGAACTTTGTTAATTTATACCATAAATTATCGCGCACAACATAGTCAAAGGCTTTAGTAAAATCAACAAATGCACAATACAGTTTCTTTCCTTGATTTAAAATATTTGTAATTAAACCACTTGAAACAAATATATTATCAACAGTACTCATGTCCGATCTAAATCCAGCTAGTGCTTCAATTAGAACGCTGTATGTTTCTGCCCACTCCGATAATCTATTGTTTAGTGTACGTGTAAATAATTTGCCCAAACAGCTTAATAAAGTATATCTCGGTAATATTCGACATCATTAATATTGCCCTTTTTGTGAAGAGGAATAACATACCCTTCTGACCAGACTTCTGGGAAATACCTAACCTCAAAAACTTTATTAAACATTTTACAGATAACTGGTGATAAAATAGTTTTACCATGAATGACCATTTCATTTAATAACATATCAGGTCCAGACGATCGATATGAATTCAGTTGCTTAATTGATTTTATAATCTCATCCTCAGTAATATTCACATTCAATTCTTCAAACATTATATTAAATTCATTTTTTTCGTACCGTTCATTAAAATATACAACATCTTCATCTGGAACAAAGAACTCGTTATTTGGACTATTAATAGCTTTAAAATATTGTTCTAAAGAAGACAATGGTATATTTGTTGGCTTAAGTCCCGATGCTTCTTTTAACATATTCCAATATTATTTTGCATTTTTATATCTTGCGTTTACAAAAGCAACTCGATCATAATCCGTCCTACAATTTCTAACAGTAGATTTATAATGTGACCGAGCTTTAACCATATTAATTCTATTTATGTCACTTTTACTTTTAATATATTTATTCAACTTTTGTAAAAAATGAAACTTACTTTCATGACACTCATCATTATACCATGGTTTTCTTTTTTATTGTTAAATACAGGAATATTCGCTTTAACATCGCTATTACAATATCATTTAACTGATATATTAATGTTGATAGCTTACTCCAGTATATATATGACATAGATCATCCACTATACATTCTGGTTATGCGTATTATGAACTTTTTTGGACATATTATGTTTCATTAAACATTCTATTATTTTCAGCATAATCCCAGCAAGCAAGGGTAAATGGGACCCATATGGGCTATATCCGGGCACGCCCATGTGGGATTACTCATATGGGTCCTATATGGGTCCCACATTCAGCAAGCCCATGTGGGATTACACATATGGGTCCTATATGGGTCCCACATTCAGAAAGCAAGGGTAAATGGGACCCATATGGGCTATATCTGGGCACGCCCATGTGGGATTACTTATATGGGCCCTATATGGGTCCCATATGCTTTGCTAGCTGCTTTGACCCACATGGGCTGCCCACATGGGACCCAGGTTAATCCCGGTTGCACTTTTGATATGGGGCCATGTGGGCAGCCCGCATTGGGCCCGTATGGAAAACAACATTGGACCCATATGGGTCCTATATGCTTTGCTAGCTGGGATGTGCTTGCATTCTAACCAGTTGTATTGTTGGTTGCACGTGTGATCTTTAGTGACAATAATAAAACGCCTTTCACCTGTAAAAAAGAAGAAACGACCCAAGTGATTTTATTTTAGGGTAAACAATTCCTTTGTCATGTTAGTGAAGCTGAACATATGCAAGGATATACGACATTTTAATTAAATGTTAATTCTAATTCTACTGCTTCAAATTAAGTTGTTTATACAAAAATCAACAATGACGTCAATAACGTCGTAAGCTTGATCTTACACATGGGGGAAGATAAAAGTCACGCGCAATTACGTCAATAGCATCAAAAGTTGCATGCCGTTATTGGGTAAAAAACATGCAAAGCGTTAATTATTGATGTCGCAAAAGTACAAAACATCAATGCTATGCAAGAAAAATAATCAATCATGGGTATCTGGTTTAGATCGGGAATTCCAACCCTCGGTATAATTGTTTTAATCGAAACTCGGCAGATACTCGGTTCCGATAAAAAAAATTATACCTCGGGTTGGAAGGATGGAAATCCAGATCTTTACCTGATACCCATGAAATATTTTTATATTCCATCACCCGTCCGGTATGCAAGAATCTACAAGTCAGTTAGATAATGTGAGAAAATTTCAGTGCAGTAAGTTGGTGCAACGTAGCGTAACGACGTCCAAACGTTATTTGTGTTAAATAGGGTAACATTTTTGATTGTCTTATAGTATAACACCTTAATCATGTTAATGGTTCAAACCATTTAAATGTTACAATGTACTTGAATTGGGCACATTTGTGTTAGATGTCAAGAACAATTTAATTAATACTAGTATTAGCATAAATAACCTAATTATTCGTATACATATCATCAACTACCAACTTAAATAATACTACCGCTTCTGCTACTGTTACTGCTACTGCTACTACTACATGTACTACTACTACTACTACTACTACTCCTACTGCTACTGGTACTGCCACTGCCACTGCCACCACTACTACTACTAATACTACTACTGCTACTATTACTACTACTACAATTACTACTACTACTACTACTACTATTACTACTACTACTACTACTACTACTACTACTACTACTACCACCACCACCACCACCACTACTACTACTACTATTACTACTACTACTACTATTACTACTTCTTCTTCTTTTTCTGTTACAGCTACTGCTACTGCCACTGCCACTGCTACCACAACAACTACTACTACTACTACTACTACTACTACTCTCAAGTTAATTCACTTAACGTATCGCAACTAACATCGTAATCGCCCTCGGCAGGCTAACGGTTAATCACAGGATTCTCACCACCTGTGTTCCAACATTCAATTTAACAGCGTGTCGATTTAATTTAAATAGCAAGTTAAAAACAATTAAACTGTTAAAAAATTAAAGTTATTTTGTTGCAAATAGCATCTTTATACCAATACTGTAGAAGAAATATTGTCTTGAGTTAATACTTCTTTTTAAGAAGGACACACTATTTATTTCAAACCACAGAAGCCCATTGCATTAACAAATAATAAAGTGATAACAATAGAATAATGAATACATAAAAAGATAAGATTGGAAATTATGTCTATATACAGTCATTTTTCTACCATTAGTTCAATCTCTATATATGTTCGTAATGAGCGTGTTTTACAATGCACGTTTGTTTTAGCAGTTGATGTCTTTTAAAGTTTGAGGTTTAAAAGTCAACGGTGTGACATTTCATTAAGTGAAGTTTCATTATGTTGTCTTTTACATAAACAAGAAAAGCTATAATATATGTATTATAACATGGGGAGTACGGACATGTTCGAAAGGCAGTGAAAGGAGGATATTATTAGCATGACATATTAGCAAGAATTTGACCGATCAATTAACAGTCAAGTGACACATCTTCAAAATTGGGGAGGTGACACAATCTGTGTTTGCCAACTTCAGTACTATATAAATAAAACAATGAAGTTATATAATAATTGTATTCAGAGTATTATAGTTTAGTTGTCTTTTTTCTTTTGGTTGTGTCTGATTTCAAAATGCCAATTTGGATGAATGTGTTATATACAGTAAAAAACATTCACGATAAGAGTAACACTATACAACGTATATATGGCCGCTTCACTTTTATGGAAGCGCATATAAATATTATGGAATGATTTTTTAACACTGATATAATTTTTTAATGAACAATTTTATCATATGCATTTATTATAAAGTTAAGGTTATCGCAGAACGAAGTTTGTACATCTCAGTAAGTGTGCCAGGTGTCCCGCCAGGACTCGAACCTGATCTCTTTCTCGAAGAAAAGCATGCTTCCTTACATTACAGAGATGTTCCCAATTGTACATAGCGTACAAAACAAATAATCAGCAAACTTACCTCAAATAAACTACAACTTATACTGCATATTTACATATTCCATTCTGGGCACTGATCTCAACTCTTAAAGCATGACCTTTGAATCGGCCATATGAAGCTGCAGGTTCTGCTTATAAAGTAATTCCAACACTTCATTAACAATAAACCCATTGAAAACAAGCACATCGAAGTACAAGTCCCATTTATGTGTAACAACCTCCTATCTTAAAACTGCACAATAGATACTCCTCAATCCTGCCAATTTCATAAGACAGCCCTCAAGGGAAAGTAAACTTATTGAGACTGAAAAATAAGTTTTTATTTATATTGGCAGCAACTTTGAACTTTGACCAACCGACCTGAATAACAATCCAGTGCTGCCTTTCAATGAACTGCACATCTTGATGAAGTTTTGTTTATCCATCAAGTTAATGTGAAGTCAACAATTATCTTGACCTTTGCATAAAGTAACTCTTTGCATAAATGACCCGAAAAACAATCGCATGTTTAGTTCTCCATGAGCCGCACCTTCTGGTGATTTTTTGCTAAATCCCTCATGGGAAAGTTACTGAGCGAAAAGAGGTGTAGCTTAGTGGTTAAGTCTTGTTAAAATCACGCAATGGGAACTAATTTTACTGAGCGGAAACCAATTTTTATTTTAGTTATAATGACAATGACCTTGAGGCTTGACCTTTTCACAAAACAACCTTAATAACAACCCCAAGCTTTCTTTCCACGAGCCACACCTTATGGTGAAGTTTCCTTAAAATGCTGCCAGGGAAAATTAATTTACTGAGTAGCAACCAATTTTACATGTACTAACAGTGACCTTGCTCTAAAATCAAGTTACATAAATAACAATCCTGAGCTTCATTTAAATGGGCTGCAGTTTGTGGTGAAGTTTCGTTAAAATTATTCTTTATGGGAAGGTGAATTTATTCAGCAGAAACCATTTTTTATTTGTAGTAAGAGTGATTTTAACCTTTGGACAAACGACCTGAATCAAAATCTTATGTTTAATTCCATTGAGGTGATGTTCTTTGTTAAATCCGTTTTGTTAAATCCGTCAAGGGAAACTAAAGGTATTGATTGGAAACCAATTTCCTATAGCAACAACGATCCTGACTTAAAATTGAACACCTAAATAACAACTGTGAGCTTTCTTTCCATGAGAAGCACTTTGTGGTGAAGTTGTATTAAAATTCCTTAAGGGAAAGTGAATTTATTTAGCAAAAAGTAGTTTGTATTTTCAGTTACAGTGATCTTGACCTTTCGATAACCTGAATAACAATCCCATGCTTAATTCCATGAGGTGAAGTTTTTGTTAAATCCGTCAAGAGAAACTAATGTTATTGAATGAAAACCAAAATCTTATTTATAGTAACAGTGACCTTAACCTTTTACCAAATGACCTGAATAACTATCCTGCAATTTCTTTCCAAGAGACTTGTGGTGACGTTTCGTCTGTATTAAAGGCAGAAAATGTTCGACAAGCCACAAAGAGCAACTGTTGTTTCGATTTAACATTATGATCTACAGTTGGTTGTAAAGCCTTTATCAGATTACTTTATTACAATATTTTATGATCGAGTTTACTCACGCAAACCCACACGTTTCATTTCGAGCGAGTAAAATTGCGTACTTATGCAGAGTTTGATGGCAAACTACTTGGAGTGGAAATCAGCTACATGATGATAAAAATTGACTTACGCCAAGATACTTTGCGTAGAAACTAAACATTTGGCAATGTCGCAATTACACAGGTAATGGGTGCATCTATTTCAATGATTAGGTCATTTTTTGTCCATAACTATTCAAGTAGTTTCAGAGGAGTAGTCGCTACAAGTTTTTACTATATAACTCTATATAACTCTATGTCCGTCATGATGGCCATGTTTAATGGCGAATCAAAAATTGTTTGGCAAGAACCAACATCAGGTCATGCTGATCATTTTAGAAAAAATCCCATATCAATGTCACTTATAGTTTTCAAAATGTACGTGCTACAAACTTGTTTTTTAAATCTATTTTTAGCATGGTGGCCATCTTGAATTTCAGGCCGACCTGAAATTTTCCTAGGATCAACTAGACATCAAGTGGAATATAACTGTGAAGTTTTATGACAAGTAGTTTAAGAGGAGTAGTCGCTACAAGTTTTTGTACAAGTTACTCTTGTAAACAATGTTTAACGTCGAATCAAAATAATTTTCAACAAGGACCTGTCACCAACATCATGTCATGCTGATTATTTTAGAAAAAGTCCCATATCAATATCACTTATAGTTTTCAAGAAGTAGTTGCTACAAATTTGTATTTTAAAAATCTATTTTTATCCGTGGTGGCCATTTTGAATTTGCGGCCGACCTGAAATTTTGCTAGGTTCAGCTAGACATCATGGGCAACATTCCTGTAAAGTTTCATGAAACTCCATCCAGTAGTTTCAGGAGTAGTCGTTACAAAACATTTTTACCGACAGACCGGCACCCCACCACGGCATAAGATCCGTAGAGCTAAAAACATACAAAAACTTGTGATTTACTGCATTAAACGCCTGAAAATCAAATATGGATCTGTTTCACAATTTACTAGAACATGTAAACGCAAGAGTTAGCAAGTTTGAACACTTTTTTAACAGAGCATACATTTTAAATCAATAACGGCTGTGTTCATCGGGTGATTTAATGCAAAAGTGACAGTAACATATTATACAATAGTGCTTGTCACAAAGTCTATATCATCTCTGTAGTTTGGAAATAAATTGTCGGTTGTTTACAAAGTCAATGAGGGATAATGAATTTTCAAACGTTTCGCAACACTAGTAATTGCCCTCAAGTCGGACTGTAAAGGTAACTTATGAAATCAGTTGATACAAAACTAGAAGGATGTTCCACAGAACACTTGGGTCACTTGCCTTTGCTTATTTCAGCATGTACAGTCTAACTATAAATAGAGGCAAAACTCTGCCGAAATGAAAGTCAGTAAGTTATAGGTCATGTTTAACACATTTTTTGAAGTAAGATGAAGATGTGTGTGAAGTTTTATGAACATAGGCCAAATACTTTTCAAGTTATTATGGCCAAGGTTAGGTGACAGGTTAAAGTATGATGGACGATGGCGACGACGATGGACAAAGTGATCCCTAAGTGTCTGCTGTGCTATGCAGGCAATACAAAAATGATTAAGAAATCATTGGATTGTCTTCCTTTCACATACTGACATAGTAATGTTCATTGGTTTCAAGTACAGAAGAAATTCTACCGTAAATAAATGACAAAATCAGGGGCAAATCCGATTCAGGGGCAAATTATACAGACATTTAGGGGTGTATTTCTGATTAGAGATGATGGAATCTATGTAAACAATAGCGCATTCTTTCTGATTTTATTAAAAAAAACTAATACTTTATTTCAGAGCTCCAGATAAGCAATTTTCGGGAATATTTCAGCATTAATATTTAAGAAATCAGCACGAAAAAAAAAGTGGGAGTGAAAATCAGCATTGAAAATTAAAAATGCTGGTTTAATAAAGTCATAATTTAAAATAAAAAGCAAAAACATTTTAACAATTACTCTTTATAATAATCTGAATCTGCACTGAAGATTTATTTAGGAGATAACACACCCTTTGACATGGAAGTTTGTCTCGAGCTCTGTAATTACAATAACAAACTCATATGTCGTTTTCTTTTCATTATTTAAACAATAGCGAATAATACGCTCGCTTGTTTTCAAAACATGAATATTTACTAACTCTGTCAGCCATTTTAAAGATTATGTAGTCAGTCAAATGAATACAGATTGTAATCACTTTCTGTATAAGTTACCTATTATTCATGTCTGACACAAACATTTCGAAACTGCATCGTTAATCAGCTCCCAAACACTTATTACATAATGTAATTCGTCAGCACGATTCATCCCAAGGTGCTTTAAATAATGCTGATTTCTTCCAGAATATATCGGAAATGTGTCCCGTTTCTAAGACCAAGACAAAATATAATTGATTCGCCACATCTCGTACACTGCTCCGCAGCATTACTCAAATGTATATCGAAGGTATACATAATGTCACCATATTGGTTATGTCATACTAGCGTGACCCTCATTCCAAACTTATGCTTCTGCTGTTTTCGGCAATATGATGTACTCGAGATACTAGAGAGGTTGAGAAACTAAACGCGTACGGGAACCTGTACCGGTAGACGACGATACGTCATCAAATGACGTCATAAATGCCGAACTATGTCACTAGCTACCAGTTGTTCTACAAGTTTATAACGGGTAAGTAGCCATTTTCCCGTACAGTGAAAACGGGTAACTTTGTAATCAAATTTAGCTATGACTGTTTGTTGGATTTAAATAGTGAACACCGGGTACCTTAAGCATCCGTGCAAGCATTCATGCATATTTTACCTCATTTCTTTATATTTTTCTATTGATTTGAACTGTTTTTGATGAGTGGGTTACCTGTTTACAAATATATAACGCTCGAACATGTGTATGTTATATTTAGGACTAATTATGTCTTCAAAATATTTATTTGTGAGCATTTTCATAACGAATGTAGACTTATATTTTGACAATAGTCATTTTGTCTCTAGTGGTGTCGTGGTTTGATTGATTGATTGATTGATTGATTGATTGACTGACTGACTGATTGATGGATGGGTTGTGGGTGAGTGAACAGTTGAATGGGTTGTGGGTGGGTGAATAGATGGATGGGTGATTTGATGAGTTGTGGGTGGGTGCATAGATGAATGGGTGGGTGAATAGATGGATGTGTTGTGGGTGGGTGAATATATGAATGGGTTGTGGATGGGTGAATAGATGTATGGGTTGTGGGTGGGTGAATAGATGAATGGGTTGTGGGTGGGTGAATAGATGGATGTGTTGTGGGTGGGTGAATAGATGAATGGGTTGTGGGTGGGTGAATAGATGGATGTGTTTTGGGTGGGTGAATAGATGAATGGGTTGTGGTTGGGTGAATAGATGAATGTGTTGTGGGTGGGTGAATAGATGAATGTGTTGTGGGTGGGTGAATAGATGAATGTGTTGTGGGTGGGTGAATATATGAATGGGTTGTGGGTGGTTGAATAGATGGGTGGGTGATTTGATGAGTTGTGGGTGGGTGCATAGATGAATGGGTGGGTGAATAGATGGATGTGTTGTGGGTGGGTGAATATATGAATGGGTTGTGGATGGGTGAATAGATGTATGGGTTGTGGGTGGGTGAATAGATGAATGGGTTGTGGATGGGTGAAAGATGGTTGGGTTATCGGTGGGTGAATAGATGAATGGGTTGTGGGTGGGTGCATAGATGGATGTGTTGTGGGTGGGTGAATAGATGGATGTGTTGTGGGTGGGTGAATAGATGAATGTGTTGTGGGTGGGTGAATAGATGGATGTGTTGTGGGTGGGTGAAATGATGGATGTGTTGTGGGTGGGTGAATAGATGAATGGGTTGTGAGTGGGTGCATAGATGGATGTGTTGTGGGTGGGTGAATAGATGGATGTGTTGTGGGTGGGTGAATAGATGAATGTGTTATGGGTGGGTGAATAGATGGATGTGTTGTGGATGGGTGAATAGATGGATGTGTTGTGGGTGGGTGAATAGATGAATGGGTTGTGGGTGGGTGAATAGATGGATGTGTTGTGGGTGGGTGAATAGATGGATGTGTTGTGGGTGGGTGAATAGATGAATGGGTTGTGGATGGATGGATGGATGGATGGATGGATGGATGGATGGATGGACACATTTCTAGTTTTAGTTTATGTATTAGGGTATATACGTGTACAGAAACGTGTTTTCTTCCACAGACAATGGACAAGAAGAAAATGATACGATTTTCCCCAACCCAGGACTTAAAGCTTATGCGCGAGGTTCTTGCAGAGAATCCGTATATAGAGCCCAAGAAGTGGGCCGTCATAGGCGAGAAACTCTCAGACGGGGACTTCAGGGTGGAAGCCCGAAGAGCCAGGGAGAGGACAGCACTACTGTTGATTACTTTCAGAAAAGAAGAGGCCACCTCGCAGAAGCAGTAAGTTTTGTTTGTAACATCATATGTTAATGGCAGTGTTCTTTAAAGAAAGTAGCTTACTCCATCCTGCGATCGAATCCGCAACCTACGAACCTTGCCCACTAGACCACCACGTCATTGTGTACTTTGATGAAAGGTTTACTTTTGTTTGTGTATAATGAAAGTGTATTTTTGTTCAAACAGATCTGGGGTGGATGAAGATGTTGATGAGAGAGTAGTCCTTCTCCAGGAAATACGTGAATTGGCTGACGAGGCCAAAAGAGACAACGAAAGGAAACAACAGACGGACAAACAAGAAAAACAAAATGAGGAATCGGTGGCCCAGGCTATAAGAAAAAGGGCAATGGAAGGGATGAATAAAGGTACATACATTTACTCATTATTTCTGCGTGATGAGTGCAGATGCTTGACGGTTTTTGTTTTACTGACAATGCGTGCTCGTTACAAGCCCCGAATTCACCTACAATTTTTGAGAAAATTCTTAAGACTTTGAGTTGAAGAATGGAAATGTCTATTACGATTATTTCAGTCATTCTGAAAGATGAATATTCAAAACAAATTGTATTTTGTCAGGATTGTGTATACCGGTATTAATTTACTTTCATATTTTCAATAAACAAAAATATTTTTTAAGGCCTTTTTCAAAAAAATATTCTTTAGTGCAAGTCTAAGAATTTTCTCAAGAATGGTAGATGAATTCATGGCCAGGTCTGTGTTACTGGCAGTTCGGTTACAAACAAGTATACCAATGATACCAACAACAACGCATCTTGTTTTATCATACGATCGTCGGTACTTTGGCGCATTGCACAATATGTCATAGTCTTTGGACGAAAATGTATTCAAATTGTAATGAGAAATAACACCAATGTATGTATGAGGGCTTTATATATTTAAATGTAACTACTTATCTTTCAATCAGCTTTGTTTGGGATCAGTTCAGATGAAAGATGGCATTTTCTTTCTTTGATACTGGCTGGCGTGGCGCAGTCGGAAGCGCGGCGGGTTTGTAACCGGAGGGTTCAATCCTCCGTGGTGCCAATGAGTTTCGTCGGTGTGTTCTTGGGCAAGACACTTTCCCTTAGCCTTGTCCGTCGGATGGGGACGTAAACCGGGCGGTCCCGTCTATCCCCCGAACACGTTAAAGAACCATTATAATCTATTCGATAATAAGAGTAGGGCAGGTTCCCGGATTCCAATGTATCCTCCCCCTCTCTCTGGGGCGGCTCTAAATAACCTATACTCTGTTGATGAGTCGTTAAACAACATTCAATTCAATTCTTTGGTACTGATATTTCATTGATTCTGGTAGTTTGCCGGTGGTGATATTTCACAGGTACTGATATTTCACTGGTATAACAATGTTGTTTACCTAAACTGATCTGTTTCAATGTTTTATATTTCAGACGACGAGAAACCCCCTAAAACTAAGAAAACAACGGTTATGACGTACTTGCGCGATAAACAGGAGAAGGAGTTTGATCTGAAAAATCGGGAATTAGAACTACGGAAAGAGGAGATCAAATTACAACGGGACAGATTTGAGCTGGAGAAAGAAGAAAGAAAACAATCTTTACAAATTCAATCGTCTCAAAACGACATTCTTTCCAGACTTCTAAACAAAATTGCATAAAACTGTGATTGGGACAAGCAATGACATATTCCATATAAATGTGCACCAACAACTCCCAATAATTTTACTTTATTTCTTGATTGTTTTTGTAGATTTTTCATTTGAAATTGAAAGAATAGACACAAAATAAAAGAAATATGTATGAACAAAAATTATAACCAAAATATTAAGTACTTTATTGACATTTTAAAAATCATGCTGCTAATGTCACATTTTGACGGAAACCATATGTATTACACTAACGACCATACATGTTTTGATTGACTGAGATTGAATAAAGTTTTCAAGAACATGTATTAATTTCTTTAAAGTCCATTCAGATAGTCATGCAGTGTTGGAGGTTCAAGCTGAAAGAACACTTCCGTTTCGCTTCCGTAGAGGCATGTGTGGCAGTTCGTCATCCGGGTTGCTACTTCAAAATATTTTCCAACCGGTTGGAGATGGAGTTTTTGATTTTTCTTAAAGTCTACGAACGCAAAATTTGTCAGGATTTTTCCAAAACACCATTCAACGGTAACTCTCACGACAGACATACGTTTATTAAACTCTTGTTGGTCTGCTGTTAAAGCTGCGCCACGATAAGGTGCCAGTAAATGTGGTCTAAGGGGATAAGCCGGATCTCCATATAGAGTGTATATAGAACCGTCTGGCTGTGTCATGTAGTCCTGTAATTGGTCAAGCAGCCCGCTTTCTCTAAGCATTCCTGCGTCATGTCTCTTCCCTTCAATGGGTCCGAATAAGTTTGCAATTAGACCGTTGGGAGTACTGACGGATTGAAACTTCAAAGCATGAACACGTTTGTGTCCATTGTACACCATCCGTTGGTCGGTAGAGGGCCTACAGATTGGCCTAACTGTCCCATCAATAAAGCCCCAACAATTTGCGAGTGGAGCCTCTGCGTCTTGTACCGATTCTGCAAAACTATGCAAATGTTCAGCAGAGAGCCAATTCTGGTTTAATTCATGCAATAACTGGTTATGTTCTTGGTGAACAAAGTCGAGCATGCCATTAAATATATAAGAGATCTCACTCTTTGATCTGTGAAATACATGAGTCAAATCGCTCAACCTGTTTGGATACGCCAAACGCCGCAGAAGAATACACAGGGCTTCGTCACCACCAACTTTGGTTCCATTACCAGCTTTAAACATGTCTGGAACACGCAGTTCATACCGCAGAGGGGAAATATGACATTTTTCAAATCGAAACAATGACATACACTGTTTTTCTGTGTAACGATCAAGACTGAAATCTTTAGCGTAATCCACACTCTCGTTAAGTTGGTACAACAATAAATAATCCTCCTCCTCTGCAAGAGCACATGCACGTACGGACGCCATTTTCTGACAAGGCGGGTCATAGGAAAGTACGGAACCATGTGTTGGAAGTTTACCAGTACTCGTACACGTTAATAATTTTCTTAACACAAATATTGGAATAACGCATACTGGTACGTGTACGGGTAGCTTCCCGTACCAGTACGCGTACGCGTATCGTTTCTCAACCTGTCTACTGATGATTGAACTACTGACGTCATAATGCAGAACATAATGACGTCAGTAGTTCAATCGCATTATCTCAATTGCACCCGACTGCCGAAAATAATAGACTGCTACAAAGCGTTTAAATATAAACGACTATGGAAGTCCGCCATTATGTTTACTTGCTTGTTTTATAGGCGTAGCCATTTTCGCAGTTTATAGATATCCCGCCACCTTAATTCCTTTATGTAAGTGACGCGTCTGGATTATGTAAACAATATTGAGTGAAATCCCAATACATGTATATCTTTTATAGAACGTAGATCAGACGCTTGGTCACGATCGTGGTTGGAATGCGCTTTATTTAGCCGTAATTTACGGCAAAGAATCGATCTTTTGAGTGAAAAGGTACATGCGCAGTGAAGCAGTATACCGAAAATAACAGATACAACATTCTGGAAAGTTGACCGGATATCCAGACAAGATCAGACAAATGACGAGTATATTTAAATTGCACTTTGATGACTTTTGACTTTGATATCTCTTCGGATTGACAAGAGATCGTAGTAAGAGTGGTATTGCCAGATAGGACATGCTTTTCTGCACGCGACAGTGTACAAGGTGTATGTATTTGATACATTTGTAAACATCGACTTGACCTCAGAAAAATCTCACTAAAATTTCCCCTTACAGTCCTTCATAAATAATTATAATAACAGTTCTATAAAAGTAATATTGAAAAGATGCAATTTCCTGTGCCACGCCTCCTCCCCACCTAAAATGATATTCCGGTTGCGGAAAATAACTGTAAATTGTCTAACTAAGAAAATGAGCTATATGTTTTAAAACTTGTAAAGTATTTCAGAATTGCTGTCATTTACAGTGAAAATGTCAGTTGGTCAGAAAGTTGCTATAAAAGTATATCATTGGATTGGACATAACTTTACTAACAAAATGAGTCGTAGATTATTGAAATCGGTAAAGTAGTTTAGACGTTATGGGGGGATAAAAACAACAATTTTATCATACCAAGCCAATGACGTCGTCAATTAATTTTTCTGCATGTTGCAGTACAAAATAAAGCACAAAATAAAAAGAAAATGTGTTGTTTTGTCGTGAATAACAGATTTTATTTCATCTCAAAGTGATTAAACTTCAATATAAACATGATAAAGTTTTCATACTTTTCGATGAAATAAAATATGTTATTCTTTCCAAAACAACAACTATCCTCTATATATATGATTAGTACAGGAAATAGATTTTTATGATGTGATAATGGAAGCAACTGTTTATTATACTATATCTGCCAGGAAATTTGAACCCGCACCTAGCCATGTTTACATCAACATATTTATTTTGTGAGCAGTTTTCTTTCAAACAGCGTGGTACATTGATATTTATAATACAGTTCCAGTGGGGATGGGAAGCGTGATATGTTGCTATTACAAATTACCATTGCGTGCATTAATAAGCAAGGAAATGTCTCTGTATGTGAGGTTGTTTTTTGCAGTTCGTTATCCTACTTTTATCTTGTCAGAGTACTCAAATGCCAAATTGTCGGAACCAATCAGATTTATTCCGTAGTAGTTTCGTATAATATTTTTTGAAATATCTTAACATTGTATTATTCCTTACCGAATCTACATACACCAACATATATGCGACATATATGCGGCTTATAAGTGACATATATGTCACTTATACTTCACTTACAAGTCTCATCAAATCCTGAGTAAGTGAGTTATATGTATATGTCAAGTGTAAGTTAAGCTGATTTTGACATATAACTCGCATATATGTCACTTATATGCGGATCTGACATAGGTCAAATAGTTGTACAGGAGTGCTGTATACACCATTTACCGCATATAAGTGAGAACTTAGGCATTTTCTAATCACTTTCTTAGTTGCCGACGTCTGTAATTTTCTAAGTCCAAAATAAAGTGAAATATTTACAAATTCTGTAATTTCAATTTTTGCACAGTTTGATATGACAATGTAGGTATCATTGTTACCAGATTTTGGAGACATACAACATGCATTTAACACGGGTTTTAAGATAAAAAATAATTTTTAATATAAACTTTTATTTTTATCATTTATTTACCATTGCATGGTACAGCAGTGCATACAGAATATTCTGGTAAAGATGACAACAGATGCACTTATTTCCTCTTAATCACATCATGACAGTCTGTTTGTCAAACTTAAACGGTATAATCCCAATACACCAATGTTTACACACATTAAAGGGATACACGACAATCTGAAAGTATTTATCAGTCATTGAACTTTACATTTCATTAATCTAGTAGTTTCTTAACTTTTAACTAGTTCGCATTTATTTAAAAACAATGTACCGTATTCGCCCCTTTAAGCGCCCCGCCCAGTCGGCACACAACGTTGATTCAACGTTGAGATGTGGTTGGATTCTGTTCACGACGTCGATCAACGTTGCCCTATTCAACCTTCAACCATCAACTTGTATGGGTATGAGTACTGACGTTATATCAACGTTGATTCAACGTTACCGTTCTCAACGTTGGAACATCGTTAGAATTGTAACGTTGTATAGACGTTGAAAAAGGTTGACCTTTCAACATTGTGGATATATATATATATATATATATATATATATATATGATATATCAATCATATCATTGTTTAACGAGGTGTAGGTAAATAAAAGATGTGATAGATAACACCTTGTATTATTGCAGACTTATATACTGTACTCCTTAAATGTCCTCTTTAATTACATATATATTGACGAATTGCATCCGCGGAATTCGTTTTGCAAGTAACGTACGTTAGGCCTAATTGCAACAATAAAATGTCGTATATTGCAAAGGCAGCGTGACCCGTAAAACGTTTATCCTAATGATTCGAAGTCGGAAGTTTATAACAGATGTTACCTCCAGTATATGTGTTGAGGGTAATACTGGAAAACTGCGTACTTATGCTACTTTTAAGAATTAATTTGAGTTTGAAAAATATCTACACGTTGTTAAGGATCCTAAGGTTAGATATTGTCTTATTAAAATAAGAGTAAGCGCACATAAACTTCAAAATAGAACTTGATCGGTACAAGAATATTCCATTAACAGACAGACTCTGTAAACTTTGTGATTCTAATCAAATTGAAAGCGAAATTCATTTTATGTTGAAATATGCTTCAGTAAGAAATGAATTTAAAACAGAGATCTCTTATACATGTAAAAATTTCAATACTTTATCATACAAAAATCAGTTTGCTTTCTTGTTATGTAATGAAGACGAATATATAATCAATAGAACAGCAGGGTTTATTTTCACATGTTATACCATGAGATTTAATCATTTGAACTGAAATATAAGTAACAAAACAGGTCTGTCATGTTAGTGTTATAAATCATGGATTTTTCATCAATATAATCATGTGCACTTAACAGCTGTAAGAACTTGTTGAAGTTCTAGAATTGCATTGATAAACTGTTATTGTTGTTATTGCCTTATCTATTAGATGTTTACTTATGTTAATTGTGTTGTATAATCAGAATTAAGCTTGTGTTATTTTATAACCTCATGCATATATGTCAAAATTATTATGTGATTACTCTGCCAGTGATGGCCCATACTTGGAAATAAAAGATATTCTATTCTATTCTATTCCTCCCCTGGATATCCGCTAGGAGGCCACTAACGGAAATGCTGACCCAGCCAATCAAATGCAGGGATATAAAATTTCACGCGGAAAACTGAGATGGTGTCTTGTTTACAAAGAAATGTGTGTATAAAATCGTTTTAGTACAGTTATTTCGATATTCCATAAGCGTCGGTGATCAAGTTCAAGTGGTAAGTCAGTGTTACTTTGTTTGATGGTAAAAGTTTGTGTAAAATATTTGTGAACAATAACCAATCCCGATCGTTTTCGTACTCGTTGGAAATTATGGCCCCATCTTTTTTGAAGTTTTTCTATCCTTTTTTCAAAAAATATTCTCCAACGACCAGTCTCTTGAGGATAATGTTCTTTTTAGATACTGCACACAATGAATTTCTGATTATCAATGCAGCCTCGTTTCGGAGGAAGGGTTTTATCCCCCCCCCCCCCATACGGTTTCAAAACTGTATCATTTTCATGTTATTCCTTATTATATATTGCTACGATTCTTTGTTTTACAAAGTATTTCTTTTTGAATATGTGCTTATATGGCGCAGGTGTCTCGGTTCTGTAACGGGTAATCACCATCATAAAATCTCTGTATTTTTTCTTTATTTTATGCTTGCAAACAGTCTACACACACTTTAAACAGTTCAATTAGTCCTGAGTAGTTTGACATGCCAGTCAAGTGTCAATTTAACTTTAAACATTTTAATTGTGGGTAATGTTTTATAACTTTCTTCGGTGGCATTTTGTGTTCATCATTGTAGATTCCTTGTCTATTCTATTCTGTTATCTCAACAGAGAAGCGCAAAGGACCATGACAGATTCTAGGGATTTCCATACTAGCGAACACCAACAGTTAGTAGAAGGTTGTTACTGATTGGATGACAAATAGTTTTTACCCAATCGGAATACGCGTACTACATTGTGATTGCGTTCTACTTTAACCGGTGTCGTGTTATATTTGTTCTCTTGTTATAACATCGAAAACGGTTATTTACCACTTGTACAATTTTCTCGCAATGCGTCCATGGGACGCACGTGTTTAAGAATGATGCGTCCTCAGAAAAAATGTGCGTCTAGGACGCGGGCCGCAGAGCAAAATGAATCACTGACATTTCGAAAAAAAATAAGGATTTCAAACCTTTCATGCATTTAATCAAATATTTTTCTGTTTCTGTTGTCAACAAATCAGTTCTCTTGAGACCGACATAAATAATTTGGATACCCATAATCCCCGGCACTAACAACAGGTTTATGACCCGGAATTCTTTAAAATTTGTTTGCTTATTTTTACTAAAAACTCATCGTTATAATAATAAATTATAATCAACAGCAGGATCGTAAATCGTTTTACAACACCGATTAAATAAAAATTGTAATTTCCAGTATTGTAATTAATAATTGTATTTTATGTTCAGTCGCCGCGAAGCCGATAATAGGAACCGCCATATAATTATCGTGACATTATCCGGGCATTCGAATTTTCAAAAAACAAAAATAAAAAATAGTTTTCTGCTTTTTTTTAAAGTTATTGAATAATTATGCATTAAAATAACTGCAGTAATAAAATGTTGCACCTTTCACCTGTGCAGTTTCGACTCGGCAAACTCCGAGTTTGTATACACGAAGTATCGTGGCGTAACCGTTATACCCGAAGTATCGTGGCGTAAGTTCGCCGAGAAATTTTATCACCCAAACTCCCCGAAATTACGCGATTTGTTAATTCCTCACTCGGCATGAAATGGTTGTACGCCGTGGCCTTTTGATATATTAAATGTGTAAATAAACAGATTCATATATCTTACTTTCCTTTTCAGTAAATATGTTCATATATATCTTTCTTTCCTTTTCAGACAAGTGGTGGAGACCTTTGTGGAGGATGAAATTAAAAGGTTTTTAAAATATGCACAGGAAAGGACTGAAAGTGGAGGGAGGAAGAAATAAACGAGACAATTTTTTTCACTATCACGAGAAAAATTCAAGGACCAAGCAACCAGTCAACAACAAACTCTAACACAGACCAGTGCTCAACAGTGGATTGCTCTTACGCTTCCCAAATTGAAATCATGGAACAAAAAAAAATTAGAGGAGAAGATTGACTTTCTTATGCAAAACACATCATCAATGCCACCTGCAAACATACTGTAATCCATTCCACTGAACACCCAGCATAATATGTGCACCTCACAAATACAGCCAATCACACAGAAAGCAATGCCACTTAACAGGCTGCAGATAACTAGACTAACAAGATCTAACACACATATTTCACCAACAAGCTCACTAAACACACAGAATATTCCACCAACAAACTCACTAATGACACCAAACACACAGAAGAATATTCCATCAGTGAGCCAGCAAGTGGAAAGTATCGATTCCATGGATGACGACATTTATACTGCATATCAAGCTGTAAGTAGCGGTCTATAATTACGTTTTGCTTGACATTTTCAAAGTAAGGAGTATCTTCCATAAATGTTTATAATTAAAAATATTCACTGATGGTACTGCGCAGATTATTTAACTGCTGGGATCGATTATAGGGAAATCCTTCATGAGATGGGAGACGTGTGATTCTTTTCACGAACGAGCGTATGTGAGTGAGTGAAAAAACAACATGTTACCATCGAGTGAAGGATTTCTCTATAATCGAACACAGCAGTTAAATAATCTGTTTATTACATTTTAAATCGGTTTGAGCATGATTTTAACCGAAATTATTCGCTTTATTGAACGTTATCAGCGGATAACGTTACGTTGACGTCAGTACTACGTTGATGGCGTCAACTCGGCGTCACAGTTAGTTATTTTTGTGTTTGGAGTTAGTTAATAATATTTAGCTGAGAAATTCCAATCTTTTGCCGATGAAAATGTAATAAAAACGTGTTAATTTATTATAATTTAAAAAAAACGTAGGTATAAAGTGCAGACACATATTTTTTTGTAGAGTTCTAATTTTTGTTGAGCCCGATTACGGATCTCGATTTAGCGATTACAATGTTGTCCGGGTATATATTTGTCCATTAGTCTGTTCGTTCATTCAAGCTTTCGAAATATAAGTCACATTTGGTCGGATCAGCATGACATGATGTTGATCCTTGTTGAAAACTATTTAGATTTGACATTAAACATGGCCGCCAGCGGCCATCTTTTTTACATAGCGTTACATAGTACAAAGTTGTAGCGACTACTCCTCTGAAACTACTTGACAGATTTCCATGAAACTTCACAGGAATGTTGCTCTTGGTGTCTAATTGATCCCAGCAAAATTTTGGATAGGCCTGAAATTCAAGATGGTTGTTTGTAGCAACTACTTCTTGACAACTGTAAGTGATATTGATATCGGACTTTTTCTAAAATGATCACCATGACGAGATGTTGATCCTTGTCGAAAATTATTTTGATTCAACATTAAACATGACCGCCAGTGGCCATCTTTGTTTACATAGAGTTATATAGTAAAAACGTGTAACGACTACTCCTGAAACTATGTTACATATTTTTATGAAACTTCACAGGAATACTGATCTAGCTATCAAAACCTATCAGTAGAGCTTCAAAATCTTTTGTTTCATTTAGAGTTCCAGCACACATGAAGTCGAGTTGGTTCCTGGCTATGGTGTGAGACTATCGGTAGCACAGCTTGATGCCTGCCTTAGAAGGCAAAAAACAGTGGAACTGTTATGGCAAGGCTTTTGATAATTGTGTTTTTGACGACGAGACACTGAGAAACAGTTGTGTGAAGGGTACTAAATCAAGGGCACCACTAGACGGCACGATTGTGAATGCCATTATTAGTAAGTAGTTTTGAGCTTAGCTGCTAGTTTTATTATTACTGTAAATTGACACTGTCCATAATTAAGGCAGATATTGAGCACAAGCAAATAAACTTCTTTTATCCACTCATGAAATGTATGTGTAGAACATGATCTCATAGACCCACATAAGTGTGCTGTAATAAATGTGTTGATTAAAACCTAAAAGGTTTTATTTATTGTTTGTAATCGCTGGCACTGCAATATTTATTTCTGTTGCTCATGTGACATCCATTAAAGAGACAATGTCTGTAACTTTTAGCTCACACAATATTACCGTCAATGTGTTAAATAAGAATGAAACATACAATTTGATTAGTTAATATTTTGGCTAGCATCATTAGGTTTACCGATATGTTATTTTGATATCAGATACAGGGTTTATAGAACACTATAGCTATGCCCTTGAGATGATGACAGACATGATAAACAATACAAGTTTAATGTCCGAATAAACTTTTTCAGAATATGTAACATCAAAACGACCAGGCTGTCTGGAGAGGGACATCACCCAGGCCGTAAATCAGAAGTGTGCCGATGCACGAAATCTGATGAAAATGAAACCTGCAAGTAACAAATTCTAAAGGTATGTTGGCTGCTGCTAAAAATATATGTAGACTGAAATTAAAGACAACAGTTCGGTATTTTTTTTTAATTAAATGCAAGCAGGTTTAAATTCAAATTGATACTGTATAAATAAATCAAGACGCCAAATGTAATGTTTGATAAAAACTTCAAGATTACCACGACTCCCTTTAAATACATTTGGCATTTCATTCACAAAGTCAATATCATATGGTGAAAAAGTTGTTTGTTACGTTAAAGGTCAAGGTCGGTTGAAGTGGGGATTAGTCAGCTGTTTATGTCTCACCACAGTAAATGAACATTCCAAGTTTCATAGCAAATATTTTGATGGTGTTGAAGATGTATGTCTTAAAAAAAAGAGAAAGAAACCCTATGAAATTTCCTAAGTTTTGTCTTTAGAGTTAAGGTCACTAGTGGCGTCAGACTTAGTTTCAGAGAGTATTATGCCTTACCCCAATCAAGGTACATACCAAGTTTCAGAGCAATGTCTTTGATGATATTGTAGGCACTTTGTCTTTAAGATCAGTGTAACTGTAGGTGCCGCTTTTTATTTTCCTAGGTCTGAAACATTACTGATTGTACTATTACAATCAAAATGAGTATGAGTAAGATAGTTACAATGTAACTATCAATTTGCGTACGAAATTGGTAAAGAGTTCTCGTTCGTGAATTAATTTGTGGGAATTCTTTTTTTCCCCGCATTATTAAAATTTCACTAGATTTTTACCATCAACAGCATGCTTTTCATAATTGAATGCATGCATTTTAAGATTATTTTAATTGGGTTAGAGTTTGCATGAAAAATACATCCAGAAGCATTTTTCCACCCAATAGACAACTCCATATTATAAAAATGTTTTTTGTTTTGTTTTTGTATTTAGCCCCTACAGAAGGAATTAATGGAACTACCCCTACATATGTTTTTAAAAGTGCTGTCTTTGGGGCGTGCATGTTTTCAGGAACAGCTGGAGTAAAGATGATATATATATATATATATTTACATCTCATTAACTCAATTCCTTTTTCCTCTTCATATGAATTTTAATAAGTGCCTCCATGAAAAGACGATACGACTTAAGCTTTCTCGCCTCTCACTGTTGTGGGTTCAAATCCCCTGGGAGCTAGACTTGTCCAAGGAGGAAGTGTCGATTCTTACGGATGGCGAGAGGTTTATAGTACTGGTTCTACCCAGGAACAATGGGATGGTATGTCTACCACAAAAAAATCGACTGTCATATATGGCCATACATGGGTTTAAAATGACCTAAAACAACCATTCTGTTCATTTCAAACCAACCATAATGATGAATATGCTAGATATATAGCTGAATTTTGAAAAGTATATTATATTTGATATATTTCAAAACCATTTATGTAATTTAATATGTTCATTATAATATTTTCTTTGATTACAGGTGGTTGCTGGATCAAAGCCCTGCGGTGGAAACATCTGCTGAAGTTCTGTGTTGTAAAACGAAGATACCAATTAAACCTCAATATTATGTTCAAAGTTTAAACGCTTTCTGTCTTCTTTCTTCACATATATTACGCCCTTAGAGACGTATTAGGTCTTGTGTGATTGTCCGTCCATCCGTCTGTCCGTCCGTTAACTTTTTGCCTGACAACTGATTGGCTAATAACTTGAAAGTATAAGGTCTACAACAATGAAACTTTGTAAACATCTTAAGCATGATCCAGTGTATGAATCTAATAAAGGCCCATAACTATGGTTCATATTTTTTGAATTGTTCACCCTTTGAAAACAGGTTTAACTGCCTTTTACAAGTGATTGTGACTAATAACTTTCAAAGTATTAGATGTATAACAATGAAACTTTGCACACATCTTTCAACATGAGCCAATGAATATGTGTTACGAAAAAAGGACCATAACTGTGATTTTTTAAAATTATTTCCCTTTGAAATAGGTTTAACCTTGACAACCACAGGCGTATATGCCCTGCTAGGCTACATATGTATGCCCCGCTAAGCAGTGATCTTGTTGCAGCAGGAAACCACAGAAAACAAGATCAGTGGATGACCTTGCAGATTCTAGAAATCAATCCCTGCAGGTGGTCAAGAAACTAAATGTGCTTCTGTCTAGTGAATTATAATTGACATATAAGTGGCTTATATGTGACATATAAGTGGCTTATATGTGATATATAAGTGGCTTATATGTTGCTTATATGTACAGCATTGACATCCCAGCTAAACATATAAACCACTTATAAGTCACTTATATGTGACATATAAGTGAACTGCAATACTTATCTGGACATATACGTGACATAGATCTCATTTGCATACTTATAAGCGGCATAGATCTCATTTGCATTTAAACTCAATATAAGTCACTTATAAGTGAAAGATATAAGCCAAGTATAAGTGACATATATGTAACATACATCTTGACATATAAGCAACATAGATCTCAACATATAAGTAACATATATGCATTTTCCGTAAGGGTATTTATAAACTGCTGCCTTATATAAGGCTCGAACCTTGAACCTTCGGTTCAGTAGACACATAGTACGACGCTCTAACCGACTGTGACTGCCTGTTTGTTGCGATATTAAATATTTTATAACAAATGCCACGATCTGCAATCTGATTGGTTCCGATATTTTTGCATGTGAGAGATCTCTTGTTATCAATTAAATTGCTTTCAGCAATCGTTCAGTCATATCACAAATGTTTCTACTTTTAGCAGTAAGCTGCATGGTCAGCATGTGGGCAGATTATTTAACATTGTAATAATTGTCTGTGTTAATGCGTATTTTTGGTGTACTGTGTTCTGTGAAGTCTTCATTTTCTATTCGGCGTTTGTACCTACTTTTATGGAGCTTCTAAAAACATAAATCATGTGCCATTGAACAGCAATCAGTATTTTGTTTGCACTGCTAATACACGCCATTGTTAATACTGATTGCATGTATTAACGGTGTTGTCAAGCATGCAGACATTTCATGCAACAATTTTGTGGTGTAAAGGTGCCGTCGGTTGTCCACAATTTGGAACAAATATTTCTGACAAGAATGTTGTGAAATAACCAGTATAGGAAAATAATAAAAAATTGCATACTCAGTTTTCATAAAATAATATCGATGTAAGAGTATTATTTTTAAAAACAAGTATCCAGTAAATATTCCGTACAATATTACACACGATAAACTATTTTAGACTCATGATCTATAAATGCATGCAAAAGGTCGGACATGAAGAATAGTCCTAATGGCACGTAGCCAAAACGCGCGTTTAAAACATCACGTTCACTGTCTCTGTTTATTCTTAGAGATAGAATACTTTATCGATGCAATTACAAAACACAATTTTCTCAGTTCCAAACAGTTCGGCATGTTCGTGTAGTTTATGCACATTATACAGAATAAAAACCTAAGGATATGTCAGCCCAATGTTAATTCATGAACGCTATAGCGTTTAATTTAAATATTCAAAAAAACATTTGAATACTGTAAAATTTAAAGTTGACCATTATTTGTAACTATCTATCTATCTATTAATGCTGCATCACCCACTTTCGGCTATTATGTGCAGGCTTCCTGGGTAGAACCAGTACTAAGCAATGGTGGAATTTGTGGTACTTTGTTCTTGGCAATCAAATTTAGGTCGATTTCAGTGTCTTTTAGTTTTGGTTTAATACGAAGACCAAATTGTCGAATGGCCTTCGGTTTTCAATCAACAAAATGTAACTAGGATTAAAAACATTATCGAAAGTTGGATTTGAAGGGTTAGTTTTTAATTTAATTGCAAATTGAAGGGCTAATTTGTCCCGTCTATGAGACAGTGATGGTTCATTAGCTTCAACATATAGACTTTCGGCTGGTGATGTACGAAAGGCTCCTAAGGCGAGTCGTAATCCTTGATTATGTATAGGATCAAGCATCTGCAAGTATGACTTGCGAGTCGATCCATATACTACTGAGCCGTAGTCCAGCTTGGATCTGATAAGAGATCTATAAAGTTGTAAATGTACTTTACGATCTGCTCCCCAATTAGTGTTTGCAACAACTTTAAGTAAATTAAGAGCTTTAAGGCACTTTGCTTTCAAGTATTTAAAAGAGTACGATAATGTACCTTTGGAAACGGCCGAAGTAGTATAGAAAGGGGGGGGGGCGGTTAAATGTAAGTCACACCTAAATCAAAACCAACATATTTCAACAGTTTTCTCAAGCAACCCCGCTCTGGAAAACTCCACCCCATACCCCCCCCCACCCACCCCTTTCTGCACTACTAATCAATCCGGTTTGTCATTTTAATAACATAACATTTGCAACTCGTTAGGTGAGCGCAATAATTTTATTTTATGTCTACTTTCGGCGAAGTTTTTCAATAGCATTTGCAACTCGTTAAGCAAAGTCAGACGGAACCGGGCAGTAGTCTTCATCATCGCTCTGCATATCATTTTACTTGTATGCTAGCGTATCTTGTCCATTATCTAATATGTACCGTTTATCATCATAAGCTGATAAACATTTTTTATTTATGTTATGCTTTTGTGATCTAATAACTTTCATCTCATGATGAGCTTCTGTTGCTGTAAACAAAATCTTTTTGTAATCATCATGTGCTATCTGTTTTTTAACAACACACTTTTTAACACCCTTGCATTTATTTGCGCTAACCTCATTATCCAGCACACACGAGTATAGTTTACTTCGCAGCCCAACAAATTCAACAATGGGTATTCCACACGTTTCATCTTTCATCTTACCAATAACTTTTTTATTATCATTAAAATGAAACTGACTTTTTAGATCATAATCACAATTATCAAACAGTTCTTTATCCTTGTAAAAGTCTGCGTACACATCTTTTGTTTTTATTTCATAACACAAGGAATCGGTATCAGTAAATAATAACTTAGCTTTTTTATCATAATTGTTTTTGATATAGTTGTAATGGAAATCATACATCAAATATTTTGACAAGTCTAAAATACACATGCCAACATAAATAGGATGATTTAAAACTAATCGTTCTTTTATTCTGTTTACAGCAAATAAATTTTCATTAAACATTTTACAAGAAATAAATGAAGGTCTTGCCGCATATTTTAAAAGAACCTCCTCGTCGTGAGTTATTTTCACATTAATTCTTTTTCTCAAGTTTTCCATAGTTTTACCAAAAACTGAATTGTTCATCAGTTTGAAGAAATCCTTTTCACAAGCATTTTTACTAGCTGTCCTCTTGGTAGTATTAAAATCTATGTATGCCTTTAACCACTCTGATTCGTCAAACTGTAGTATTCGATGTATTTTTGTCACCTTTAATCCAAGCGTTTTGTACAATTCTAAGTTTCTAAAATGCACGACATACTTTTTTTTATTTTTCAACGTCGTAACAAGTTTATTAACACTACAATTTCCTTGATTAAACTTTTGTTTTAAATTTTTACAATAGTCTGACAACCACTCATCTTTTATATTTAAACTTTCCGGGGCGAGAGGATAATCATTATGCGAGTCATGTAGTTTTTCGGGATACTCGATATCGCACTCAACAATGTAATTTAATTTTCCTTTTTCAAACTTATCAACCCACTTGAAGATGCCAGTAGGAAACGGTTGACACATGGCCCACCCGTACAAGTTATTAGCATCAAGATATATGATGTACTTGCTTTCTTTTTTCTTGTCATAGTTTTTCATATATTTATTGTTAGCCTGTGAATATCTATTTGCAACATAACTCGTACCACCTCTTAATCCTTTTTCCACAAACAAATATTGGTCAATATCAGTTATTAAGTCAAGTTGGATACCAGTCATCTTGAGGCATGCATCCCAGGCTAACCCAGGACTACTGAAGTAATGGCAAGGATCTAATTTGTAATACTCAATGCACATTTTTCTAAAGTTTTCAAAAACATCTGTCAGCAGCAGCACATCAGTCTTAAGATACAGATCATGATATTCTCCCATATTTTTAATCTTAAATGTTTTCCATATTCTTTTAGCGTGTTCATAATCTGCATCTGAAATGTGCTCATCATTTAATTGAGAATAAAAGCTATCTTTGCCGGGTAACTTAGTATCCCCGAAGCGTTCAAAACTGTTCATGTAATCATAAGGATAAACACCTTTTCGTTTCAGCAAGTCTAGCTTTTTATCGCTATATTCTTGAGATATGTATTGAAACGATGGAACGTTTTTTACTAGATTATCTAATGATTGGAACATAAACTGAAAACTATCAATAAATACTAAACTTTTTCCTAACATGAAAGCCATATACTTTTCCATGTTATTTGGTATAACATTTATGTTTTGTTTAAACTTTCCGATGTGTTGCATTATGAAGTGAGAGTCATATCCTCTCAAGGTATGAAACACAACAGGTATTTTTCTAGTCAACCTGAAATTAATATTACATATATCATGAGCGCTTCCCCTGTACTTTCCAGTTATATGACAATGGTCCCTGACTTTTCTAAGAGAGTTTTCATATGCTACTGTACGGCGTGTGTCATCTTTTTTAAGAGTTATTGAAAAACCGTTACCGCAAATATGACATGATTTAGATTTTTGGAATCTAGCTTCTTCTTTCTGTGACATTACTAGATCTTTTTTAAAATTTGCATACATAGTTTTCTTGCACCACTTTTCTTCTGATATCATTTTTTCTAAAAACTTGTAAACAGCATCAGGTCCTCTATATGTTACAACTGGTTTTGAATATTGATCATCATAGCAACAAACAACCTTGTATCCATAACCACAATCAGTATGTTTTTTCATATGCTTTTGTGTGTGATTTTTTAGGATTGTTCGATACTGAAGAAATACTTTCAGTTACTGCTTCAAAATCAGCATATATAACAAACGGAACCTTTAGCTGTCTGTCGTAGTTTTTAAACTTAACTTTTTCATCTTTGTTTGGCATCTCTACTGCTTGTTTTCCGTTAAGTGAAAGACAAACAGGTTTATGTTTTTCCAGAACTCTTTAAAATTTAAAGCACTGTAAGCATGTTTTACAAAACCATTTTCTTTCCTTGTGTGCCGTTTGATTATACATCAAACTGTTAAAATCTTTTATCCACACGTAATGATTTTTTTCTTCTTCGGTGATTAAAAGCACATTACATGTTTTTTCTGCTTTATTTTTTGATATGTGCAACGGGTATACTTGATTATCTTCATACCCAAATATGTTAAAACAAATGTTGTTTTGGTTTTTCTATTTTTGGGACATGTTTGATAGTAATAGGAAATGTAATATCTTCATAATTTAGATCCATATGCTTTTTATACTTTGTTATACTTTGCAGATTTTTTTCAACAGGAAATTCATAAGCCAAATGGCACCATCTGAAGCATTCGTTATCTTTTTCATTTTTTATATTAATCAATCCTTTTTTAGGATAAGCAAGTTCTTTTGGTAAATCCAAATAAGAGCTGCCACGTAGAGGCTGATACTTTATTCGATTTATATAGTGTGCATCTACTGATTCAATTTGCCAACCACTTCCCAACTGAAGCCAATGTCCAATTCTATTTATAATTTCTTCTCGTGCTTTGTCTAATGCTTCTGATATTTGATTTTTGTTTAATATTATTGTGGCCTTTGAGGCAAAGTAAGCTGTTTTGTATATAATATCAAAACTTACTATTTTGTTAAAAGTAAGTTTTATATCAACGCTTAATTTAAATCCACCTGTTTTTCTTAGTTCTTTTTTAAGAAAGTTTACAACTTTTGATTGTGTTTTTTGTAGTTGTCTTAGCGGAGCTTTCCTGACGTTAAGATTTACTTTAAAAACCTTGCTATATTGTTTTGGGGATGTTTCAATTTCTCGGATCTAATTTACTGGCATCTTCAAAATCAACCGTTTGAGCATGTGCTATTTGATCTTTTTTAAAGTTATTGATTTCAATTTCTACTTGTTCCATTATAAAATTACCTAAGATAATATTTTTTAAGCCTATATTTAACTATATGATGCTATAGTATAATATAATGAATTGCAAATATTGTGAAAGAGTTTTAGATATTATTGATCCTCCTGGGGTGTGCGCAGATTGCATCTTATTTCACACGACAAATAAATATTGTACCAGAGCCAAGCTGTGTTACAAGTGTACATACGCATGTGTTAATTGTAACGATACTTGTGAAGTTTTCGATATCGAGCGTGTTTGCCTTAATTGTGGTACCCACAATGGTTATAATCTTATCACAGGTTGCACCTACAACCAAAAGAAAACTATTTACCTCAGGAAGTATCATTTGGATAAATACTTGGTAGCATTTGATTTGTCTTCTGCAAATAGGCAAAGATTTGAAGATTTGTTTTACAAAATTGTAAAGATTTTGGATCATATAGAAGACCAAAAAAGATCAATCAAATTTGAATACATTTTTCAAAAAATATTTAAAATATTAAAAATAGAAAAAGAAACAAAACTGATTGAAACAAAATCAACCAGAGACAAGTACGATAGGATATGGAAACAAGTTGAATTACGGCTTAATGCCATGACCGTTTAACTTGAATCTTTTCATATACATTTCCAGAGGTTCTGTAAAGTTATCATTCTTTTGAATTTCTAATATTTTATTGAAGGTAATCCTAATTACCTCTTCATCATTTTCTAGTCCTGTTGTTGTTTGGACATATGATAAAAGTTGCTTAAAACTCCTATGATGTGTTTTTAACAAAGTCTTTTTTTCTGCTATTCTTGTTTTACTCACTAAAACAGCAACTACTGGAGGAAGTGCGCCAACCACAGTTATAAAAACAGGAATTGCTGGAACTAATGCTAGGAGAGCACCACAACCAATTATTCCGCTGGTAATCTATAACGTTGTGTTTATAATACCGCACAATTTATAACTGCGTCTGTATGCAGCCACAAGTCGCGTCAAGTGATCAATTAATTCTTCTTTGGTTTTCATGTATAATTACAGTTAGACAATAATTTAATTAAAATATTTAGAAAATAGTTGCTCGTGTTCTTTGGGTGATATTTTGCCTATTTTTAACAATTCATCGATTATGCTAATACCTTTATTTATCAGCTGCGGACTATTATTTCCTGATTCGATACTTCCGCATACCAGCTCTAGATCATCCATCAAATCATTAGGATTATTGTAATATTCAACACAACCTCCTAAAATCTTTTTTGAACTTTGAAGAACCTTTATGAATTGGTAAATCAGATAATTCTGTTAGTTTCTTAAAAGCATTCTGAGACAGCTTTGAATAAGTTTTTCCATTGTTGTAACGCTTTGTTATCAAGTCTATAAAATCATCATCTACTTTCATATCTAGCACAACTGCTTCTCCTTGTTTGGCAATAAGTTTGTGATGACCAATACGCTTGGGTAAATCAATTTGCAACATTCCATAGTGGCCATCTTTGTCGACTTTGTAGGAATTTTTATTTTGTTGCATTCCTTGGCCAAAGACGGGAGCATGCTCTTTCATACTTATAACTCTGCCTCTGTAATGATTTAATGCGTTAGTCTCTACTTGTAAAGCCTCTCTTTTTTGTTCAAGGTCCTTCCTCTGCTCGGTATTTGTTGTTTTATTTATCTTTCTGGTTAGAACAGCTTTAGAATTTCCGATACCCGTGATTTTCACACCAGCATCACTAATTGCTTTATCTCTATCACCTGTAATTAGTTTTGATGGCATTGGCAAGTCATACTTATCAAGCACATATGTATCTATATCAGCATCTAAGTCAATATCACGCACCGATTTGGGTTCCTTAGGCCTCGCAGCAGGTTCTTCTACCCATTCTTCTTCCTCAGGTTTTGGCCTAGGCTCTCTTTCCATAGTTTTTATTAGTTCTTCTTGGTAACCAGTCGGCGTTAGTTTAGTAGGATCTGCGGTTTTCTTGGCAGCTGTTTTTTTAACACGTTGTGGTGGTTGTGGTAGCAGCGGTGGTGGAGGCGTTGGTTGTGGCGTCGGTGGTGGCGTTGGTGGCGGCGGTGGTGCTATAGCTCCAAGATCAGTCGGGGCAACTAATGGCGGGCGTATTGCCTCGGGAAGAAGAGCCAACTGTTCACGTATTTCCGGAAGGGTAATCAAATGTTCAGCCAGCCGCCTTGTTTGCTCTGTTATTTCGCTAGTTACAGGTTTAAATACTTCTGCGTATACATCACGACTAGTTCCTTTTTCGAGTCTTTTTCGGGTAACTCTATTTTCATATTCTTTGACAAGCTCACTCGCCTTTCGCTTTTTATCTGCTAATTCTTTCCATTTTAACAAAGACATGTACAATATAAGGTTAGATTAAATTAAAATAAATTAGGATAAGTTGATTTGACTTAAGATAACTTAAATCAAGTATTTATGTAGTTTTTGTTTTCTTTTTAGCCGCAGGTTTAACTGCTTTCTTAACTCTAGGTTTAACTGCTAAATTAGTTTCAGTTATTAAACCTAGTAAACCAAAAGGAGAGATGATTTTAAAAGAACTTACAAAGGCTGATAACAAAAAAGAAGTTGTAGCTGAAACTGAAGAAGATGTAAATGCAAAAATTAATAGATTACTTTCTGGAAGGGGAATTCATGTGAGAATTAATCGATTAATTAATAAAAAATAATCTAATTACTAGTATATATAGATGTTTCGAAGTAATCAATATAATACTAGATACGAACATGTGCCTATTCAGTTAGATACCCCAATAACACAACCAGGAAATAATACCAAACAAATGAAAGGTGGCTACCAATTTACACTAAATGACAGAAGTTCTTACTTTGATTGGTATAACGCATATTTTGAAATCAGTTTTCGAGTAAACAAACTTGCTGATGGAGCCAATTTTGCAGCCGCTGATGAAATTGCTCTAATTAACGATGCAGCTTCACTGATTGATCAAATGCAAGTAAAGCAAAATGGAAATATAGTTTACGATGGAAATAATCTTCACAGATTTGTGAATATGAAAAGCTTGCTTGAAATTTCTGATGACTATGCAATGACAACGGAACACACGAATACTTTTATTTAGATAATAAGACAGCTGCAGAATCTCGGAAGGATGAAGATACCTATAATAAAGGTTTTGCTATTCGCCATGTTTTAATCATAACTAACCAAAAAGTTGACTCTATAATCCCATTAAATAAATATTCCTTCTTTGGAGGTTTGGAAACAAACATGCTTCCTCCTAGTCAGATTCAAATCAGCTTGCAACTGGCAGATGATAATGTGCTAATTTTCAAAGCTGGTGGTGATGATGGTCGAGTAGTTATTAATAAATTAGTTTTGTGGATACCCAGAATGATATTTAACTCCGATGGTTTAAGTTATGTAATGACAAATCATATGACATCAACAAGATGGACTTATCTTCGTGAAATGATACAAGAAAGCGGAAGATCTCAACTAACTGAATCTGTATTTAGAATAACGGCTGGTGTTAAAAATCCCAAACATGTGTTTGTGTATTTGCAAAGGTCAGACAAGAGTTCTACTCAAACACAAAATCCTCATCTTTTGGATACGTTTAATGTAAATGCAGCTAATACTAATTGTTATTTGCAATCAGCTAGACTGGAAGTTGGAAATGGAGTTTATTATCCAGAAACCGAATATAGGTATGCTAATATCGTGAGAATATTCAGAGATGTAATTAATTATTTTTACAAGCAAAATGATAAAAACACTGGAACTTTACTCAATGTGGGTAATTTTAAAACTCTTTTCGGAATCATGATACATTTTGATTTGAGTTACAAGGAAAATGAAGTCAGTATTGATCCAAAACAACTAAGTTTGAGATATAAGCTAAATATACCTCCGGCGGCTCCTTATAAAGTGTATGCTCTGGTTCTCTATGAAGTAGATGTAGTTATTGATACTGTCGGAAATAAACTAGTTATTGTTTAATCTAACTTATAATATACATGACCTACGTAAATTATTCACTAAATTTAACAGATGGACAAAAACAGAGTTTTAGCGAGGGCTTATGAGGATAGGAGTGAATTAACACTCAGGTTAAAAAATAACCAACTAACTGGGAATTTCCCATTGTCACTGACAGCTACTCAGATTAATGATATTAACAAAGCTAAATCTGGCGGACGGGGATTAGACATAAATATATCAAAATCGCAAATGAGATCTCAGTCTAAGAATGGATGCTTTTTAGATGCATTAGCTAGTTTGCTAACTAAAACAATTTTACCGACAGTTGCTAGATTTGCTCCAAAGATATTAGGGCCTTTAGCAACAGGGGCACTTAGCGGTCTGGCAAGTACTGGAATTGTTAAAATATTTGGAAATGGAATGGTAACTGTTCCTGCTGATAAAAAACAAACACTTCTAAAATCAAATCAATTGACAGCTGCACAAAAAAGCAAAATAGCAAAGTCAAAAGGTTCCTGAACTATTAAACTAACAAACAAACAACTGCAAGACGTACTGGCATGTGCTTCTAGTAATAAAACGGTAACTGTTCCCAGTGATAAAAACAGCAAGAGGTAACAGCAACTGTTCCTAGTGATAAAAAACAAACTTTAAAACTTCTAAAATCAAAGAAATTAACAGCTGCGCAAAGAAAGAAGATAGCAAAGTCAAAAGGTCACAGCCCTGTTAAACTAACTAAAAAACAACAGCAGGACGGAGGATTTCTTGGAATGCTTGCATCATTAGGAATTACATTGATTGGATCTCTTATTAGTGGTTTAACTGGAAAAGGTTTGCAAGTAGATAGAAGAGGATATGGTTTACAAGTAGACTCACAAATTAGGCCATACAGAAGTATCCCATTCATAAAAAAAAATTAAATTTTAAAAATGAACCTATATCTAACTTAGATATAACAAAATGGGTTAAGCAGCTAGGCATACAGAACTTCAGGGGAGTGTTTATCAAGAACAAATTACCAACAAAACAAAATAAAAAAGAATGTGGCATTATTAATCTGGATGATTATATTGGACCTGGCACACACTGGACTTGTTACTATGATAATTATTACTTCGATCCGTTTGGCTTGAGCCCACCAAAAGAAGTTTTAGCGTACATGCTTGATATAAAATACAACACCATTCAATACCAAGATAAAACAAGTGTTCTGTGTGGATATTTCTGTTTGTACTTTATCAAAAAGTTGCAAGAAGGAAATAGTGCGTACGATATTCTTTACAAATTATTAAAACCGTACAAACCAGTGAAAAATGAAAAGATCATAACATCATATTTTGAAAACGAAGTTTAATCTAATCATATTATATATGAGTTACTGTATAAAAGAAAAGATGGTTACTGAAAATATTAATCCTAAGTATGTTTTAGCAAAAAATGGTAGAAAATGTTAAGAGCAACTTGTGCATCTTGTGGTATTACTAAAACAAAGTTTGTTAAAAACACAGAAGGTGGTAATATTGATATTCATAAAACTATGCTTCCTCTGTTGGCTAAAAAGGGATTAACGCTTCCTGGTTATAAATATTGCGGTCCTGGTAATCCACTTGATAGCGGAGAGCCGGTAAATGAATTAGATGCTGTTTGGAAAAATCATGATTATTGTTATGATGAAAATCCTAGTAATAAATCAATGTGTGATAAAAGCATGTTGGCCGGTTTAAAATCTAGCAAGTCTAAAACTATTGGAGAAAAGATTGCTAAACATTTGATAGTAAAACCAGTTATTAGTGCAAAATATAAACTTGGTCTTGGAAACTCAAAAAACGAGAAAAGGCGTTGAAATGGACTGATAAGTTAGCAGATGAACTTCATAAGCCTATACGAAGAAAGTTCACTCAACGCCGTGTGATTGTTAATGAAATTGATAAAATATGGTCTGCTGACTTGGTTGACATGCAATCGTTTTCAAAGTATAATAAAGTTACTAAATACTTGCTTACTGTTATTGATTTATTTTGTAAATTTGCTTGGGTTGTACCCGTTCCAAATAAAACTGGTTTAGAAATTACTAAAGCGTTCAAAAAAATAATCAGTACAGGGAGACAGTGTAAATTGTTGTGGGTTGATCAAGGTGTGGAGTTTTACAACAAGACGTTTAAGCAATTCCTTGATGATAATAATATCAAAATGTATCACACTTTTAATTTTGGGAAAGCTGTAGTAATTGAACGATTTAACAGGACATTAAAAGAAAAGATGTGGAAATATTTTACAGCTAACAATACAAACACATATTTAGACGTGTTACAAGAAATGGTTGACAAGTATAATAATACAAAACATCGGAGTATTAAAATGACACCGATTGAGGCTAGTGATGAGAAAAATAAAGGAACAGTGTATTTCAACTTGTATGGAAAGATAAAAAGTAATCAAATAAGCCAAAGTTTAAAATAGGGGATAATGATAGAATTAGTAAATATAAAAGAACGTTTGAGAAAGGTTATACCCCAAATTGGACTGAAGAAATATTTGTTGTTGATGAAATTCAAAACACAAATCCAGTGACATATAAAATAAAAGATTTAAACAACGAAAACTTTGATGGAAGCTTTTATGAATTAGAAATGATAAAAGCAAAGCAAGAAATATTTAGGATTGATAAAGTAATACGACGTGATTACAAAAAGAAACAAGCATTGATTAAATGGAAGGGTTATAATGAGGATTTCAATAGCTGGGTCTCATTTAAGGATATTGAAAATATTAAATAAGGGCTTAAAAATAATAACATATAATATTATTATATAATGGGACAAGAAAGATTAGAAAAGGTTTGCAGAAAACTTAACAATTTAAAAGATAAATATAGAAGAAAATTGATGAGAAGCAGGCAACTCCAAGTAGAGTATGAAGTAGTTCGTGATGATTTTATGGACACTAAAAAAAGACGATTGCTGGTTGAAATGGATAATTATGAACGCGAGCTGAATAGTAACAGAGAAGAGCTTCTCGAACTGAAATACAAAATAGCAAAGTGTAGGAAAATAAAATACTCCATGGTAAAAAATGATATGCAGAGCGATGATGAAGACTACTGCCCGGTTCCGTCTGACTTTGCTTGACGAGTTGCAAATGTTATTGAAAAACTTCGCCGAAAGTAGATTCGACGAAAGTAGACATAAAATAAAATTATTGCGCTCTCCTAACGAGTTGCAAATGTTATGTTATTAAAATGACAAACCGGATTGATTAGTAGTGTAGAAAGGGGGGGGGGGGGGGGGGTACGGGGTGGAGTTTTCCAGAGCGGGGTTGCTTGAGAAAACTGTTGAAATATGTTGGTGTTGATTTAGGTGTGACTTACATTTAGATCTTAGTGGTACAAATGAGAGTTACACTTGAGTCCCCCCTTCCAGGAAAACTGTGCCAGAACACCCCCCCCCCTTTCTATACTACTGGCCGAGCACGACACATGCGAAATATTGCTGTTTCGGTTTGATTGAGACTGTTCATGGGCGGTAGTGAAATATGTTAGCTACCGCTCACACCCTCTAGCCCCGGTTTGAACAGAACTCAATATTCATAAAAATCAACAGTACAGAATTTTAACCATCCCGACGATGGCAAGCATATGGCGGTGTGGTAGATGGCAAGCATTTAAAATGTGGTATAAACGTTAATTGACGGTCGAAAATAAAGACCAAGGAATTTTGTCTCATCCACTACTGGTATTGGTGACGCATCCAGTGTTAGATGAGGGTCTTCATAATGTTTACGTAGTTAACAAAAGTGCATACCATGAGTTTTAGATTTTGAAAATTTAAAACCAGTTTCATCCAACCGGGTCTGAAGTTTATTCAGACATTGTTGAAGTCTCTCAATAGTGTTCATGTTTTTTGCGTGATAACATATAACAAAGTCGTCAACATACAGTGAGCAATCCACACCAGGATTGATGCATTTAACTATACAGTTAATGTTTTATATTAAAAAGGGTGACAGAGAGTATGCTGACCTGTGGCACATCCATCTCCTGTTCATGAATGTCAGAGAGGTTTGAACCCATTCGGAAACGAAACTGTCTATCGTCTTAGAAATTCTCTATAAAATTAGTAATCAGCCTCTAAGACCAAGGTCATAAAGATCATTCATGATACCGTACTTCCATGCAGTATCATAAGCTTTCTCCAAGTCAAAAAATACATCGACTAGATGTTCTTTCTTTACGAAAGCTTCCCTTATAAATTATTCAAATCGAATGAGATTGTCTGTTGTGCCTCGTTGGCGCCGGAATCCATTTGATACTTTGTTATCTGCTTGCTGGATTCCAGGTACCAAACGAGTCTCTCATTACTCATTCTTTCTGTGGTTTTAAATGTACAACTCCTTAAAACAATAGGGTGATAATTTATTGGGTCGGTATGATCCTTTCCATGTTTGGGAACTGGAATAACGATTGCTTCCCGCTAAGATTCGGGGAAGTTTCCTGTCACCCAAACCTTATTAAATATATCAAGAAGTGTAGAGAGACAGGTTTCAGATAAATTGTTTAAATAATTGATAATGGATATCATCAGGACCACTTGATGTATCATTAGTCTTTTAAGGGGATTCTCGAAGTTCTTTGAGAGTGAACAGTTTATTGTAATTCTCCAAATTGTTCGACTTGAAATTTAGCTTCTTCTGTTCTTTTAGTTTCTTATTTGTTAGAAAATTTGGTTGACAATTTTCAGAAGAAGAGTTTTTAGAAAAAGTTTCTGCCAAAGTTTTGTAATACCTTTGACAGATGTAATATCTTCATTATGTGTTTTAAGATGATTTACACAACTAGAATTACCTTTACCGTTTATTTTCCGGACCATGCCCTATGCTCTATGACATCTGATTATTTGTGATTGGCTTTTATCATACTAATTCGGTAGTTATACAATTGAAATGTTACACTGTGTACATAGCTTTGCAATATTACATTTCAATCAGTTAGCAAGTTAGTTTCTTCAAACAAATTACGCTGGGAATTCAGCAGCAGCTTTATTCGATATATCAAGCGTTGGTAGTTTAGAAGAATGTTCGGAAGATTTTAAAACTGAGAAACTATTTGAGAGACGCTCTCTCATGTATATAAGCATATATTCCTGTTTCACTATTTGACAAGTTAAAAGTGTTGAATAGATCTCCGTTTAAAGTATAAAGCAATTTAAGAAATTAAAAAGAAAACTTTAACTAACTTGGCAGCATTCCGTTCCAGATTTATTTGGATAACACTTCGTTAAGATTGAGGTTTTATGCACCCAAGAGCTTGTTTTAAACGCCCCGTGGCTTTTTTACCACTAACCGTTCCAAATCTGTACCCTTATTTTCAAACAGTTTATGTTTACATTGCTTTGCTACTATTTTCCTTGTTATTGTTATTTGTTTTGTATGCGTGCATTTGGTTGACTATGTTCTGTGAATTATACGTTTCCTGTTCGACTATATTACCTACTTTTGATAATTGTTCCCATACTATGAACTTTTGCAAACTCATGTGTGTTCGTTAATGAGAAATAACATCAAAATTCTTATATCCCGTCTGTAGCTTTGACGATTTAAATACCATCATAATACAGCCACATACAGTCACAGTCAAAGCCAATCGATTATTCTCCAAATAGAAACCCAATTTCAACAGTTTCTTCTATGTTTTAACGCAACACACTATTGCTAAATATTACCAATCCGAAGGAAACCACATGGTGCAATGATGTTTCTATGATTTATAGTTTGTAGAGAAATAACTCAGTGTTATAAATTTAAGCTTTCAAAACACCACAGTACCTCTTATTAACTGACACATTCCACTTAAATAGAAAGAGGCACGTGGTTAGTGAAAACAACACTTTTATATATTATTTTGTATTTACTAAAATGCGCATTGATTACATGAATCTTCTTTTGATGGTCATAATTTTAAATGTTCAAAAATTTAATGCATCGGGAATACAGAGACATAAAACCACTTTTGTCTTGTAATGTTTTTCTTACACATATAGTATAAGTGACAAAAAAAAAAAATATCCAACGAGTACATTAAAGGCAATGATACACAGTTACGAATGTAAGATTGTATTTATGACATAACACACCTACGACGTCATAGTTTCACTTTGATGTTGTCAATTTACCTCGTATACGGCGGCAATTTATAAGTGAAATCACGACGTCGTTTTGTTGTTTTAATGACGCCAGATATGCGGCTGTAATGCATTCGCCCTACACATATGAAGACACCTTTAACTAAATTTTACGTGACTAACATGCATTTCATATAGTAAGATTTCAAATGAGGATACATATTTAAGGTGTCTTAACGTATCGTATGATACACCATGCAAACAATTGGGATTCAATTTACACAACAAGTGTATTACGAGAAATAAGCCATGGCTTTATTACACTCCCAAAAACCATGTGATGTAATAATTAGAGGTTAATATACGGCCGTGGTATGCCTTTTGTCGATAATGGCACACCTAGTGCCGTAATGGCCTGAGGATTGAAAACGGATTGAAAACGATTGAAGTGATGAGAACTTTGTAAGTTTGCATAGTAGTGGTCTGATGGAGTAGCGTGTTAGTAGAACAAAGTTTAGGAGTCATTACGTGATCCGAGCATTAACTTTCATACCCCGACCAAACCGCTACTCTAAGAAACGAAAACGGTTGGCAGAGGTATGAAATAAAGCCTTAATTTCGGCTTAAAAAGTTAGCATATTGCAAAATTAATACATTTAATAGGTAATTCTAAACAGGTTATCGCATTTTTTTAGTAACAAATGTTTTATTGTCGAAAAATATCCATTATAAATCCTGCTTATATAAGCTTTCTCATCGTTTCATGGAATTAAGGCGGGACCACGTAATGGTGAAGAACGAACACAATATGCAGTTGATTGGGAAACATCCCCATCTACGGAAGATAATTAATGATTTAAAAATTGAAATCATTTCTCTTGTTATAAAGTTTGCCCATTTATTTCTCCATTTTTAATCGAGAGATGCATATCAAGAAAAGACTCGACAGCATCAGAAATATGCATAAGATCTGTTAACCTGAAGTTCTTTATAATATATATTGTTAACCATACTGAAAAGAGACAGTGAAATCTCACCCCAGAGTCAGAATTGTAACTTTGCAATTCTGATCACGAGGGTGAGAGTTACCTATCTCACATAGATAAACTCATGACGGATTCTTTTTCTTGCATATCATTGACATTTTAACGTCGCCAATAACTAACGTTATTTAAATCATTTGTTTTGCGCGTGAATTTTATCTCGACACTAGGGTGAAATGAAAATATCTAGCCCTGGTAAAATGACGGATTTCCTTGTCCGGTATGCAAGACTAAGCAAATGTAGCTTTCAAGGACGGCTTTCAAACACAAACACACTCAGAAACTACCATCAACTATAAAGATGAATAAAAGGCAAGATATGACATCACAAACATAAAAAGGTTGGCAATAGGGCTACCGCCTTGGAACGGTCAGCGACGAAAAGACAAACAGCACATAAAAGACAATGGAACCTTTATAAAGTATCATTTTCTGATTAAATGTTTGAGTCGTTAGCTTCGGGAAGCCGATTATTTTGTATTTAACATTGGAGAGTATTAAATTAAGTACCTTATATGGCACTACAAGAAGGCATCAACACTTTCTTTTGTTATCAACTATAATACATAAAAGCCAATGTTTTAATTTTTGAGGCATGTCATTGGTCTAGGCTTAAAATAAAATCCGTTCAAACAGTGGGATATTAGAGTCAAAATAACATTAACAGGGCGAAAAGGCAACATATAAGAGGTTATTAAACTTCCAACATCTAATAAAAGTAGATCAAAAACAGGAAATGTAACATTCAACGACCTTAGTAAACAAAAAAAAGCATCGAAACATACAACACTTACAAGGATAAATACGTTTGAGTGCTGCGGTTTCTATAGGACTATTTTTCTCGCGTACATATTTGCCAGCTTTATTTGAGTAATATACTGAACATAAAAGAAACGTCCGCTGATGTTGATGCAGATTGCAAAACAGGAAAGATGATGTTCTAAGAATAATTAGACAGACCGCAAAGTAAATATGTTTTTGAAAAGTTTAGTACACAAGGGAGTTAGCACCCTTTTTCTTAAAACATGCATTTTGGCAGCAAAAAAAATTAAATCTACGAAAATTACCTAAATTTGTCCGTGACCATATTATCTGCACGTTCCTTACCAAACGAATCACAAAACAACGTAACACAGATTGTGTAGATGGCAGCTTTTGATTATCAACAATCATCAAATTACCTCCCTTTAACATTTCCATATCATCCATCAAACGATTATTGCTTAGCAAATATGAAACTGTTTATTGGGATAGTTAGTACTCACTTAAGTGTGCTTACATCAAACATTGTTTTATTTTAACGCAGTTTAAGCTTGCATAAGCCGTCAAAAACTGGCCTTTGGAAATACCAGCAAAATAGTCGGACGTTTCTTTTTTTGTTCGGTATTTATGTCGTTTAATTTATGGCAGAATTTCCCAAGAATCGCAATCAGTAGAATTAGTGGCCAATTGGAAATTACCTTTTTGTTTTGTTTTTATAATAAAATAAGATATTTTATACCCATACTGTGGGATGTTACGTAAATTAAAGAAATATAAAAAGATCGGACAGTGAAAGTAGCAGTCAAGGAGGACAGTCAACCACAAAACACAAACAGACAAAAAAGAAGGCAAAAGTAATATGAATGCAAACGACATCACAAACACAAAAGGGTTGACAATAGGGCTTCCGCCTTGGAACGGTCAGTGGCAAAGTAGGCCACTGTGGGGTTTAAACCGGTTCTAGGGTGCACCAAACCTCACACTTACCCTACTGTCATCCCATTAAAACAGGACAGTGTAAATAAAGAAATTCCCGCCATGATCTAATATTTAACCAACAAGGCAGCATCAATAGGCAGTATAAGTAAAACACAAATATGCTCGTGTAAATATAATACAAAAACACAATAGCCTAGAAAGCCATAATGAAGTTACTCAATGATTTGGCAGAAGCCAGAGCAACAAGAGAATAAACTAATAAGACCAAGTTGAGTGTAATACATTTATTGTTATAGTCAATGATGTGGTTTTACTTTAACTCCGTTCTTTTGATTTATTATTCTTATTATGTGAACTTCTTGGTTTCATGATGTCATGTTCTCTCCTCTTGCGCTAATGCGTCCAACTATTTTCTACTTATAATACATAAACCTGATGTTTAGAAAATATATAATGAAATCGTATTTACTAATTACTGGATTCACTAAATGCCGTTTGACTTTCTTTTTTATAAGTCTTACATGTATTACGCTATGTGTAATGTTTGTGGTAATGCGGTTTTCAATATCGCTGACAGCAAGAAATAAAACTGGTAGTCTGTCTGTAAATGATGATAAGAAAAAAAAAACATTATTTGAATTAGCCTGGTTTGCAGTTCCAGTAGTGCAATTTAGCTTTTCTATTTCTCCGAAACCCATATTTATTCCTGGAAGAAATATTATATACGAAATGTTTCATCACAATTAAATGGTTGTTTTATTAAGCAAAAAAAAGTTCTCTGTATCTTTTATTTCATGTTAAACATGATTCTCTTGAGAAGAATAGTTTTATTATAAGGGTGAAAAAGAAATCGATGTGCAATGTGAGATGTGCTTTAGAGTTAAAGGAAGTATTGCCTGAAGCGTATAACGTTCCTTTCTCATTTAAAAAAGCAGGATGTAAAATTGTTTCCGGAATTTTATTACATTTACAATTCCCAGTAGCAATATTTAAATTGCGCACCACAAATAAGCGAAGTTTGTAAAATAGTATTGTAATTCATCCTATTCCCCATTTGCTCTGATCTGCATGAGACACATTTTGTGTATGTTTTTGCATTCCCAGCTACCGCCTTAATTCCGTTAAGGATGTTGGCTGGGCAAGTTTTGACATCTTCAAAAAGGGTAAAAATATCGGACAGGGAAAGCAGCATTCAAGGACGACAGTCAACCATAAAACACAAAAACAAACACGCAAACAGACAAACGAAAAGACAAAAGTCATAAAAAAATGCAAACGACATCACAAACACAAAAGGGTTGACAAGTCTTAACATTTTATTTTTTAAATCATAGTTTTATTTGACAACAGAATTGTTTCATTTTTTCCATTCCAGTAGATATGGATATAATGTAGAATTTAAGATGGTAACATACCAAATGTTAAGCAAATTTTTTTTTTCATATTTTTTCCGTCATTTGTGAACATTTTTTGTTGTCAGCAAAATAAAGGGTATAGGTAGCTCTGAGTAGAATTTATCCTTTTGCTATAGAATAAATCAGATTTTTGTTTTTCAGTAATGGAATATATATATATAAAAGTAGATACTGAGCTAATGTTATTTTCGATCTCCATGTCAATATTGTGTGTATAGTATTTTACATTGAACATGTCAAAATAACTCCAAAATGGGTGTAACTTAAAGAATTTTTAATAAAAATCATTAGAAGCCTGGTTACCTATATGTTTTTTACTTGTTTTGAAAGACATGTCATAGGACCTTGAAATATACTAGTTTTAAATAATGTTGATCATTAGAACATATTTTTTTATCTTGAATTAATTTTTCGGTAAAAACAAAAGTGGGTGGGGTACGATCCATATATGTTTGCTTTTTAAAGTAAAAAGACGAACGAGGATTACAATTGCTTTTGTATGATTTGAAAGATATGTATATATGCAATCAAAAATTAATTGTTGTTTTTCAATAAACATAATGTTATGAAAACAATTGTGAAAATGTTCAATGACAATATTTTTCCTCTTTTTAGTAAAAGTTTGAAGTTAGAAATACATGCATTCTTCAATGACGTCTAGTGCGAAAAAAAGCGTGATGACCTACACTTTTTTTGATAATTTTGAATCTAAATTATACCAAAGAAGCTTTATATATGAATTTAAAAAAATCTCATCAATACGTCCTTTCCCAGCCAACGTCCTTAAGCGATGGGAAAGCTTATATATAAGCAGGGCTCAAATGTAAGCTGGCGTTATGGCGAAATGCAAGTGACAATTTCAGAATGCCAGAATTTTCAAGTACTGGCAAAACTTTGCAAGTGCATCAAAATACCTTACGGGTTTAATTTAGAATACCATGTCTGTCTTTTTTTTGAACATGTATTTTCATATCAGTGGTGTTTTAATTAAGTTTTCCTGATATGTCTATGTATTTATATGACACACATAAAATCTAGCAGGTTTGCTAACGATGAATTATCATGTGCTTTTTACTTATTTGTTACATATTTGTAAGTAACTTTTTTGTTTTGCCAGTTATAAAAAATGCTACTGGTGAAATGTTGCCAGTCCAAATTGTCGCTAAATTTGAGCCCTGTAAAATCAGAATTTTATAACGGATATTTCTACAATAAAACTCGTTTAAAAACATTTTTTACTGGAAAAATGCGACAATCTGTTTAAAATTACGAATTAAATATTTTACAATATGCAAACTGTTGAAGCCGAAATTAAGGTTTTATTTCATATCACAGCAAACCTTGTTTTCCTTTCTTGGAGAAGGGGTTGGATAGAGTATGAAAGTTAATACAATACTCGGACCACGTAACGTTTTAACGCATGTTATGATTTTGCCTCGCATGATACATTACACAAACAAATGTATTATAAACATTTCATTCGATGTAGGTCGATGAAGGTAAATTCGGTGAGTTTCCCATACATGCCAGAGATCGATCTCAATCGGGATAATAAATACTGAAAAGGGGATACCTTGGAAACAACAAAACCAACCAAGAAATAAAAGTATCAGACTCGGTTTTATTGGGTTTGTTTATGAGAGGTAATGTCGAGTGCTACAACTCGCAAGCCTCATAGCACCGGCCTAAGTGATATTCTACTTTAAAGCAATAAATATTGGGCTTCATGATGTCAAAGGACCAGTAAGTCGGGACGAATTTCTTTTACGGCCGCCGCACAACACTAAACAAAAGCTAGTGCGAGTGATAAAAAAACTGTAAACCTTGGAAGCAACAAACTCAACAAGAGATACAAGTAGCAGACTCGGTTTTATTGAGTCTGTTCATGAGAGATAATGTCGCCTCCTAGCACTGGCTTAAGCGATATTCTTACTTTAAAGCCATACAGATCGGGCTTGATGATCTCAAAGGACCAGTACGTTGTTACACCACTACTGATTTGTAGTCGGGCCGAATTTTACGGCCGCAGCAAAACATTAAACAAACGCTAGAGTGAATGATAATAAATACTGAAAAGGGGATCCCTTAGAAGCAACAAACCCAAACAAGAGATGAAAGTAGCATACTTAGTTTTATTGAATCTGTTCATGAGAGGTAATGTCGAGTGCAACACCTCTCACGCCTCATATACCAGTAGGAACGCCAGCCCTATGGCGTAGGAATATTTATCAACAAGGTCACGTGATAAAATCGATAACAAAAAGACATTATCGGGAAAATTGTCACTGGTCAGATTGATACACCTCTTGTCTATAAACTGTGATTATGACAAAACACAATCACAGATCGTTGTTAAAGTAATAATATTCACAAACTACATTGGTCGAACATAATTGGTGTACACTTCGTGTAATTCCAATTAATAGTTAAAGGTATTTTTCAAAGGGATGAATTTAGGTTGTTTTAAGGTTTAAATTGCCGACAATGCGCTTTTAAATTAAAACCGATTTATTTCGTCATTTTAGAAGCGAGAATAAAAACAAATGCATGCACGCGTAGATAAATCTTTACTCTGTCCATATGCAAAATTTTAATGAAATTGGAGACAAGTACTTTTTTTCCCCCAAAATTAACTAACATGACCCACGGACTCAAAGACGGCATAATGCATAATATATACATTAACAGACGCGACATGGTACACAAGAAATGAAATAATTCCATTATTTCAATACATATATTTCAAATGTATGTATCCATGCATTCCAGATTAAATTTCAGATCTATACATACTTTTGGTTTATGCCGGAGTGTTCAAAAGAGGTTAAAACAAACCAAATTGAAACGTTACGTCGGGAAAGGAAATGAGAATGGTGAAAATATATGTTGCAGTGCTAATTTTCTGAATCCGGAAAAATAGCGAAAACATGAAGTTTTAACAGCGAGGATGAATTTTTTTTATGAAAGTGTTCATTGACATGTCTACTATTAAAAACCAAAATTTAAAGTCAATCAGAAAAAAGTTCTTTTTTCCCCAAAATAAAAAAAGTACACCGTATTCGCTAAAATATGAACAATCGCCTTTCGAAGTTAATATTCACGCGGGATATAAAACCATGAAATTATGAAATCCTTTTTAAGAGATATATTGATTTCAACATTGTTCTGTATTTAATAAATTATTAGAGAAGAATGTTTGCAGTTTTTCTCAAGGACACCATTACGGTAGTATCCCTGCAACCCGCCCCTCATCCCATCCCCACCACCCTCTATACCGTATTGATTAAGTTGTATATAGCTGCGAATGCGCAGTTTTAATTAAATTCGATTTTTTTCATCATTTTAGAAAAAAAAAGCATGTACGCGTAAATACATTTTTCCTCTGTAGGTATGTAAAATATAAAAGAAATCGGAGGCAAGTACTTTTTTCTCCCGAAAATTAACGAAGTACACCGTAATCGCTTAAATACGCCGAAATGACTTTCGATGTTCGCACGGAATAATATTGTGGAATTATGAACTCATTTATAAAGATAAATCGATTTCAGCATTGTTCAGTAGTTGTTATATTATTGATGTAGTATGTTCACAGTATTTATGAGAGCAACATTACGGTAGTATGACTGTATCCCTCCAACCCCGTCGGCTTCCCACCTCCACCCCGTACACACAATACGCTGTGTATTGCTGAGAATGCGCCTTTTATTTAAATCTATTTATTTCGTCATTTTAGAAGCGAGAATAAAAACGAAATCATATAGATACATCTCTCCTCTGTATATATGTTGAATTTCAATAAACGGAGACAAGTACTAATTAAGTAACAGGGCCATCCGACCCAAGACGGCAACATTCATATTCATTTAGAAAGACGACCGGCTACAGACACAATTTAATAATTTCGTTATGTAAACACATATATTTAAAATGTATGTGTCTATGTATTTTACACTAAATTTTGATCTATACATGCTTTGGGTTAATGTCAGAGTGCCCAATTTATTTGAACAAACAATGTTGCAACGGTAAATCGGAACACATGAAATCATGATGGCGGCAATATACGTTGCAGAGTTAATTTTCGAAATCAGAAAAAGCGATACACTAATATAAGTTTAACAGGCAGAAAGAAGTATTTCTTTTAGCTGTTCGTTTAAAACTGAAGGGGCGACTCGAGTTTAAAAGAAAGCAAGATTGGCATGTGTCCCTTTAACCAAGTAAATCAATGACTGACGAGTAACAGACATGCTGCTATCAGTAACAAACATGATTTTGACGTGTAAACTCAAAGATTGCATAACATAAATATGTTGACATGAAATTGTGTCAATGATTTGTGGTGTTGTGAAACACTGAACGCGTGAATCCGAAAAGTGCGGTTCTGTTATTTTATAGGGCATATATAATTTTATTTATATATATTTATATATATATTATTATTTTATATTTATTTGTATGGTCCCAGAACGCAGTCATACTATATTGAAAGTAAATACTAAATATACATGTGCGGTGTGTTACGCTCTGTAGTATTTGAAATAGGCATATTAAACATTTCCCTGAAAATATATAACGATGATAAATACTATATTCATAGAATTATTTTTTCCTGAAAAAAAAAAATACATGTTTGTTTTCAGCAGTTGAAATCTACTATATTCTGCGAATATTGCTACTTTGAAAATGTGAATACGTCTGTTTTCATCAAATAGCATGTTTAATTTGTTTTAATATTATTTTTTTTAATTTATGATTTCGGAATATGTCTTACACACTGTTGAATCCTGTAATTTAACAAAAAGTGGTTTGGTTCACAGGTGACAGTATCGATGAACAAAACCACTTGTTTTACTGGATTCTACATTGTGCAAGAAAATATTCATATATTATACCATTACTATTATAACATGTGTGTTGTAACGTATGCTTATCCTTGTTTATAAATGTTTGATAATGGATGTCAGCAGGGAACTTAACCTTTGACCTAAAAATCACTTTCCACTGTCCACCAATGAAGATTTATGAAATTTGCTTTAGGTAAAAGGAAAAAACTGTGTGGGCAAGTCTTTAAATTTTCCGGTCAACTACTGACTTCATAATAAACACGGATTATCATTTAACCAAAGGCAGTCAAAGTGTGACGTTTTATGAAATTAGCTTTAGAGAAAGTAAAAAAGAGTTTCATTGAGGACACAAATTTTCATAATCAAGTCACTGTGACGTTGACCTTAGATTTACTGACCTCAATATTAATAGGGATCATACTCTTTTCAAAGGCAGTCAACCCGTGACGTTTGAATATATTTACTTCTGGGAAAATAGAGTTACGTGCGGACAATGGTTTTCATGATCGGATCAGTGACCTTGACATTTGATCTCGAACTAAATAGGGTCATTCTCTCACCAAATGCAGTCAACCCATATAGTTTCATGATACGTGTATTTGCTTCAGTAAATAAGGAGTTACAGTGTGGCCAAAATATTAGGGTTATATTGTCCTTTGACATATTAACCTCAAAATCATCAAACGATGCAATAGTCTTATAACAGGCAGTCAACAGACTTCCTTCAGGAAAGCAGAAGTTACAGTGCGAGCAATGAGTTTCATTATCCGGTCAGTGACCTTGACCGTTGACCAAATCACAATCAAAAGGATCACCCTCTCGCCAAAAGCAATCCATCCATTAAGTTCATGATATTTACTTTAGGAAAGTGGACTTACAGTATACAACATTTTACCTTATCATGTTACGGTGACAATGACCTTTGACCTAATGACATCAAAATCAAAAGGCATCATTCTCTCACCAAATGCACTCAAACCATGAATTTAGATAAGATTTGCTTCTGGGGAAGAGTGGACAGTGCAGACAAGGTTTTTCATGATCATTATTGGGTCACGGCGCCCTTGACCTTCAATATTTGATATGCACATACTGATGCTTCTTACAAAGTTTCGTAAAAATCCAACAAGTAGCGCAGCTTTTTGACGGACGAACGGAAAGGCCAAATATAATCTGTCTCACCTACCACTTTGTGGTGGAAGACATATTTATAAAGACAATATTTTAGTTCATATGTATACTGTATTAAGCAAATAATTAAGCTAACATAAACTTCAGCATTGACACTGGCCAGTGGTGTACATGGAGTCTTCTCCCACATGACGTGCAGCCTGAAAGAACATAAAAAGTAAAAATAAGTGGCGCAGAGTATTCAGTTTGAATCAGGGGTTGCGAGGGGGAGCTAGGGCATGTTTTGGGGAATGGGACAGTTTTAACTTTAATTATTGTTTAACGCCTCATCAACATGTTGTTTAGGTTATTTCGAGCCGCCCCAAAGAGAGGAGGAAAGATACATAGGCATCCAGGAACCCTGCCCTACGCTTACTACCTATTAGATACCTACGGTTCTTTAACGTGCTTGGAGGACAGATTCCGATACACACGACTACCCGGTTTACGTTCCTATCAGACGAACGAGGCTAGCAGGACACATTGAAGTAACCCAGTGGCGCCAGTAAGACTTGAATCCGTGTTCACTGGATTCCAAGCCGACATGCTATAAACGTCCCTTGACCAAAACTGAGTAAATGGCACATCAAATAAAGGGTCAATACATATTATATTGTGTATCATACGAGTATATGATTGACCTGACATGATTACAGATCCAATCACCCAACAGTACTACAGCAAGAATGTCTTATAAGGAAAGTTAAATCTGACAGAGGAGGGTGCAATGAAGGGGAATAAAAAACAACTCTTGCCAAAAATCTAAAATTGTTAAATTCAATTCATAGGATATGTTACTTTAATGACTTAATAAGGTCATTTTACATGGGGAGAAAACATTAATATACAACTATTTATTTTCTATTTCAAAACCTGGTGATGCCGCTAGTTTTAGAAATAAAACAAGATTACATATGGCAGTTGAGAAGACACTTTTGTAGATGGATTTGAACCACCATTATTTTCACATATACCGTAATGTTATTTCTACACAGAATAACACTTACCCTAATGCTCCGTGACACTTCAAATATCCATTAAAATGTATATACGTGACGACAAAACACAATAATAGCAAAACAACAATTACCATAACTGCTCTATGCACCAGCATTTGGCTCAAAATGAAAGTAGATGACCTTTTTTGACAACAACAACCGAAATCTTACCTCATACAAAGTAGTACCACTCAGCACTCTGATGACCGATTCCTTTGCTTTTTGCACCCATATCTTCGGAAATCTATCCTCAAAACAACAACAGTAAATATACTTACCTCTTTTATGTACTAAATCAATTACACAGTCCCAAATAACATCACTGATGGTACTACTTTCGAGTAACTTTTGACCTCTCTGGTTACCGGTCCAAGTCCTATATGTGTGGTCTGTTCTGATGTGAACATGTGTAAAACAGACACAATATTGTAAATTTGCTCTGTGTCCCTTTCTTAAATTGGGGACCCATCACATAGACCATAGTCATATTGTAATTAAGGGACAAACGGCAATCTTGAAGTAGTTATCAAGCATTAACATGAGCTTCTCCATTTGTGAACCTGGTAGCATTTTAAATTTAAACCTGCTTGCATTAAAAATTAAATAAAAGTGTTTCATTTTGTCTTCGTTTTTCTATCAAATACTTAACAATATTATAGGTGCACTATTATCAACAGTTCTGAACTATTCTAATAAATAATATTAATGATGCACAAATGCAAACTATGCAGAAAAATTGACCAAACTTCAGAAGTTTAAAAAAAAAAAGATTGCCTAGTGTCACTTTTACACAACTTGTTTTCGAATGTATCCAGTACATGTAGTTTACACGAGCTCATATGACAATCACGCCGCATTATCATTGAAAACATTGTTTACTGTAACTTTGAACAGCACCGTGCAAGCATAACCTAAGCTCCATTTAAAGAACTACACTAGTGTAAACATTTTTTAAAAGGGCTCCCACCTCAAAATGATCCAATGGCATTTAACTCGGCTTGATATTCTGAAGTCGTCAGTATCAATTCACTAAGGGCTGCTCAAGGGCACGATTCACATTTGAGGCCTCTCTGAAAAAAAACAGCAATCCAATGTCAATGATTATCCTTTGTTATACATAATGTAACATATTTAAAAAGGAAAACTCAAAACTCTACTTACTGTCATGGATATATATGTACACCTATATGTAGGTAGATCTATGTTACTGTACATAAATATGAATCTGACCTGTCAATGGCTGTTTACATTGTTTCAGTGTTAGTTGTATCTGGTTATGTATTCACGAATGTGCGAGAAAATGGTGATACCATAAAGAGAAAACGCTAACAATTTACATTCATGCATCTGAGGGGTGGGGGTGGAGGGGGTTTCTAGTTCCCTTACCCCCTCCTTGTTTTCGGTATTCAAGCTCCATCTATCCATCCCCCCACCCCCCATCTACCATACTTGGTTGGGCGGGGATACGGGGGACATTGATAGCATTTCTACCAGTAATTACGTTCTACAGTTTACAGTACATCCAGTTACAGTACATCCAGTTACTGGAAAAATCGGAGTACACGAAAAATATGAACTTTCTATTATACGCCACTTTTTTAGGGACTATGTTTGGCTAAACATGGTGTGTACTGTTCATTAACAAACACATTTTAATGACAAAAAAAATACCTTGTTAATGGACCTCTAGCAGCAGACAGTAATCCCAAATCCAATTTGCACCATGTCAATTTCACGTGTCAAGTTATGTCACGATGACCTGTCAACAACACTTCACCGGGTTGACACATAATGGGACGTTATTTCGTCCGGTTAGGTATTCGTTTTGACATAATCTACGGTATGAAACACTGTACGCGTGTTGTTAGACTCCATAGGTACCCGTAGTGCTCCCCGAGGTAGCGCGCCCAATTTCGGGTGTAAAAAAAGTGGCGTCTGTTTAATTGAAAATTCGTAAAATAGTCCTTAAAATACAAAGAAATATATAGGTCCGTGGAGTTCCTACTGTACAAGTGACGAAGATTAATAAGCCGGCTACCATTGTCGATGAGGCAGTTCCGAATGTCTCATATCGGTAATTATTATTCACCACGGAAATGTTTTAGATACAAAAACAAAATGATGACAAGTCTTGAATGCTCATACATCGTTTTGACGAAAATTATCAGTGTACGTTTTATGCAAGCATTTCTTTGCAGAAGTCGGAGCCACAAGAACCGTTAAGGGTACGAGAAGACACACGTCGAACCTTATCGTACTTTTCGGGAGTTAGGTAGACGTCATAATAATTGTCAGTGTTGCATTGGTTATAGAAGTAGGTAGAAAAGTCGAACAGAAAATGTAGCTTTCACAGAAGTAAGTCAACGACAAATACACATTAAAACAAACAACAATTACCCTATTAACCATGTGAAACATGTTTTCCTGCCTAGGAATACAGGGTGCTGAAGATTTAATTTTAATGTATGTTTTTGGTGACTGAGTTCTAAGAATGCTGGATGTTCTGTTCGACTTTTGTATCTACTATGATGTAGACGATATTTTTCTCTCCATTACCTAACAAATGCAAATGGTTTATTACCGAAAATGATGAAATTATCTTGTCAAAACGGCTCGCAACAAATAAGCAACAGTTTATACCAACCTCTCTTAATCAAGGTGAGAAGGTATCAAAACCTGGCGATTTGTGTTTCCATCACAATTCGTTTTTGAGAGGTGAACGGAAGTCTTTTGTTAACATATTGTCATCCCCAATATAACAGGACACCTGGGACAGTATAAAAATAAAGCGCTCCACACCAGGCTATATCCATTATTATTGAATACGCAGTTACAAGCTCCGTTTACTTTCAATGTATCAGGAAACGTCAATATACGCCCATATTGACGTGTAGTTAAGTCATATTGGGTGTGTAATGTATAATTGTTCGTGATTGGTGCACTTTTCTGTTCATGTTAAAGAAATGTTACGCGATGTAAACAATGCTGATTTCATTGCGAAAATTCCCATTATGTAATGACAGTATGTTTGTTTCAGATAAATGTTTTTGGTGAAAATTAAATGTTACAACCTATTTTATTCTCGCTTATTTAAAATGGGTATGCAATAATAAGGTTATTAGATTTGTATTGGGATATATGCACTTGTTTTTCTGCGTATACATATAGCGCTCCTAAAGTCGCGCAATATTGTTGCGCTGAAGATACATGTGCATATATCCCAATACAAATCACCTATAAGTATGTAATACAAGTACAGCGCAAACAAAACATCTGTATATGTATAAAACCTAGAAATACTCAATCAAACCGAGACTTCAATATTTCGTATGTGATGGTTCGGCCGTTTCCAAAGGTCCACTATCATACTCTTTGAAAGAAGTCAGAGCAACAAAAAACGTTAAGAGGACGAGAAGACACACAAACGACGTTATCGACCTTTTCGAGAGTTAGTAGATGTCGTCATAGGTTCCTCAATATATATACGGTCATCGTACTATCAAAATGTAAATCGTGGCCAAGTGTAAATGGGTCAACCATTAAACACGCAATGCTTATACAAATAAAGGGGTCATAAGCTGTTTTGATAAACTATTTATACCTATCTTGTCACACAACACAGCTGTTTTATTTCAGAGGTATATGAGAATTACGATTTATATAAAATATAATGAGTAGATCTAGATATAAATTATAAAATTAAAAGACGACTACACAGAGAAATTATTAAAATGTAATTATCTAAATTCCGATTTTCACTAAAATCACACGCATGAAACAGGCAGAGGATAACATAATGTTTTGGAAATTTGAATTCGTATGATATAAGCGTTCATATGTGTTATGCTTGTTTTACATGGATGTTAAGGAAGGTCAACAACACCATGCATGGATACCTCATACCACCAATTTTATTAAGGTTTTTCATCGTGGCAATGTTTAATGCATAACGAAACCTGCTGATAACATTTTTTAAGCAATTTCGAAAAATGTGGAGATAAACTAAATACAGAATACAGTAGTACCTATGTTTGATCAGAGGGAGAAGATGTTAGTAGAAGGTTTGCGGTAAATTAAATAGTATAACTAATTTAATTACATATTTCCTTATGTTTTGTTTTCCATATTTTCGCCAAGGACATCCGTATATTTACTTTTATGACGCGTGTATAAGCGCTTACATTTAATGTTCGTTTAATTTATTTGTATATGTCTTCAAGTTTGTGAAGCACCACGTGCTTTCCGGGCAAGAGTATGACATATATTTATCCAGGAAGAGGCATAAACTGCCCCCTACCCCGAGTTCATGTTCATTTTGTCATTTTTTTCATGTTCATCGTATTGTTTCAGGTGCAACATGAATGGTGGCAGAAAACAATCATCCTGTGTTGATAGGTGAGAAGTTCTATGCCCACTCTGCGTAGTTGTATTTAGATTTAAATGGATTGTAAGCCTCAAATGGTCATTCCTGTTTGCGCCATATTACCTGTTTGTGTTGATGCGCCATAAAACCCCAGTTCAACTCAAGACTGTGAAAATAATCATTCGAAAATCGTGCCGTGGATTCTAACAACAATGTAATTAAACTCTTTCAGAAGAAGGCCGCTTGGGGGTTTAAACCAGGTTTTAGGTTGCACCAAACTTCACTCTTACCCTATTGTTATCCCAATAAAGGGACAGTATATATAAAGATATCCTCGCCAGGTTATATTCTCTAACAAACAAGCAGCATTAAAAGGCAATATAAGTAAAAAAAAAAAATAACATTGCCTATAAAATATAAAAAAAAAAAGCCTAGAAGCCACAAAGTAAGTACTCAATGACTTGGCAGAAGCTAGAGTAACAAAAAGGGTACGACAAGGCAAGATCAAACGCTACCGTCCTAAATATTTTAGGCAGACGTCATCATAGGGTCCACAATCTGTCCGGTCATCGCACAATCAAAGAGGAAAGCATAGTGGCGAACTGTACATGGGCGTTGCAAAATAATAACCTCTTTTGATAGACATTTTAACAAGTTTAATAAAGATAGTATGAAAGTGATTATGACCAAGGATCTTAGGAAATTTGTAAATCACATCACCATAGACGTCAGGTTGTGCTAATCCGTGTCGCAGAAAAGTTTTTGAATTACTTTATATTTTAAAAATAGATCAGTGTTACGATAATACAAGTTTGCAAATGTTTTTCTAAGTTTATGGTAACCGTAGGCCTGTTGGAGTAGCTTTTTAGTTATACAAATATTACTTATATTAAAGGCCTCAACACGATAGCAAGCTCTAGAGAAACGAATATGTTTAGAAACATAGATCCGATAAAAAGTAGCTCGGGGTACATCCCCATCTAAATGGGGATTATTACCAATATCAAAATTAAAATCATCTCTCATTCTATAGAATTTACTAATTATTTCGTCATTTTAAATAGAGAGATGTAAATCAAGAAAAGAAGCGACAGTATCAAAAATGGTAACTTTGTTGAGTTGAAGTTCCTTAAGATAGATAGTATTAACCATAGTAGAAAAGAAATGATTGTCAATGTTTAATATGTCATTCAAATGCCAAGAGGTGTCATTAAAGGCTTCATTTACATCTGCCTGAGCATGCTGAGTATAGGATGAAAGACTCAACATGAAATCTCTTTCATAGAAATACAAGAACAAATCTGCGACAAGAGGTGGACAGTTCGTACCCATAGGGATACGAACAATAACAATTGTCTATAAACGATAGTTCCGTACTTACGAAAATATTATCTTATAGGAAAGTGAGTGCTTCACAAACTTCTTGGCAAGTCCACATAGTGTAATTGTCCTAACTGTCATTAGTAAAAATCACTCAGATATTATTATAGGCCAAACATGTAGTTTTTTCTCTAGCAAATGTTTTTTTAATAAAAGCAATAAGCTTGTCTCTGATAATTGAATTGAATTGAATTGGATTTTATAGTCGCACCAACAGCTAAGGTCATATGGCGACTTTCCAGCTTCCATTGGTGGAGGAAGACCCCAGGTGCCCCTCCGGACAATTTTCTTGCACGGGCGGGCACCTGGGTAGAACCACCGACGTTCCGCAAGCCAGCTGGATAGCTGATAAGGTGATGTGGTAAGACTGTATACAGTGTAGAGAAGTCATAAGTACTTATAGATGAAACTTGATGTTTATTACAAATTGTTTCAAGAACGTCTCTTGAATTATTATTATACCAAAATAAATTAATCCCAGAGTTTTAGCATTATATTGTTTAACGTGATCTTTAACGGCTTTAAGGCAAGAAGAAACAAGTTTGGAGATGTTTGCGGTGATGCAGGCACTAGAATTCGAAACAAAGCGGGCAGATTTTTATGTAATTTAGGAATCCAGTACATAGTTGGCAGTTTATTTTGCTTTCGTCTACGCCATTCTTGGAAACAACATCCTCCTCAGTAGATTGAACTCGAGTATACGAATTAGTGCTACTGAGTTCCAAAGATAAAACATTGACGTAATGCAGGCGTCAAACAATAATTACATTATTAGCTGCTTTATCAATGGGAACTAAAATAAATTTAATATTCCCTATTTTTAATTAAGAAACGAATACCTATGTCTCAGAGGAAATAAAGAGGGGTTAGTATAATTATAAAAGTGAATACGTGTATCTATAATTTTAAAAAACAAACTTTTTTCAAGAAGAAATTGAGTTTGTTCCGCATGTTCTCTACGACACTACTTTATACTAAAATCCTCAATGTATTGGGCGATCTGAGCACGACATGCATTAAAATCAATAATTAAAGGCAATCTATACTTAGGACATTTAGAAAACAGATGCCGAATACGTTATCTATAATATCAACATTTCCAGTGATAACATGACACGCTGGAGCATAGAAAATATTTTATGTATTACACTCGCATTCTTTAGGAGTGTTATTTACTATATCAAGGTCAGAAACTATTTTGCTGTAGTTGAAAATAATATTCTAATTGTCTTTTTATACTTATAAAAAAATACAGGATGTTCTGAGTTTTTGAAATGTTTGGAAATATAATCAACTACATGATTATAATGATTATCTCGAAAAATACTTGACATGTCAATTAAAATCAATAACCTTATTAACTAGAGTACTTTGTAGGAATACTCGTATTTAACGTGATCAGACTCCTTGTCAGTAAGGGGTCGGAGAACATGTTGTGTGCAGCTTTGAATTATGGAAGCAGTGTTATAAAAGGGATCTGTACGAATGAAACCTTTGTCTGCTTCCTCGTCAATCCACTTAAGTGAGGAAATGGACAAAGAGGTAAGAGGTGAAAGCATAAAGTTTTTTTTACAGACTGATTACAAATAGTACGCATATCAGCGACTGACGTAAGTACAGGCGATTTACGTTTGATGTTATGTCAATATTAGGATCTTTTGAAATATATCCGTGTTGATAACTATTGTCATTAAGGCCTAGTGGATATGATGTCTGCAAGTTTTTCATCCACTTAAGTTCTGCAATATGTCTAGCTTTTATTTTAAAGCTTTCAGTAGCATCATTATCATAAATAATATATTCAATCGGTTGAACAGTAACGTTACTAAAGGTATGACCTGACTGACGAAGGTGTTGGTACAAGTATTTTTTTAAACTTTTTAACTTTTTAGGATTACCTGTATTATATTTATGTTCACGAAATCTAACCTTTAAAGATCACCCTGTTTGTGCAACATAATATAAACTTCGAAACACATTTGCAACATTGTATTATCGTAACCCTGATCTACTTTTAAAATATAAAAGTAATTTAAAAACTCTTCTGATACAATAACTATCACAACCTGACTTCTATGATGATGTTATTTACAAACTTCGTAAGATCTTTGGTCATAACCACTTTCGTAAAATCTTTAATAAACTTGTTAAAAAATATATAAAAAAGAGGCCACCGTTATGCCCCTATCATTTTGCAAGGCACTACCTGTTTAGTAGCGGACCCCTTTACAGTTCGCCATTATGCTTTCGTCTTTGATTGTGCAATGACCGGACAGATTATGGACCCTATGATGACGTCTACCGAAGTCCTTATAAAACAGCAGCGTTTGATGTTTGTCTTTAATATTGTCTTGTCGTATCCTTAACGGTTTATTATCTTGTTGCTCTGGCTTCTTCCAAGTCAATGAGTACTTATTTTGTGGCTTTCTAGGCTTTTGTTTCTTTTATATTATATATGCATCATCATTTATGTGTTTTACTTATATTGTCTATTAATGCTGCCCTGTTTGTTAGAGACTATAACCTGGCGGGGATATCTTTATTTATAATGTCCCGTTTATTGGGATGACAATAGGGTAAGAGTGAAGTTTGGTGCACCATAGAACCTGGTTTAAACCCCCAGAGGTCCCCTTTTTGGCCACTCACCGTTCCAAGGCGGTTGCCTCATTGTCAACCATTTTGCGTTTGTGATTGATTTATTCTTTTATTCATCTTTCATTCTTTTTGTGTTGTGGATGACTGTCGTCCTTAAATGATACGTTTCTTGTTTAATGTTTATATCTGCTTTTATTATGTATTTTTTATATATTTTTATAACAGCATTTATCATTTTCTAATTTATGTGATGTTGACTTTATTGACAGAGATTCTCGTTTTGATGGGATATCCTTTTATTTACACTGTCTTGTCAATTCTGGCTCTGATGACAGGATAATAGCTCGGTTGTGTAAACATAAAATCTATTTAAGCTAACTAGTGGGCCATATTGCCTTCTGCCCGTTCCAAGTCAGTAACCCTGTCTTCATCCGCTTTGCATTGTCCTTGTTATTGTATATTTAATTTGCTCTTTGTTTGTAGGTATAGTGTGGACCTACGGTGCCGTTGTGTTTGGATCGTGTGTTTTCTATTGGACCATATTTCTCATTCTTGGAATAGTTTATTCATAAATCCTCCCTCGAACGACTACTTTTCCATGAAATTCGCATGCTGTGAACATAATCGAAAGACGACTTTGCTCGAAACATATTGACAGAGTTCCCCTTTCTGGAGTTCTAAATATTGTTTTCAAATATTCTCTACTTCTCTACGTCATTTCTTGACATAACATTTGACAATTGTGCCAACAATATTTTGGTAGTGACGTCTCCGTTGTTTTCTTAACCAATTACGTTTAGACCACTGTGAAGAGGCATTTTGTGGAGGCCTTTATCAAACTCTCTCAAATATCTTTCTGATGCCTTTCCAATTTGTCTAGTAAGATATTGGTTTTTTTGTTGTGCGTATGCATAGCATTGTACTCTGGTGCGACTTGAATAGACTCTAAATGGCAGTCGCCTTCCAGATTGTATAAGGAAAACCGGATATTCAGCAAACCTCATAATTTGAAAACACTCAAGTCTTGTAAACCTTTTAAACAATATATATATTAAACAGCATCATGTACTCATATTCTCGGATATTCGGTAATTAGGGGGCATACATAATAAGTAACACAACCGACAGGAAACAAACTGTACATCACTTTTATTTAGTTTACACAGAACCAGGCACATATTTATATTATAATGAATAAACTATATACATTTTACAAGATTAATTTAAAACAGTAATTTTACTCAGCTCAACAATGTCTGACTAATACTGGGATTAAACATGTATGTATGTGTACGGTTTGAATATGCACTTCCTAGTTTATGTTGACGTAAGCTACAAATCAAAACTTTCATGAACAATTTTGGAAGAATATGCGAAATATACTCATGCATTATAATTTAATTTGCCCTAATGTAGGAATTGCTGACTCTGTTTATTCGTATTTAAAGCGCTTTTACGGGTATGTTTCATCGGGTGATTTAATGCAAATTGACGGTAATATTATATACCAAAACTCGACACGGCGTCTGCATCATCTCCGTTAATGTTAAAAATAAACATTTGGTTGCTTAAAATATGACGGAATGTGTACCCGTATTACGTACTTTAGCTTTATAATACTTAGTTAATCAAAATGAATGATACATAATAATCACACATCAAACAAACGTCATGAAAAGATTGCAAATAAGGAATATCAATTTTAGGTGGCGAGTTAGAAAATAAAATGTGCAATTGGTATCATAAAATAACAAGGGATTAGAAAACAATGTTGTTGATGAAGCTGTTCGTATTTACAATTCGTCAATGGATACCACGATATCGTTTATTTACGATCATCCCAATATAGACATAACGACTGAGGTTACGTTATTTGAAAACATGTCCATTTTACATTCTTTCGTTTTGTTTAACAGTGGCAGTTTGTGTTCAGAATCAGAAATGTTCATTACATAATCAGTACTAGTTTTACATATAGTAATACGCTGTTTAACGTGTTGGTTTTGTACATTAATATACTGCATTTAACTACTGTTGACTTAAAGCTACTTTAGCTGTATATATGGCAAGTGGGCGGGTACCTAAGGCAAGTAGGCGGGTACCTAAGGCAAGTGGGCAAATGGGAAGATTTACTTTTGGTTTACTACCAATGCAAAACTTGTGAAACATGACCGTAAACACGTATATAAAGGGAGCTGCTTATTATTGGACATCACGTTATATCCGTCATTCATTGTAGCAACGATATCAACAAGTCATCACATTTAGAATCATTAAATAATAGTTTTCTCAATACGGGATTCGAACTCGAGACTTTCGAATTCGCTCTCCGTATACCTTACCATTAGGCCAACTGATAAGTTAAACCTATTTATTCGTTTGATAATGGAATGGGGTTATTTCTAATGCTTTTTCAACGATCGTATACATTACATTTAAAGCGTATACTAGTCAAGTGTTGGAATGTGTAACCAATACTTTCTGGAGATTTTTTTAAAGGTCTTTGATGTAAGTTTGCACTTCAAAGCGCATATATAACACACACATACACACAATATATGGAATGGAATGAATAGTGTTTTATGGCACGTCGACACACATTTAGGTCATATTGTGCACAAAAACTGATGAAAGATGAAGAAATTAAGTAGTAATTGAAAATAAATCTAAATGTATAAAGATAAAACTATTTACAAGTAAGAGATGATATGGTAGCAACACAAGCCACGTACACATGTAAATCAACAAATGCCCATCAACGGGTGTGTGAACAATCAAATATATATAAGAACATATTATAATGATTTATAAAGTTTGATTTCTTTCAAAAAATCTAAATCAAATTACTCTTTCATAGTATTAACTGTGTAGTACCTTTGCCGCATAGGATCAAAGTCTATACATTCCAACAAGATATGTTTGACCGTTAACGGCGCAAAACTGGGTATACATTCTGGCAATTGCTCACCTTGTATTAAATATGAATGAGTATAACGTGTATGCTGCACCATTCTGTTTTTGTGAACATCACCTGCTGCAGCTACTTATCTCCATCTTTAGAACCATATGTGTATATATGTTGAAAGTTACTGTATTTCGATTGAATTTCATTAAATTTGCTTTGAAATATAGTAGGATCTGTACTGGATTTGTTACTATTACAAAGATCAAAAATACGGTGGAATTTGTGGTACTTGTACTTGGCAATCAAATTTAGGTCGATTTCAGTGTCTTTTAATTTTGGTTTAAAATACCAAATGGTCGAATGCCCTTCGGTTTTCGATCAAAACAAGGTTCAACGAGCCCAATAAAGCTGGCTTTAAAGTAGAATACCGCTTAAGCCGGTGCTAGCGGGCGTGAGAGGTGTTGCTTCTTTAATTACTTCTCATGAACAGACTCAATAAAACCGAGTCTGCTGCTTTATTCTCTTAATTGTGTTTGTTGCTCCCAAAGGATCACCTTTATCAGTATTTATTAACATTCACACTAGCGTTCGTTTAGTGCAGTGTGGCGGCTGTAAAAAGTCTCCCCGTGCGAAGAATCAGTAGTGTTATTTTTACTGGTCCTTTGGGACCAACGAGCCCAATATAGTGGCTTTGAAGTAGAATACCGCTTAAGCCGGTGCTAGGGGGCGTGAGAGGTGTTACTTCTTTCAGTACTTCTCATGAACAGACTCAATAAAACCGAGGCTGCTGCTTTATTCTCTTAATTGTGTTTGTTGCTCCCAAAGGATCACCTTTATCAGTATTTATTGATAATTAGGAATAAACGCATTACCTAAAGTTGGGTTTGAAAGGTTAGATTGTAATTTAATTGTATAATGAAGGGCTAATGTGTCCCGTCTGTGAGACAATGATGGTTCATTAGCTTCAACATACAGAAATTCGGCTGGTGATGTACATAAGGCACCTTAGGTGAGACGTTATCCTTGATTATGTATAGGATCGAGCATCTGTACGTATGACTTGCGAGTCGATCCATATACTATTGAGCCGTAGTCCAGTTTGGATCTGATAAGAGATCTATAAAGTTGTAAAAGTACTTTTCGATCTGCTCCCCAAGTGTTTGCAACAACCTTAAATAAATTAAGAGCTTTAAGGCATTTGGCCTTCAAGTATTCAAGGTGTGGTATAAACGTGACACAAAATGAACCAAGGATAACGTCAAGAATGGTAACAGTATATTGCTAAAAGTAACGCCATTGGTCAACTGACTAGACTATCCCATTGTTAAATGGTAGTGCGTGTCAATCCGAAATTCGAAACTCAAATAGGATATTAAAAAAATGTCTATGAATGGGTGCGCATTTTTGATAAAATGAAAAACGATCGCTAAAAATTTGCCTTATATACGGGTTTCTATCCATGTTTCAGTACCTTGTTAACCAAGATTTTAACCGCTCACGTTTGGTTAAATACACGCTTACTTGCCATATATACAGCGACAGCAGCTTTACATAATGTGTTGAGAGGTGTTGCAGCTGCAGCTTATAGTATAGCCTCGCATGAACATGACTCAGTAAAAGTGAGGATGCTATTTGTTTCTCTTGTGTGTATTTGTGCTTCCAAGTGACCTTTCACTATTTAAACAAGAGGTCTAACCAATAACAACCTATCTTTAATATGATATTGAAACGAAATTAATTATAGCAACGTTTGTTCCGAAGTTGGTTCTTCAATGAATATGTGTTAGATGTGACCATTTGAACGTTGTTCTTTAGCGAAAGAAGTATAACCTCGCATGAAAGCGAAATGAAGAAGAGAAAATTATATGTAGTAAAGGAGTTATAGAAAAGTAGGTATAAAACAGGTATTGGAACAAATTCTGAAACAGCAAATCGCGTATGTGTGCCTGGCTGTTTTCCAGTCCACCTGTTATATAAAAATATATTTTCGACAAGCATCCTGGCCCTACAAATACAATAAAGCAAATTGAATGTGTAATGACAACTTTCATTGCCTCTTTTGTAACTCTTAAACGAGGTCCATGTGGTATTTTACAGCAACTGTTCACATTTAAATGACGTGCTACAACGACACAGTCAAAGAAAATAAAAACAATGAACGGAACAAGGAGTAGAAACATGACGTCAACGATATTAAGCACTTTCATGGCGTCTCTTGTCTCCAGTTACACGGTACAGTATCTCACCCCGTTGATCTTTAGCACCCCGTTTGTCCATGTCTTGTATAAATAGACAGTAAACGTAAACACCGCGGAGCATATAACTGTTATTCTTCCGCGACCTTGACCTCTTGCAAATTTATTCACTTGACCTTTGTAAGGCTGTAGCATAATAATCACGGCAGTAATTATGCTGTTCCAGACGGATAAAAACGGAAAGAAGTGGCTCATAAATATCACCATTGGACACATTCCCGGAGCGCGGTAAATATCAATATTCAGGTTTCTAAACCACTGCAGCAACAGTGTGAGTAAAAACCCTATGTCCGCTATAGAGATAGCCAGATACAGCTGCGTAAAGAACCTCTTGTACAGTCTTGTGTTGATGAAGCACAGAGAACAGATCAAGTGTAGCGAAAGCCCAGTAGTGAGAATGAAAGGCACGTAGTATAGATTCAGGCGCTGTACCACATGAATAAGTAACGGTAACTCCTGCTTAGGTCCAAGCACTTCGACAAACATGCTTGTTTTGTTCCGCTCCATACTGCCGTCTACCGAAACTTGTGCAGCCCAAAGTGGATTCATGTCGTAATATAAAGTCTAGGTACTGCCATCAATCATCTTTCTGAAACAAAATAAACATAATCACTTAAATCAGAAGTCCAATATTCTCTTCGGGTTAAACGTGCTATAGTCTACATATATTATTATTATTAGACATCAGATAAGATAAGAAGACGTATTCATTAGTATTATACATCACATAAGATAAGCATTATTATTATACATCAGATAAGATAAGAAGACGTATTCATTATTATTATACATCAGAAAAGATAAGCATTATTATTATACATCTGATAAGATAAGAAGACGTATTCATTATTATTATACATCAGATAAGATAAGAAGACGTATTCATTATTATTATACATCAGAAAAGATAAGCATTATTATTATACATCAGATAAGATAAGAAGACGTATTCATTATTATTATACGTCAGATAAGATTAGAAGAAGTATTCATTATTATTATACATCAGATAAGATAAGAAGACGTGCCACCCTCACCCCCCTCCACTCCGCCCCCACCAATAATTGAAACGTTCCTACGCCCATGAATTACTAGACACAGAAACATGCATATTAAAAGCAAATATGTGTTCTTGAACCATTGAGACTGATCCTACAGTCGCTAACACTGGTAATTATAATTTAGTTTACCCGCGCGCAAAATCGTTAAAGTTTAACTAATTTCCGTTTTTAGTAAATTCTGAAAATGGAGCTCCTTAGATAGTAACACACAAAATCAGGAAATTAAGCAGAGTCTGTCTTGAGAGGTATTGTACGAAGATATCTGGTTTAAACCAACATTTTCCAATTCAACATAATTTACAAGAATAAGGTCAATATCATTATGAATAACCTGTAAATATTTAAGTAAGAATTGATAAATCGCTGAAGTAATCAAAGGAGAAAAATGCGGCCGGTACGGGATTCGAACACGGGACCACTCGCTTAAAGGACGATCTACCAACTGAGCTTACCGGGCCACCGAGAACCCAATATTACCACACTTCGACCCCTTTTACTTTTTAAGGGCTGATTCAGCTCTTCCGGTCTTCCCAGACCCCGGTGCCGCTATCCCGTTTTCACCAAATCGTAGCCAATGAAGTAAACCAAGGGAAAACGTGTAAACGGTACGTGAGCTCATTAGCCGAGAACTCTTCCAACGAACTCTAACGCTAACCGAGCCACTGGTTACCCTATATCACCACATCGGTTAGAAAAACAGATCTCATGCAATAAAACATAAAATTTACGTTCGCCGTCATATGACTACCAGCTTCGGGATGATTCAAATTTTCCAACTAGTAACGTTTTAACTATTGAGTTCTAATCAATTCGGAGGTAGACGTCTCAATCAACCTATACGCAATATCTTTTTTTTTATATGTTTCGTGTTCTGCGATTTTCAAATTGTCCATGTCCTACCCATTTTACCATAATGAGTATTTTTTACGGCTGTATTAAAGGACTGTATTTATTAAATGCCCTGGGTTGCGGGGATTGTGCAGTTCTATTAAAGAAATAAATAATTAAGCTTAAAACCATGTAATTTAAAACTGCTCCTGACATTGAGTCCATCTTGTAGTCGTTCAAGATCGAATATTTGCCTTGTTGGCATGTTGAGTGGTATGCCTTTTATCAAAGCTAGCTTTATCAAAATGGAAAGAATAGTTGATAGCTTCATTAGCCACTGAGAGAGTGAGTTATAACCCATTTCCAACATGTTGACATAGGTTTTGAAAGTGTTCTAAACACACACGAACATATTAACTGAACAAAGGTATGCACTTAAAAATAATGACATGTTTCCATTAAATTGATTAAATAATGCATGGGTACTCGACAACAATACCATAAAAACATTGCTCGATTTTTTCCAATCTCATTAAAATCAAACCCTCAGTACCTTTGATACTCTCCGCTTCTAGGATCTGACAACACAGCCTTTGAGGTCACGTCAGATCGACCTTTCATCTAATCAATATTCATGAGAAGATCAACTAAATTCAATCAATTGAATGAAATCGCGCGTTTCATATGCACTGCAGATGATGCTCGAGTGAACTGAACAAACGCAAATCCACATAAAACACATATATCCGAAAAAAGATGAAGTCACAGTGTGTTATTGCTGTGGATTGCACGATAAATTCAAAGAAATGCTCTAAACGGTATGTTTTACATCAAGATCACGAAGAAAATCATGGTCATGTTTTTTGAAAACATTCGGAACATTCTATTTGAAAACTATATATTCTACCGAGATTATTGCGTCATAACGTTTTCTATATAGTATGTTTTTACTTAATGCGTCTTTCCCGTTTAGCTCAGTCGGTAGCGAGGTCGACCATTGCGACGTTCTATCATTATTAACCGCGAGTGTAATTTTAGTGTGGGTTACGAGTTCAACCCCACGAAGCGGTACTTCTTTTGTTTTGCACCGCTATTGAATTCGGTCAAACAATCTTGGTTTTATTCAGTAAATATTCAATAATGGTTGGTCTGTTATGTTTGTCAACGCAATTATTTTGTGTTTTATAAGATAAATAGTATGTACATTGTCCCTTTCAATACCGAGCGTAGACTGCTCCTCAGCGTTTGACTGAAACGGGACATGCGTAGTGAAGCAGTCAATACCGAACGGTTTTATAGGCTGAAATATGATCGTAAGGTCAATCTGACGTGACCTCCAATGCAGTGTTGTCAGATCAGTGTAGTATAAGGTATCGTATCGTGATAAAGGGTCTGATTTTAATGCGATTTTTTTTTTTTCAATCGTGCCAAGACCCGTTGTTACACAAAATAAAAGCTTGCGTGCTATGGATTCCCTATTTCAGAACATAATGCTGGTTTCAGTTCTCACAATTGTTCTATAGCTTGATACAGTTTATTTAGTATAGCCCTAGGTAATCGACCTGATAATTATACAAGGCAGTACACTTCATTTTGCTATTAATCAGTCAATCAAAGTGTAGACATTTTTCAAGTTACATCATAATGTAGTTTTAAGGGTGGTAGAGTTTGCATATCGGCTCCTCTAATGTGCCTCCATTTAACACGGGTTCAGATCATTAAAAGAAACATATACCTGCGCTTCTGACCGTTTTTGTAGCAAATTTATTTATATAATCATAAAGACAATCATTAAAATGAGAAATGACCATCGTGACGTCATGACGTCATGCATTATGGCTGTAAGCGTGACGTCAAATGAAATATATTATAATCGAATTTAACATTATATATTCACATTTTATAGTGCTCATGACCTAAATGTGCATTAACATCATTGGAGTTATGACGTCATACAAAATGACCGCCAGTGACGTCATGATGAAAATCTTGTTATGCTAGATCTCATATATTTATGATAGGATTTGAATGAAACTTTCAAAGATTGTAAAATTCAGGATCTAGTTATACAAGAACATAAAATCGTTACATGATGTCATCACAAAGATGGCCGCCAGCGACGTCATAAGCTAACGAAACTTATTTCCCTTCTGACCGTTTTTCTTGAAATTGTATTGATACAATCGTAAAAGCCATAGTTTCAGTGAGAAATGGCCATCTTGACGTCATGTCGTCATCCAATATAGCTCCAGGTGACGTCAAATGAAATATATTGTAATCGTTACTTCTCCTGCATTTATGATCGCTTTTTTTTTTTTTATAATTTATTCACATTTTGTAATGCTCATGACCTAGATGTGCATTAACATAATTTGGATACATGACGTCATACAAGATGGCCGCCAGTTACGCCATGTTGAAAATCTTGTTATCACTCTATCTCTATCAGTTTTAAATGAAACTTTCACAGATTGTAAAGTTATTGCTGTAGTTTTGCAAGAACATAATATAGTGTCATGACGTCATTAAAAAGATGGCCGCCAGTGATGTCATATGTTATTGAAAATTATTCATTTTCCTTTCTGACCGTCTTTCTTGCAATTTTATAGATAAAACAATATGTGCCATTTCCTTTGTCAGCATTGACCTTTGTGACGTCATGACATCATCCAATGTGAAAAGCCCGTTTGATCAGGCTCTCATCAGTATCTAGTCTGTATTGAGTTCTTTACGTATTATCTGCTGCAAAAATATACGTTACGAAGACCTAAACATGGTGACAAAATAAGACAAATCTGCAAGTTATGTGTCTGAGAATATATTTCATGGCTTTTGTACTTTATCTGTATATTGATGGTATTTTTCACGTTGTGTAACATACGTCACATGCCTGTGGGAATAAATGAGTTGTGTATGAGCTCGCTAACATACGTCATATGCCTATGAGCATAAATGAATTGTGTAACATACATCACATCTCTATGGACATAAATGACTTGTGTAACATAGTTCACATTGCTATGGGCATGAATGGTTTGTGTAACACACGTCACATCTCTATGGACATAAATGAATGTGTAACATACGTCATATGTCTATGGGCATGAATGAGTTTTGTAACATACGTCACATAACTATGAACATAAATGAAATGCGTTGTACGAACTTATTCAAATACATGCATGTTATTTACTTCAATTTATTACGCCGCTTATATGCTTAAAAGAAGCGGTATTATTACTTTATGACATAATACGCTTGAATTAACTATATCACTAAATCTCATAGGAAAACATAAATAACGAGTTTATGATTTTTTAAAGGTGTGTCAATAAAATTGAAAATTGGTATTTTTTTCAACATCAAATTACGTTTATCGAAAAAGGTAGAGAATGGTAAATAGATTTGTTTCGGTAGATTACATATTGGTGGATCCGATGCAGTTGATATATTGTTATGTATGAACATTATTATTGTATTAAAATAAGTTTAATTCTTGGCTGAAGTCGAGCATGTGTTAAATGTGTAGTAATACAAGCTTTTATAATATATTGGATATGTATTCAATTACCAAGTTTATGATCAATACATACTGAAAAGGGGATCCCTTGGGAGCAACAAACACAAGCCAGAGGCAAAAGAATCAGACTCGGTTTTATAGTCTGTCTGTTAATGAGAGGTAATATACGGGGCATCACATCGCACGCTCCCTAGCACCGGTGGTGCGACACAAATTAGGCTTGATGATCCCAAAGGACCAGTATGTAATTACACTACTTATATGTAGTCCGGGTGTCTAAAACAAGACATTGGTATTCAGGATGTGTTCGGGATAAATAACATTAGGAACTATAAGGGAACTTGCCATTTATTTGACAGTGCGTTACGAGTGAAGTATGGTGCGAACTAAAACCTTGTTTAAACCCTCAGCTGCCTTTTTACTGAATGACCGTTCCCGGAAACGACGGTTTCCTTTTGTCAACCCGTTTGTGTTTGTGGTGTCGCATAATTTGTTTCTATTTATCTTTGTAATTGTTATTTGTATTAAATGAGTCATTACGTGCTTCCGTCTTAATTCCATTAAGCAATGGGAAAGCTTATATAATCATGTTTTTATAAAGGATATTTCGACAATAAAACACGTTTAAAAACAGTTTTGACTGAAAAATTGCAATAACCTGTTTAAAATTACCTATTAAATGTTTTAATTTTACACTATGCAAACTTTTTTAGCCGAAATTAAGGTTTTATTACCTCGTTTTCGCTTCTTGGAGAAATGGTTGGATGGGGTATGAAAGTTAATACTCGCAGTGTGTCCTCTGAATTCTACATTTCCTGTTCGACTGTTATACCTACGTTTAAAGGGACTCACTGCAATTTTGATTTCATGCCCATTTTTTAACATACATTATTTAAAATGGGTTGATGCAGTTTTTTCACTTTTTAAAACGATGGCGTCATCGCGCATTTTTACCATATATGGCATATTGACAAAATACATTTTAAAGCAAAGAAACTCACTGCAAATTGATTAAAGATAAATATACAGATGTAAAATGTATAAATTGTATGCTTGTTTTTCATTTGTATTGATTTTCTTTGCTTTAAAAGACATTTGTCAATATACCATTTATGATAAAAAGGCGCGATGACGTCATCGTTCCAAGATGGCAAACTCCATTTATGTTTCTTTGTGTGCACATTTTCAATAGGTCATATCTCTTTTATTTTTCATGGAATTTTGATAATTCTTTCATCTTTTTTTCAAGTTTTTCAGAGCTCTTTAAAATAAACATTGTTTGAAAATAGTGCATCAAGTCCTTTAACATAACGAATACTATGTATTTGAATAAATAAAAGGACCATATGTTGATTATATCGCACAACTAATATAATTAAATCTATGACGAAAGAAGTATGAAAGGAGAAATTTGGAAATCGTCGAACACGATAAATGCAAAAACAAATATTGCAGTCTTGGTTTGATTGAGACGGTAATGAAAAGTGCTTGCTACCGTTCACGCCCTCTAGCCCCGGATTGAGCAAAACTCAATAATTAAAATGCCAATAATACATACGTTTGAGCCATCCCGATGATGGTATGAATATGACGGTAAAAATGGAACCTTCAGTGCGGTATTGTCACACAATAGAAAACTTGAAAACTGGAATATTTTATAACCTTTTATTTAATTATATCCACGCAGATTTAAGTCAACATGATACTGGATTTATAAATATATAATATATCATTTTAATGCTATATTAATTGTTTTAAGATTGCTGTAAGTTCCAATAAAAGCAGAATGCATCCAGATTGGGTTACGCACAATATTATTATTATTATACTGGGATGAGAAAGAACGACAAACGATACTTTTGCAAACCCACGTCCAAACACAGAACCATTACTTCGTAGCATTTTCTGTTTATATCAAAGTAAAAATTAAAAACAAATACCCAATACCGCCCAATCATTTGATCACAAATCCGTTTATACATGTATGACAGTCTTCGGCTTTAGACCTATTACAAACTAATTAATAAAGTAAGATACAGTAGTAGTCGGATTTAAAGCTTTACCACTACGCGCTTTTAACTAAACGTAAAAGTAGGTCTTTCAACATTATAGACCAATTAAAACCCTTTCAAAGTAGCTTGCATCTGTGTATTAGATTTCATTATCCTTATACATGCAATATCCAATTTCATTGATGGTATACAGAAAAGAGATATTCCTGTGAATTTGTGATAGCGATATATTGTTCATTGAATTTTACACGTATCTATTAATCATCCGACATGTTTCGTGCCTTATCTAATACGCCATAGTTATCTTTATTTCATCAAGCATAGTTGATGCCTTATCCAATAGGTCATAATTATACTATGAATAACAGTAATTGTAATCAGTGCACTGACTAAGCTTTTGGTTTGCCTGCTTTGCTTTGATGTACACGGAATGATTAGTCGCGGTAAATAATATCATTACAGTTTCCCGACTTAAATTTCCAAATAGAACGAGCTTGGCATTTCCGTTCAATGTCAATTGAACGTTTCCGTTCAATGTCAATTGAACGGTCGCCGATTCATTGGGAAAATAACATGTTGAAGGCATACTCTGTTTGTCTGCACATATCTAACACTTAATATTAGATAAAAGCAAGATTTGTATGTGGACTTGTACTGATGTTTGTAGAGCCTTATCTTTTCTTCTGGATAACATCTTTATAAGATACGGTAAAACTATTTACCGCCAGGTTGTTGGTATTCCTATGGGTACTAACTGTGCGCCACTTGTTGCATATTTGTTTTTGTACTGCTATGAAAGAGATTTTATGTTGAGTTTGTCACCTGCTAGCCAGGGTGAAATTATTGATGCCTTTAATAAAACTTCTCGGTATCTTGATGACATACTCAATATTGATAATCCGTTCTTTGCTCATATGGTTACTAACATTTATCTACCAGAGCTCACGTTGAATAAAGCCAACAGTTCGGATACTGTAGCAGCATTTCTCGATCTTCATCTCTCGATTTCAAATGATTGTATTCATACTAAAATCTATGATAAGAGAGATGATTTCAATTTTAACATCGTTAACTATCCACACCTGGATGGAGATGTACCTCGTTGTACCTCATATGGGGTGTTTATCTCCCAGCTCATTCGATTTGCTAGAGCGTGTAATGATGTTATAGACTTCAATGATCGTAATCAAGTTATTACAAGTAAACTTCTTCAGCAGGGTTTTCGTTATCACAAACTACGTAGATCTTTCTCTAAATTCTACAGCCGCAACGAAGGCCTGCTGGAAAAAGCACAACACCAACCTTAAAACACTTCTGCGACTAGGCATATCTCAACCCTCATTTTATGGAGATGTGGTCTATAAACTTCGAAAGTTAAAGGGGTCTGACGGGTTTCCTGACCGCTTTACAAATTTAATCAGGAAGTTCGTCAGAAAAGGATATAACCCCTTGGTTTTACATCGCACTGCATGTTTAGTGATTGACCCCTCTACAGTCAGTCATTACGCTTCACTTTTCACTTGTGCGATGACTGGACTACCTCTTGGGACTCTATGATTGTACCTACTGAAACCCCAACTAAGGGAGGTGGGTGCATGAGCTTTCGTCCCTCGGGTTTTCTGGTCGTACCCTAGATTGGTCTTCTCTTTAGCTGCAACTACTATGGTTGTTCAGTACGATTCTGGATACATCCTGAGATGTTTATTATTTTGTATGTATATCTTTAGTTGGTTTTCTCTGGATGTGGACTTTATTGTTAGAGATTTCCTTTTGATGGGATTTAGTTTTGTTTACACTGTCTGGTCTATTTGGGCTCTGAAGACAGGATAATAGCGAGGATTGTGCGCATATACAATTGATTCAAGCTAACCAGTAGGTCTTATTGCCTACTGACCGTTCCAAGTCGGTAACACTGTCTTCACCACCCTTTCTGTTGTTTTTTGTCTCTTTCATTGTAGTTTCAAGTCCTTGTTTGCAGTACAGTGCGGACCAACGATGCCATTGCGTTCGGACGCTGTGGTTTCTATAGGACCCTATATATCATTTTGTAAAATTTAAAAAAATAAATAATCGAAACATATATACAATTGTAATATGTTAATTTTGAGTAGATAAAAATGTATATTACCCGTGTAAGATTTTTAACATGGAATTGATAACACACATTTTATGCTCCATGGTTCAATGTATTCAATTTTTGTTAATGTTGCATACTTTTTCAATTGTGTTAGATAGTACTTTATTGTGTTCATGGTTCACGTATATTATTAGTTTTAAAGCTTCCGAAATTAATGAAGAAAATGTAAACACAAACAATTAAGTTATTGTCATTACGTGGTCCGAGTATTAACATTCATACCCCATCCAACCCATTTTCCAAGAAACGGAAACGGGGTTGGCTGGGTTATGAAAACATTTCGGCTTATAAAGTTTGCGTACTCAGTCCAGCATTTTATGCCAGGTCTGTCAGTTTTCTCCAGTTTTCAAGCATCTGATTAGCATCCTACTGCAAATAAGGCGTTACATGATGATAATAAGAATCTTTCACAGAACACAGTAAACCCAAAAACATGCGAAAAGACAAACTTGAATGGCAATAGTAATAAAGAATAAAGGCATATGACGTCACAAACACAAAAGGGTTTACAATAGGCCTACCACCTTGGAACGGTCAGTGGCAAAAAAAGGCCGCTTGTGGGTTTAAACATAACAACTTTACGTTACAAGGGGTAATCATATATGAGGGGCTAGCTCTGAACAACAGGAGTATTAGTCCGGTTGCCAAATGCAGGTTGTTGGCCTAACTCAAAAGAATATTCCGCACAAAATGTTTTTGCATAACAATGTTCTACAATATGTCCTTACTCAAAACCTTAATGATGCCTCCCGTTCAATCGAAAGCGTATATCAGACGTAGAAGTAATCCGGCCTAAAGCTTTCTTAACAACATCGTCTTTTGCGCTAAAAATAAAAGTCTTTATTTCATCATCTTAGACCCATTAAAACGTTATCAATGTATCCCGTATCGCATTACCATTGTCTGCAAGATTGTGCAATATCCAATTTAAATGAGTTTAAACACGAAAGAAATATTCTGGTAAAATTTATGATAGCGATATTTTTCCTGGAATTTAACACAAATAGAGTTAACATCAATCATACGCATTATACGCCATACCGTTTTACTGGGATGACAATAGGGTAAGAGTGGTGCACCCTAGAACCTAGTTAAAATCCTCAGCGGCCTTTTCTGCCAATGACCGTTTCAAGGCGGTAGCCATATTGACAACCCTTTTGTGTGTGTGTGTGTGTGTGTGTGTGTGTATGTGTGTGTGTGTGTGTGTGATGTACTATCTTGCCTTTTGTTCATATTTGTCATTACTGTTGTTGTTTTCTGTGAGTGTTTTTGGTTGATTATGGTCTTTGAATGCTACATTTTCTGTTTGACTTTTATATCTACCTAAATTGATTTATCCTCATCAATTCATAACAAGCACAATTTGTTTGATTTTTCAAACTGCTTGTTCAGATCGGATGTAGAAGTAATCCGATATAAAGCTTTTTTAACCACAAAGTCTTTATTGCGACATCGTAGACCATTGAAGATTCTATCAACTTATCCTGTATCTCATTAATACATTTCATAACCAGTGTTCAACCAATATCCAGAGATATTCCGGTGAATTTGTGACAGCGATATGTTTATGGACTTTAAGCAGACAGACCGTTCATTACGTGGTCCAACCTTAATTCAATTCAGCAATGGGAAAGCTGATATTATCAGGAATTTATAAGGGATATTTTGACTATAAAATACGTTTAGAAACATTTTTTTACTGAAAAGTATGATAACCTTATTAAAATTACAATTGTCAACAATTTACAAACGTTTTAAGCCGAAATTAAGGTTTTATTTCATACCCCGGCCAACCCCGTTTTCGCTTCTTGGAGAAGGGGTCGGATGTCGTATGAAAGGCAATACTCGGATCACGTAATGCATCATTCACCTCATACGTCATAGTTATACTATATATGTTTATCAAGCATATTCACCTCATACGTCATAGTTATGCTATATATGTTCATCAGTCATATTCACCTCATACGTCATAGTTATACTATATATGTTCATCAAGTATATTCACCTCCTACGTAATAGTTATACTGTATATGTTTATCGGTCATATTAACCTCATACGTCATAGTTATGCTATATATGTTCATCAAACATATTCACCTCATACGTCATAGTTAAACTATATATGTTCATCAAGCATATTCACAACATAAGTCATAGTTATACTATATATGCTCATCAATCATATTCACCTCATACGTCATAGTTATGCTATATATATTCATGAAGAATATTCACCTCATACGTCATAGTTATACTATATATATTCATCAAGCATATTCGCCACATACGTCATAGTTATACTATATATGTTCATCAAGCATATTCACCACATACGTCATAATTATACTATGCATGTTCATCAATCATATTCACATCATACTTTATAGTTATACTGTATATATGGAGTATATATGTATTGATCAGTCTTGAGTTGCGTTCAAATACGTGAAGTTATTTTGGGTTTAGGTACGATATGCACTGGTCGATGTCTATACAGTAAATGATTTCCTGCGCTATGTTTGCTCTCTTAAATATCCGCCTTCGACATGAGCTGGTGAACATGAAGTTACAAATAAGGACACGCCTACAAAGAAGAAATTGATTGATATAGAGACTGTGTAGCTTTAAGCGTATTTGATTGTCTTATCTAATATGTCATCAATGCTCCAGATAAGCTTTCAGCACAATACGTGTTGTACGCATGAAAAAAAAAGGCATGACGTATTTACATGTTCAAATGAGTATTCTTAAAAACAAGTCTTGGTCAAAGTATTTGTGTATGCCATGGACATACACAAATATTGCTTATTTCCTCTTCCCCTTACACAAACATGCAACATTGCTGCTGTCTTCTTAAATGGCATTAAATGGCATTAATTTGTGTCAAGCAGCCGACAAAAATGCCTATTTATTTCTTCTTGCAAACATTTACTAGTAATCGTTGGAGGCACTTGATTGTGACTCAGTACCCCAAACTTCAATAAGCATCTATTGAGGATGACTGGAAGCACGATTTTGCTAATATAAGCAACCCTGTACGCGAGAATTTGCTTCTTAATATTTAAATATTTTTAATGCGTTTTTGTACGCATTAAGTCCATTTTAAGGCGTTTTTTTATGAAAATATACGCATATACGCGTCTTATCTTGAGCACTGAATGCTACCATTATTTATGGATCTCGGCAATACCGGTATTGCGTATATATCTTGTTGTTAAGCTTCTGAAATTACCGAAAAATATGTATAGACAAACACAAACACTCAGTTGTTATTTCTTGGAGTAACTTCCAAGGTGGTAGCCGTATTGTTAACCCGTTTTATGTTTGTGATGTATTGTATTGCACTGTATTCATCTTTGCAGTTGTAGTCTGTTTCTCTGTGTTTGTGGTTGCCTGTGGTCCCTGAATGCTAAATGTCCTGTTCCATCTTAATATCTACGTTTAATAGCAATTTGATACAGAATGTACATTGAGCTCAACCATGTATTTAATACTTAACGAGGTTCAAATCCTTTGTCATCCTGTAAGTTGCTTCTGATAACAATTTTATGTTAACTTTGATAAAACCTAACGAATACTAAACACGTGCAAACACATGCAAATTGATATATTCTTTGTCAGAGTCTGAGTGACCTGATTTTAAAATTCGATTTTGATTAAATTTATTACAGTTTTGCCATTACATCATGTACATGGTCCCGCATTAATTCCATTAAGCGATGGGAAAGCTTATATTATCAGGATTTTATAACGGATATTTCGACAATAAAATATGTTTATAAACTTTTTTCAACTGAAAAAAAACACGCGATAACCTGTTTAAAATTACCTATTAACTGTATTAATGTTACAATATGCAAACTTTTTAAACCAAAATTAAGGTTTCATTTCATACCTCAGCCAACCCCGTTTTCGCTTCTTGGAGAAGGGGTTGGACGGGGTATGAAGGTTAATAATCGGACCACGTAATGAATTTATATTTTCTTCTTTAATCCGTAACCAAATTTGTTTGATTTTTCAAACTCCTGAATGAATCGAAAGCAAAATCATACGCAGAAGTAATCAGACTTAACGCCTTCTTAACCACATTGATTTGTTCTAAAAGTCTTTCTTCAAACATCACCGACCAATTTAAACTCTAACAACGTCTTCTGAGTCGCTTTATTAGATTTCATTACCCCTATCTTTCCTATTTTAATACGTTATAAAACAAAAAAATATTCCTGGGGAAGGGAAAGTAGATCACACAGGGAAATCGGACAGGGAAAGTAGTTAACACAGATCAAGTGAGCATCATTTCTATGCACCTATTACGACATAGTTATACTATGTTCATCAAACATTTTTGATTGCTGCTGTTAATCGAATGGTACATGACTACGTAGGACCTTTCCTTTCACAAAGAAAAGGCTAAAACAACATAAACACAGCAAATAGTTTTCCTTCAAAGTTTCATTTTTGACAGATTACGCGTTTGGCTCAAGCATGTTTAAACTTAGGATGCAAAATTGTGCAAACTCTTGACGTTAAATACACTACTGAACTGGCTCAATTTTTCAAAGAGGAACTTTAACATTTATGAATTTCTTGTTACAAAGTGTACTGTGATTAAAACTTCTACAGCATCACAGTTGTGTCCTTTCTCTAACTTTTTTACAAAACACCTTGGGATTTCTTTGGAATATCCTGTGGAATTAAGTGTGAAGTATATACAATATATAGCGGAAATTCCCGAGTAACGTTTCTTTTTCGCTTCAGTATATCATCTGCTTTGTATGGGAAGTATACCGAATGATTAGTCGCGGTAAATAATATGATATATTTATTCCGTTACCTGGTTTAATTTTCTAAATAAAACGCGATTGATATTTTCGTTAAAAAAAATAAATATAAATATTGTCGGCTATTAATTGGAAGTTTTTCTTTTCTATACTTATATAAAATATTACTACGTTACAAATAAACTTTAGATTTATAAAATTTAAAAGCTTAATGAATTATACATATATTGCTGTAACTTGGAAATGTTAAGCATGTATTACATAGTTTTCGAAAAGCAAATATTATCGCTTTTAAAATGAAACAACTAATACGCTATTTTGCTTAATGATTTAATGTTTAAAGTGTTGCTATTCAAACAATTTATTATTTTGTTCATGTTCACGCAACATTATTTGTTTTCAAGCTTCAAAAATTATTAAACAAACTGTTTATGCAAACAAAATTAAAACCCTCAGTTATTATAAAAAGATGTAAGTAGCATTACAATTTGATACAGAACAATTTAATTTAGCTCAGTCAACTATATTTAATTCTTCAGAAGGTTTAAAACAACACAGGGGAGCATATTAATAATTATTGATGATATAGTGCAAATGATAGATTTAATCTTATGAGAGAATATGTAATAAAAATGGGAACTCTTATGTTTACCTTTTGTTATACAGTTAAAAAAAAGTATAATACACTAATGACCTTTATAATAATAACCCTCATTTCTAGCATCAAAAACATATATATTCAATTATGCAGGATACAGTTTAAATTAGGAATGTGTCCATGAGACAGTGATGCCCCCATTAAATACAATCCGCACAAAACATCAAATCTTAAGCAAAAAGGACCATAACTTTGCTAACACAAGGTTGATTTTGTTGGCGAACTGATATGCACGTCTTGATAGGTAAGCATTCTGGAAAGTTTGGGAAAAATCGGTTGAAAACTGTGAGAGGAGATAAACACAAACTTTTCAGGACGAACAGATGGATTGACATGTCTAATGATATATGCATCCTCACCATTTGGTGGTCACAAGCGCATAAAAGAAAATATATGAATACCGAACTTTAATAAATAAAACAAAATCTTCTTAATACACAAAAGTTCATAATAACAAATGCATTGATGTGATCAGTTAACTATTAAGGTACAGTGAAACCTGTGTTCAGGGACCAAGTTTATGAAGAGATCTCTCAATAGAAGAGTAATATTATTAACATAGGTGGTCTCTTAATACAGGAGTGTTTTATTTAAAAGAATACAATTAAACCGCCTTATTCCTACTGACTGCATTATGCAGTAAGTAGGAATAATTATACACTGGTGGGTTGAAGAATAGAGTACTGCCGAATCAAACTGATATTGTTGTTTTAAAAAAGTCAAAAGCTTGTTATTGTAAATTTTCTAGATACAATGTGTGATAAATGACTCTTTAATGAGGTATTGCAGAATAAACTAAGGCATGATCTGAACAAACACACTCTATCACTTCATTTTTGATGAATTCGATGTTTGAGTAAACATGATCAATAAGTGATCCTGAATCATGAGTCGCTTTCTGAATAACTTACTTGCAATGAAATTGTTCTTCAATGAAGGCACTGACTGCATCTTTTTGTAAGATATCAGAATTAAAGTCGCCTTGAATTACAAATTATGTGTTGTATGTGACTGGTGACACAAACTCGAATACATGTTTTCTCAAGGAACTTATGGAAAATGAGGGAGACCAGTACAATGTAACAACAATTATTCTTCTCATATCAAACATTAGTTCTGTCAGAACAATTTCAAAATCTTGTTGAATGAGTGTTTTGTTTTGAACAACAGGGATACCTTCTTCAAAATACAATGCAATACCCCGGTGAGGCGTTGTGTTCCCACTTTGGTACCCATCTGCTCTGAATAGTTGATATCCTGGACATTCAAAGTATGCATTTCATCTTTAGCAGTAAGCCATGTTTCAACAAGACAAACGATGTTTGCATCTTGAACATTTGGTTCCTTGACAATGTCATCTTTATGGCTTTTTAAAGATCGAGTATGCAAAAATACAAGTTTTGCCAGAGTGTGTTGAATTTGATATAGTGAAACATAACATAAAGCAAGAACTTGTTTATATCGTAACCTAGTCTATTCTTGTTTAAATTTTTCAGACACTGAAATCTTTGTTTCATGTAGATTCAAAATATTGAGATCCTGTAGTGTTTTTCTCTTCTAATGGCAACGTAGTGTGCATGAGAAAAGACTCGTGTGCCAGACATATCAATAACAACTTCATTCAAAGTGTCACCCTGTGATTTATATATGGTTTTGGTTACAGATTGGCGAAGTGGGAATTGAATCCTCAGAAATGTCTTTCTGAAGTAAACGAAGTTTCTTTTGATATCAAAATTGGGTGTCCAAGAAGGATCAATATCAATATGATATAAATGTCTATATTTAGCACGCCATTCAAAACCTATTTTTTGGTCATAGAATTTTACCCAAACAATACTTTTTATAATATAATATCTTTATTTTCAACATTTTTTTTTTCATACATGGTTTATATATACATTTTGATTGAAAACATATATACTCTGTAAAAAAAGTTTTGGACCATGGCAGTGTTCGAACTTGTGCAATGATCGTTGAATCATGACATTCGACCATAACCCTTAGTATCTCAGTTGATAATTCACAATAGATCAACAATCAACAATATTTATCGTTTACAATGAAAGTTTGCGAAAAAATAATAATCTTTTTATTGGTTACTCGAATGTGTCCGTAACTGTTACTTTGTATGGACTTTGTAAAAAAAACTACAGACCCTTTGTGTGTTCGCGATATTTTTTTAAAATCAAATCTTGTTTGGAATTTAATGTTTCTGGTACCAAATAAACCGGGTCGGGTAGACCTTGGTTACTAAAAAAAGATACTTAAATTCTCTCCACTAGTTTTATTTTTATATGACTTTATATACCCTGGTCCAAAACTTGTTTTACCGAGTATATAATAAAGTTTAAACTGAAAGATAATACGATGTTTTTGGTTTTTGTGGAAGATTTCTGCCCGATCATGTTTTTTTGTTTTTTTTTAAATGGATTATATTTTTACCATTCATACTAAAAGAGAGAAATACAGCAACAACAACAACAATACCGAAAAACAACAACAACGAAAATACACAATACCCATCGCATTATGTATTTTCATTATATACTCATTTGAATGTGCTTATGCTTGTATGTTATTTTATTTAAAATTGACCACTAATAATGGCTCTATTTCTCGTTTTGTTTAAAGAAGAAAAAAGAGCGGGAATCTTCCACATATATATGTAACAAAAATATCTATACAATGTTCCATTAATACAATTTGTTGTAAATAAAGTTGTTGGTTTTTAAATAAAAAAAGGAAAGTATTTTCCTGAAATATTATAAAGAATTCAATGACTAAATATATTAAATTTAAAAAGTTTTCAAGAACAATTAATTTGTTTACTTGGGAATTACAATGTCAACACATTGAATACTATATAATACCACAAAGGAAAAAACCTATGGAGAGAAATGTAGACTGGAACAAATTAGAAGATTTACTAAAGGAAATAAGAAAAGTAATGAAAAAATAAATAAGTTTATAATAATAAAAGAAAACCGAATACCAGCCAAAGTGATGTTTAACATTTTTTTTTTTAAAGAGTAACAATGGACGTGCGTTTTCCCTTTCAAAAACAAGATATGAAAATTAATTTAGGAGAAAACATCTCCATTTGCTGTTATGTTTGTCTATTTTGTCATTTTTAAGAGCAATTTGTTTTTCTATTTCTTTACTTTTAAATAAATATGTTTTGTAACCTAAACAACTTGGAATGGTTTTCCTACATTTGTTTATGTAAATGAAGTATTTTGCATTTATAATTATGAAATTCAATACATTTACATGTGTTTGCGTATTAACTATACCAAACGTTATATTTTGCAAACTCAAGTTCATATGTATGTCATGTGTAATTAAGAACCTATGCAAATCTGACCAGAAAGATTGTATATGCATACATTCCCAAAATAAATGATTTACTGTTTCTGTTTCCATTGCACAGAAATCGCAAAGATTAGAATTAGCAATATTAAATTTCAGTAATTTTGTATTGGTTGCTACACTCCTCATAAGATATTTATATTGGAAATGGCGCAATTTTGTTGAAATAGTTGAATATATTGGTATAGTGTAAACAAAAATCCACTCTAGATTAGCATTTTGAAACTCTTGGTCCCAACTGTGTTGTTGTATAATATCATTGTTAATCTCGTTTCGTAATTGATGATTGTACAAAAATTTGTTTGTATAATTGGAATTTTGAAGTTTTTCTAAAAGATTTGGTGTAACGTTTTGTGCATTGATTTGTTCTTTTTTTTATTTTATTTTTGAAATTTTGGGGAATACATGATATTAATGATGTATACGTGAGAAAATCCTTCTGTGGTATGTCATATAGGTAAGCAAAAAATTCAAAATTATAAAATTGTTTGCGTCTATAATCATATATGTGTTCAAAATATGTTATACCCTTATAAAGCCAGTCTCTATGAAATATTGGTTTGCCGTTTACTTTTATGTTCGAGTTATTCCATATTTTAATTTTGCTTACTGTTTTAACTTCAGCGTGTTTATTTATTTTTTCCCATGCACAAAGTATATTTTGTAAAAAAAGTGTTTTTTTCGAACATTTTTTTGATATCGTTTTCATCAATGTTGCATTCAAAAATTGTATTTTCTCCATATTTTTCTAATTCATATAAATATATTTGTTTCCATTGACCGGCTGTATTGTCCATTAACCTTTTTATCCAGCTGGCTTTAAGAAAGTATATAAATTTCTGTATATCAATCATTTTAATACCCCCATTCTCGTAATCTTGTTTGAGTGTGGCTTTTTTAAATTTTGTTTGGTTTATTGTCCCAAAGAAATTTGAACATAATATCGTTTATTTCTTTAATTGTTTCGTTTGGTGGATCAGGTAGGACTGTTAGTGGATATATTAACTTTGGAAGAGCAAAAGCTTTTAAAACAGTAATTTTTCAAAGTAGGGTTAGTTTTCTATGCTGCCAACTTTTTAAACAATTTTTGAACTGTTCTAGTTTAGGTTCCAGATTAAGTTTAAAAACATCAATCTTGTTTGTATTGAAAACCATTCCAAGAGCATTTGCTTTTTCAGATGACCATGTAAACTTTCGACTTTCTAAAAACATTATTTGACTGTTTTTCAGTGTACCTACTCTTAAAACACTGCATTTTGAGGTGTTGAGTCTCACACCAGATATATTTCCAAAAGATTCCAAAGTATGAATTAGTTTCTCAAATGACTGTTTTGATCCATCAGTTAAGAAAGTTGCCTCATCCGCAAATAATGTGTTTTTAATCTCAATGTCTGCTACAGTGATGCCTTTTATATCCTTATTGTTTTTTATTTCAAATGAGAGCAATTATAAACATATAATGAACAGATATGGTGATATTGGGCATCCCTGTCGAACCCCTCGTTTAATAGAGAAAAAAACATGTTATGTGCCCTTTATTAATGACATTACTTTTAGCGTCGTTGTAAAATAGCTCTATCCATTTAATAAAATTATCTCCAAAATTAAAATGTCTTAAGGCATTAATTAAAACATATGATTTATGCTATCAAATGCTTTCTCGAAATCGGAAAATAATAGCAGACCTGGAACATTGTGTTCTTCAACATGATCTAAAACTTCAAATAAAAGATGTATGTTTTCTCCAATATAACAGAAAATATCAAGTTAACCATACTTGGCCTATTTGTATTTTGTTGTTTGCTTTCTATGAATTTAATACAACAACTTGAACCATTGGCTAATTCATCATTAACATCAAGATTTGCACATAGATCATACGTCATTCCAACAGCTATACCTAGTTTCTGTTGCAAACCAGCCGTTTTTGAGAGATCATTTGGCAACCTAGAAATTAGTTGCTCGTTTACAGATTTATTATCATCTCCTATTACAGCATCCAAAGCTGTTGTGACAGTTTTATCCTAGGTGATCAATGGAATGCTTCTTTGTTAAATGAATCCAAGATGGCATTGGTGATGAAAAGGTGAATAGCATTCTTTGGATAATCTAGATGTTGTTTTAATTTCACGCTTTTAAAGAACTTCAATATCGCTTTGTTGATGCTTTCCTTCACGTAACCTATTCAAAACCTCTGCAAACTCCTTGTCATCTTTTTGTCTCATGATTTCGTCAAGTTCATGCATTGCAAATAATTCCTGCCACAAATGTATTGCAAGAGGACCAAAGTTGTTTTTCAAGTTTTCAAAAATCCATCCATTCATAACAGGCTTCAATTGAAACAGGTCGCCAATCAGAATCATGTGAACACCGCCAAAAAACAAAGTTGAACATTTAATTTGTTGAAGCCTGAGATTTATTAGCATCAGCATGTTGTTTCCAACAATTGAAACTTCGTCAATCATTACAACAGCAAGATCTCTGTATATGGTTCGTAAGGTGTTAAATGTGTCACTATTTTATGGATTGATGGAGTAGCCTTGACTAGCCGGGATAGAAAATGCTGAGTGGATAGTCATCCCAGAGTGGATAGTCATCCCACTTATGTGAAAAGCAGCTATTCAAGTAGGTGCACACAAAATTACTTTGCAGAACATGCTGGAAGAACTCTTGTTGCTTTCTATTTAGCGACTGTATAAGAGATCTAAAAATTTACATCAGACATTCGTTTAGTATTAACAGTAATATCTACCAATGCAACTGAAGCACCAATGTCATTTCCTATGTCATACTTGCGACCGAACCCGTGTGCAGGTCATCAAAAACATGTAAACATAATAATATATATTAATACGAATCATGTATACATAATAATAATATATATTAATACGAATCATGTATACACAATAATAATATATATTAATACGAATCATGTATACATAATACTATATATTAATAAGCTCAACTAATGTATACATAATAATATATATTAATACGAATCATGTATACATAATAATAATAATATATATTAATACGAATCATATATACATAATATTATATATTAAAACGAATGATGTATAACTAATAATATATACTAATATAAATCATGTATAAATAATACTAAATCTTCGTCATTAACCGGATGTCTTAACCGGAATTTTTCATACGAGGTTTACAATTTTCTCGGTTAGTATATCATTACGTTAACTACTGAATGTACGCGCCTTTTACACCACCAGACGGAGTTTGAAGCAATGACTTTCATATTAATAGAAATAAATCTGTTAACGGTCTTTGACACCATAAAAGCCACAGGAAACGCGTTTCATCTTGTTAACCACATAAGCCACCAATACCTCTTATAATAGGCTTGTAAACGGAAGCAGCCGGAGTAACATCAATAATTACGGATATAAAATACCAAATTAAAAATCTGTGCTCCCATAAAATAAATTGACCAATTGATTCCTTATAACCCAATACAGATTTGCGTTGTAGATGTTTAACGCTTTAAATTGCTTTCTTCTTTGTAGGCGTGTCTTTATTAGTAAATTCACGTTCACCAGGTCATGGCAAAATCGGGTATATAAGGGATCAAATTTTCAAATTTAACGCAGGACATATACTTAACGCCATTAAATGTGCATTTTTGTTTTATTTTGTGTTGATTTCCAAGATCCATTGTAGTATTATGTACATGTTATAAATTATCCACATTCCCTATACATCTGGTGACCGATCAAGTTCATGTATTGAAAGAAGTAAAATCGGAATTATGCAATCGATCTTGGAGAAAATTAAAAACAAACACAAAATAAAACACGTGCACTTTTAATGGCGCTTAGTATATTTACTTAGTAGTGCATGGAGTAGTGAACATCGTACCTGAACACAGGTAGCAACATGATTTAAAAGAAGAAAAAAAAGTTTTCCTCTTTTGTGACTGGAACACAGTACCTTCTTATTTACTTTTAATGATTGAATGAAGTACGTCCCCACGATTCCTGAGTTCATTAACATCATTCGTTTTATTTTCTTATAAACATATCCTCACGTAATATAATATGCTTTGTGTTACCACAAAATTATTATTTTCAGAACTGAGTAGGACAAAAGAGTAATTTGGGTACGTCATCATGTAATGTGTATCAAGACAAAATACTCAAACTTGCTTTACAGGTCAAGAATCGCTGCTTGCCTTCTTATCGAGAGTGATGGTGTGAAGTATCAACGTCATCCACTGAGAAGGGAAGATGACTTTACCTGCGAGGATTAATTGATACATATATATAAACCTAACTGTGATGTGATGATAGCTGCAATCGCCATATTCTATTGTTTGTTTTAAACATATTTATATTACATCGATTGCGAAACAAGTTCTTGCAACTTAGAATAATCACTCTCGATGGCTTCCTGGGTATAAAGCAATGTGGATTAATTATCTTGCTCAAGGATAAATATCGAGGCCGCAACGGAGGATCGAACCCACGACCTCTCGATCAGGAGTTCGGATATATACCACTGGACCACGCACTCCATATATTCTATATTAGGAATATAACGTCATCAGCATTGTTTGAATGACAGCAGTGTTTGTTTTTTGCCCAATATAGGTGACTTTGAAGTAGAATACCACATAAGCTGGGACTAGGGGCCGTGAGAGGTGTTGTGTCATGAATTACCTCTCATGAACACACTCAACAAAACAGAATCGTCTACTTGTGTTCTCTTTGATTTATTTGCTGCTTCAAAAGAATCTCCCTTATCAGTATGTATTAACATTTACACTAGCGTTCGTTTAGTGCAGTGTGACGGCTGTAAAACCTCCCTCCGTGCTACGAATCAGTAATGTTATTTTTAATGGTTATTTCCGATCAGCGAGCCCAATATAGGTGGCTTTGAAGTAGAATACCGCTTAAGCCGATGCTGGGGGGGGCGGGGGGGGGGGGGGGGGGGAGTGGGAGCAGTGTTGAGCTCTACATTTTATTTCATTAACAGACTCAATAAACCCGAGTCTGCTACTTTATCTCTCTTTTGTGTGTGTTGCTTCCAAAGGAGCTCGCTTGTCAGTATTTATTTTATTGTATTGTTATTGCTTACAAATAATATTAAGGGTCATGAAGGTTATTTTTACAGTTTTCAATCAAAAGATTCAGAAACGTTTCTCATTATAATACAGTAATTTTGGCCGGTTTCGCGACAGTGTCAGTTCCACGCTAATTGAAGGAAAACAGGATTAATATATTTTTTTATAAAAAAAACATGCATTGCCTAATACCCCCGCATCGAAACTCCACCATTGCGTACAAAGTCATAATCAAAATTGATCAGCACAAAGAAATTTAACTTTCTGCTTCATTACGGGTGGGTGAACAACCAATGCGGCGAACTGGCATAGAACTGGTTAATCTTTGCGAAATTGGTCGAGTCAATGATGTGCGATGTCTGTTATATAATTCATATAATAAGTATGATTCTTTCAGAATCAGTTGTGATTTGTTTAATCTTATTTATAACCTATTCATGTAACGGACTAACATTTAATGTGGCACGAGACTGTACTAACAATGTGATGTTTTTTGTTTGTACCCGATTATTGTTTCAAAGTTGTTCACACATATTTCTTAATCATACAATTAACCTCATTTCAATAACTATTGTTTTCAAAGTTTTTCACGCATATGTCGTAATCATACATGTAACCTCATTTCAATAACCATTGTTTTCAAACTTTTTCACAAATATGTCTTCATCATACATGTAAATAAATACTGAAAAGTAGATCCCTTGGAAGCAACAAACACAAACAAGAAAGAAAAGTATTGAGTCTGTTCATGAGAGGTAATTATAAGATGCAACACCTCTCACGCCTCCTAGAAACGGCTTAAGCGATATTCTACTTAAAATCAACACAGTATTGGCCTGATGCTCCCAAAGCAACATGACATAATAACACTACTGATCTGAAGTGTCCGGGCAACTTTTACGGCCGTCACACAGCATTAAACAACCGCTAGTGTGAATGTCAATAAATACTGAAAAGGTGATCCCTTGGAAGCAACAAACACGAACAAGAGAAAAAAGTAGCAGTGGTTATTGAAAATGTAACCTCATTTTTATTAACCACTTTATATACTTATTAAATAAATATACAATTAGGCAGTAAGCTAGACGACAAACTATATTTTCCAGCTTTATACTATTAAACATGTTTATAAAGTTAAATAGAGCAAATGCTTTAAAGGAAGGTGGATAAATAATCATTGTCGTCTCACGTGTTGATTGTTTGATGTGCTGCTGTGGAACATTGGAAGTTTATCTTATTTACACTGTCCCGTTGACTGGGAAGACAATATGGTAAGAGTGAGGTTTGGTGCACCATAGAACCTGGTTCAAACCCAAAGCTGCCTGTTGTGTCACTGACAGTTCCAAGGTGATAGCCCTATTGTCAAAATAAGTATTAAAGTCAAACAGGAAATGCAGATTTTACAGAACACAGTTAACCCAAAGACACGCAAAGGACAAACATGAATGAAAATGTTAACAAAGAATGAAGGCATATGACGTCACAAACACAAAAAGGGTTACCGCCTTTAAATGGTCAGTGGCAAAAAAAGGCTTCTATGGTGCACCAAACCTCACACTTTCCCTACTGTCATCCCATTAAAACGGGACAATGTAAATAAAGAAATACCCGCCATGAACTGTTATCTAACACACAAGGCAGCATTAAAAGGCAAAATAAGTAAAACACAAAGATGCTCGTGTATATATAAATACAAAAATCCAACAATATAATATAAAGCCACAAAGAAGATACACAATGACTTCGCAGAAGAGAGAGCAACACGAAAATAAACCACTGAGGGGACAACAAGACGAGATTGCAGACAAACATCAAACATCACCGTCCTTTTGGGCTTTAGGTAGACGTCATCCTAGGGTCCACAGACTGTCCGGTAATCGCAAAATTAAGGAGGAAAGCAAAGTGGCGAACTGTAAATGTGTCCACCACCAAGCATGCAGTGCGTTGCAAAACGATAGATAACCTCATTTGATAAATCTTTTAACACGTTGAAAGATAAGATTGCATGAAAGTGATCAAGACCCAGGTTCTTACGAAGTTTGTAAATTATATGACTATAGAAGTCAGGTTGTGATAGTCCTTGTCGCAGAAGAGTTCTTAAATTACTTCTATATTTGGAAAGAAGATCCGGGTTACGATTATACAACTTATATATAATGCAAAGGTTTTACGAAGTTTATGGTAACGGTAACCCTGATGGAGTAGCTTTTTAATTATACAACGATTACGAATATTAAAGTCCTCAACTATAGTATAAGCTCTAGAAAAACGAATAAGTTGAGACACACAGACCCCATAATAAGTTTCTCGGGGAATATTCCCATCTAAATGGGGATAATTAACAATATCAAAATTAAAATCACCTCTTTTCTCATATATTTTGCTAATTATTTTACCATTTTCAAAAGAGAGATGTAAATCGAGAAAAGAAGCGTTAATATCAGAAATGTTAGCTTTGTTTAAGTTAAAGTTCTTTAGGATATATATTAGTAACCATAGTAGAAAACAAAGTTGTTGCTGTTCAGTATTTCATCCAGATATCAAGAGGTGTCATTAAAGGCTTCAATAACATCTGCCTGAGTATCTGGTCAAAGACTCAACATGAAATCTCTTTTATAGCAATATAAAAACAAATCTGCGACAAGTGGTGCACAGTTCGTACCCATAGGGATACCAACAATTTCTCTATAAAGAAAATATTATCTAATAGAAATATATAGAGTTTAATTAACATTGTTGAAGTGATACGGGAAATAATTACCGAGTGAGAAAGATTCTTGCGATATAGAAACGAGTGCGTTTTCGCACGAGTTTCTATATCGCAAGAATATTTCTCACGAGTGAATTATTTTCCGTATCACGACAAAAATGTTAATTAAACTATATAATATATAATCTGTGATGAATTTCTTTCCAATCGTCTTTTGACACAAGTATTCCTTCTTCTGTCGACAGCGCGGAGTAATATCATGACGTCAATTCGTGAAGTAATATCGAGACGTCTATCGTTTAGTTCATAACATTTGGCTAGGCGAGAAAGCACAGTAGAGGAAGGGACATGTTATAGATTTTCTCAAACTGGGAAATTTCTATAATTCATCACAGAATATATAATATAAGTGATTCACAAACTTTATGAAAGAGAGCAATAACCTTGTCTCTGATATGGTGGTGTGGTAAAGTTGTATACAATGTAGAAAAATCATAAGTCCTTATAGATAAAGCTCGACGTTTATTGCAAATTTGATGAAGAACGTGGCCTGAATTTTTAATAGTTCAAAATAAATTAATCCCAGAGTTCTCATACACTTTAACACAATATTGTTTAAAGTCATTTTAAACGGCAGTAAAACAAGATGTTAAACGTTTGGAGATATATATAGTGATGCAAGAACTAGAATTGGAAATAAAACGGGCTTTATCAATCCTTTTATGTTTGTGATTTCATATCTTGTCTTTTATTCATATTTATAGGTGTTGTTTGTTTCTGTGTGTGTTTGTGGTCGACTGTAGTCCTTGAATGGTACATTTTATGTTCGATGTTTATGTCTACTGTTTAGTTGTGTAAGGTCAGTTGTGCACTATAAAGACCATTAGCCGCCATATTTAGAAATAAAAAAATGCATGGGGTATAGTCAAGTGAAATTTTCATAAAATGCATATGTTAGGCATAAACAATGTCAACCATATAGCACATGTCAGTAATTCAGCACTGTTGATTCAAACGTAATATCAGAAGAAATACTTTGGCAGAAAATATATTCCTTCATAAAAGTTTGGTACAATTTTCCTCATAGTTGTTTTGTTTCTACGTGAAATAAATTATTCCTTGTAATATCCATTTATCCATCTAAAGTAGACGAGACATCATTTTTAAATAAAATTTACCATATTTTTAAATATGGCGGACAAATAGTCCTTAAATGAGCACATACTTCATCTTGCGTGGAATTCACCAACCATTCTTCAGACTATTCTTAGACCAAGAACTGAAATTTCGTTCACAAATATATCCATGACCTTCAAAGATAAACATTCGCAAGAAGTTGCTATTTATTAGTATGCATCATATTTATACATAGCAGCTTGTTATGAACGTTTATTCTGTAAACTTACAGAAATATTTGTGATTGAAATGTGCATACTTGAGCTTAAGTCTAAGAATATTCTCAAGAATGGTTGGTGAATTCCAGGCCAGCTATCGTACTTTAAATGCTCCGGTCAGTGTGCTACGTATTCCTTCCTGTCATCGCATTTCATCAAACGGTCATAAATGATCTATTTGAGTACTTATTTTCTCTATATCATTATGACATATTTCCTTTTCTCCAATATAGGTTATGTTTGTGTTTGTGACGTCATAAGCCTTCATTTCTTTTTAACATTCATGTTTGTCTTTTTGCGTGGTTACTGTGTTCTGTGAAAGCTGCATTCCTGTTCGGCTTTTTAAACTTATTTTTATATTAATTTGCTAACATAAGCGCTAGATTAATACATTCATCTGATTTCAAATGACAAATGACTCAGAAGTGAAATAAAATCACACACGTATGTGAAGACATGTTAACAGTCATAGAATGGAATACAGAGTATGTCATACCAATAAAATTGACAATAAATATAAAGCAAAAGAACTATCAATATAAATATGTTATGCATAACAATAAATTGTTATTCAATACAAAATGGTTCATTTAATATTATTCCTTACTGATGATTGATAAGAGACTTTTTCGTATCTCTAATAAATATTAACTGGACCTAATTTCACTTACACAGAATGATATTGCATTCCAGTTTACAATACGAGTCTTTTAATCAAAACGCAAGCGTAATATGGCTGCCCGAGAGCAAAGCGAGCAAGGGCTCAAGAGAAAACAAATATGTTTCTGCAAATGCAACAGGTATTATTTAAATGGTGTTACTGAATGATGAAATGTGGGAAAATGTGTTTCTTAATATGAAAGATTTTAAAGTAATATTTCTGATAGTTTCGGTTATCGGGACGGTACGGCTTTCATTCCCATCATCAAAGGATGAAATACTGTGGATCACATACAAAATCATTTTTAAGCATGATGTAACATCAAAGTGTCACATTAAATACATGTATACATGCATTGTTTTTACCAGCTGTCTTCCAATAATCAAGTATCGGTTGCGTATATATTTCCTAATCGTACATAGTCGGACAATCTCGTCATTTGTTTGGATCGAGATGTTTCGAATGTTTCGAATGTTTGATTTCCGTGGGACTTAAAATGGAACCCGACCGAATACTCGGGAGATACAGTTTATTTGAGAAATATTGTTTTCATACCATTTGACTGGATTGCTATTTATTTTAACATATATTGTAACTAATGAGAGCTTCATGACACAATGTCATCATTGGCATTAACGAACACGCTTACAGAGAAGAGTGCCTTCAGACGCCGAATAAATCGTTTACCTCTTCTGTTACAATCTACGTCATCTATACACTTTCCACATAATAGATTTTCTTTTTTAAGATCTAAAACATATGTACAACTGTACATTTTCCTAATAATTTAAGACACTTCTCTTTATACAAATAGAAATCGAAATGTAAATAACACTGAGCCATAACAAATTAATCTACCATGTTAAAAAATCCCATTTCCTGTTCAACATTTATACTTATTCATTTCTATCCGATTTTGTGTGTTTTTGTGATGTTTTACTTTTTTTCTTTTCTATTTAAACTACCTCTGGAATAGTCTGGATACATACTCTCACTTTCCTATAATTTTATAGGAATACTTCTTTTCTAGGATTGTTGCTATTTCATGACATTTTTGCCGTATTTTTAAAATACGAAATTATTCATTCATATTTATAATTTGTTTTTGCAGATATAACATTTTGAAACTACCGTCAGTCTTGTTTAATGTAAAACTTGAATGATGAAATAAACTGTTATTCAACAAACAACTGAAACAACAATGACCAAACAGAGATAGATTAATAAACAACAAAGATATTTCTTGTGAGGTCAGTCGTCTTCAGGCTTGAACATTGCTGCAAACAGTTCTGTGTAATACATGCTGATAAATTAATCCTCTGAAACAAAGAAACACAATCAATTGAATCAAATAGCAGATTCGGTTTTATCGAGTCTGTTTATGAGAGGTAATGTCAACAAACAACACATCTCACGCCACAAGCTATATTCTACTTCAACACATTATTTAATGGACTCATTTATTCGTAGTTTCAAATTCCTGCGGCTTTAATTTACCCGTGTACGCCTAAACCGCACAGCTCTTGCGCATTTGTCATTTGTTGAATCGGGCAATTAGCAATGACCACTGTATACTTACTAACTGGAGTGTATACTACTAGATGGTTGTTGAAGACAAAAACAGTATGCTAATGTATTGAGATTTTGATTTATGAACATATCCTGTTTTTTTTTAACATATAGTTATTTGGTTTATGAATATATAAGTAATAAGAGAACTTCGAAGTAATGAACATTAGTGTGATTGGTTGTTTCTTCTTCAAAGGGCAGGCTTCTTAATATTAATACATATAGGGATATCTCATTTCTCAAGGGATTGTCAGTTTCCTTACTAGCGTAAATGCGTTGTTTGATGAAGGAACATTTGATTAAACCATTATCCTTTAGAATAAAAAGATAATTACATCCCTGAAAAAAAATCATCCCTAAAATAAGAACACGTCTAACATTGCCGTGTAATTAAACCCTGATCTTATTTGAACAGCACATATATAATGCGGCTGTACGTCATGAAATGCTCAGGTTTCAATGGATTGATACAGGATATAATTAATACTGCCGTTGTTAAAGCAATGTGACGTCTCATCGTGAATACGACACCTGCCATTTTACCATTACCAATAGCAAGGCTATACATTAAGCATTCTTTGCGACAAGTTTATACCCCACAGCCGGAAATAGAACCACGAACATTCGATTACTAATCGAGCGTGCTAACCTTTACACCACATGGTCATTCTAGATTCCTGGAGGGCTGGCGTGGCACAGTCGGTAGCGCGGCGGATTTGTAACCGGAGGCCTCGGGTTCAATCCTCCGTGGTGCCACTGAGTTCCATCGGTGCGTCTTGGGCAAGACACTTTTCCTTAGCCTCGTCCGTCGGATGAGGACGTAAACCGGGCTGTCCCGTTTATCGGTCTATCCTCCGAACACGTTAAAGAACCATAGGCATCTATTCGATAATAAGAGTAGGGCACGGTTCCCGGATTCCCATGTATCATTCCCCTCTCTCCGGGGCGGCTCTAAATAACCTGTACTGTGTTGATGAGCCGTTAAACAACATTCAATTCAATTCAATTCTAGATTCCTGATGTCAACGTATGCATTATATATATGACGCCACCATGTTTTGGTGTTATCCACGTCACTTACTATAGTGTGACTATATAGGCGACTACGCATACATCATAATTATAATATTCTCCCGCAACGTCAACATTTCATCATCAATATTTTCAAATATTATCGGAAATGGGTGTACACAACTTCACATTTCATATATGAGAGAAGTATGAACCGAACAGTGCAAACATAAACACATTTAAATCGAGCGTTTTCGGCTTATATATTATATCGTCTTTTTTCAGAACACACACGCACACGCACACGCACACGCACAAATATATGGTTGATATAGACAATTTGTTTTATACAATCCCGCTTGAACCCCAAACCCAAACAGTCACGACAATTTCCTGATCAGTCAGTGTTAACCAATGATGGAAATGATTTGGTAGACCTGAAATGCAATCGGAATTATTCATCAAGACCTCGAGATTTTAGGTCATGGGAAACTGATATAAAATGATATAATCGATGAACGCACTAAAGGCACTCGAAAATAAACCTTTTATTCGACTCAGATCAGCACCATTATACGTATGTATTGATATAAACATTGGCGATTAGACCGTGAAACATCCTGTTCTGTAGACATGATTTATCATCACAACTCAACACAGCTGGAGAATGACCGTGAATAACGAATCAGTTCGATCAATACCCGTATGTAGAAATCATAGAAAACAGTCAATCAAAAACATTAAACCAAACAACAATTACAAGAAAAAAGGAAAAATAGCAAAGCATACGACACCACAGACATAAAAGGGTTAACACATTATCAGTACCGCCTTGGAACGGTCAGTAGTAACGTGTGATCTAGGGCTTCAGGTCATAGTCTGAGTTCGAAGTCTAACTACATATGCATATATAGTCAATGGTATGTTTGATATCGGAAGAATAATTGCTGATAAATGGCAATAAAACGTTTTCAATGACCATAGGATCTAGATCAACTCAAAACAAACAACTGAAGCACATAAACTGTTAGGAATACATATAGATCAAATGCTCAGTTGGGATCTGCTATATAATTTCAAAAGTATGTATACTCTCAGTGTGGGTCTAGTAAAGCATCCATGTTTTAACGACACAAAGTCTTAAGAAATCATAAAAAAATATATATATTTAAGTGCATATGTAAAGTTATAGACATGCCTATAAAGAGTATTTGTTGTGTGTGTGATAGGGTCTGAATATGTCAATATTATAATGCAAACATACACTAATATAAATACAATAAAACATCAATATTTGACGATTCAGTGGATCAGCTTCATGTTCGTCTTCTGCGCTATTAAACATTGATTACATGCTTAATATATTTTCGGTATATTGTTTTAAAAGAATGAATTCTTGATTGAAAACGTGCATGCCTGCCCAGCAGATCAGCGTGTACGTTTCATCAACTATGCTTGATTACAAGGAGGTTCATTTATAAATAAATGTTGTAAAACATATACTTAATTATACTTAGTTCAAATTAAGTTAGTTCTACTGGCCAAGGGCCAGCAGAGCTTATGGGATGGCGAGTTGTCCGTCGTCCGTCCGTCCGTCGTCCGTCGTTTGTTAACTTTTGTCTCGTTAAGACAATATGGCCTTAATTTTTCATCCGATCTTTACTAAACTTAAAAAGATTGTTAATAGCAATGAAAGCTCGGATAAGTTTGAAAACAGCTAGATCGGACCAGTTACAGCAGAGTTATGGCCCTTGATTTAGTTAAGAATGCTATATTTTGCCTCGTTAAGACGATAGGGCCTTTAATTTTCATCCAATCTTTATCAAACTTGATCGGATTGTTAATATCAATGATAGCTCGGAAAAGTCTGAAAACCAGCCAGATCGAACATGTAATAACAGAGTTATGGCCCTTGATTTAGTTAAAAATGCTATATTTTGCATCGTTAAGACGATAGGGCCTTCATTTTTCATCCAATCTTTATTAAACTTTAAAAGATTGTTAATATCAATGATAGCTCGGATAAGTTTGAAAACCAGCAAGATCGGACCAGTAACAGCAGAGTTATGTTCCTTGATTTAGTTAAGAATGCTATATTTTGCCTCGTTAAGACGATAGGGCCTTCATTTTTCATCCAATCTTTACCAATCTTTATCAGACTGTTAATATTAATAATAGCTCGGACAAGTTCGAAAACCATCCAGATCGAAAATGTAACAGCAGAGTTATGGCCCTTGATTTAGTTAAAAATGTTATATTTTGCCTCGTTAAGACAATACGTTTTTCATTTTTCGTCTGATCCTTACCAAACTTTAACAAATTGTTATTATCAATGAAACTTCGGACAAGTTCGAAAAACAGCCAGATCGAACCAGTACCACTGGAGTTACCTCCCTTGATTCAGTTAAAAATGCTATATTTTGCCTTCTTAAGACGATATGGCGTTTGTTTTTCATCTGATCTTTACCAAACTTTACCAAATTACTAATATTAATGAAAACCAGCCAAATCGGATCAATAACATCGGATTTTTGTGCTATATTTTGCCTTGTTAAGATGCTAGGGGTTTTTGTTTTTCATCAAATCTTTACCAGAGTACTAATATTAATGAAAGCTCAGACAAGATCGAAAAAAGCCAAATTGGATCAGTAACACTGAAGTTATGGCCCTTGATTTAGTTAAAATACTGTATTTAGTTCGAAAAATGATTGAAGAAGTAGTGATTGGGGACACTCAAATCTGCCATAATCTCATTATGACACAAGGTAAAACTTCTATATCTCTTTCTTCAGTTTCTCGTCTTACATTTAAGGCAGAAAGATTATAATGCTCTCACTTCACACAGGATATAATTCTCTTTAATTTGAGAACAGTCACAGACTCCTGCTGTGAGAAATGATTAATTCTATATAGATTCGGATTTCAGAAAAACTACAACAACAACAACAAGAAGCACAAAATAGGCCATAGTCACACTTTGTTAATAACATTTTTTTGACATTTTTAGCAAATATAGGACTATTCTGAAAATACCAGTACATTCTAAACATCATTGTCTTTAATTTGAGAAATGACAATTTCTGAATTACCAATGCAAGTGCATACGTGAAATTTGGAGAATTTTCTATCTTAAAGCATCAGTGCAAATCTCTGGTTTATTTTATTACGTCTCTGGTTCAAAAGATTGGACCACTGTAACACAGAAGTTATGGTGCCTGATATAGTTAAATATGCTATAATTGATTGTCTCGTTAACAAGATAGAACCTTCGTTTTTCATTTGATCTTTAACAAGCATGATTGTTTCATCTAATCTTTAGCAAACTTGGCAGATTGTTGATATCAGTGAAAGCATGGACATTCAAAACCCAGCCAGATCAGACCAGTAACACTGCAGTTATGAACACGGCTTTCTTAAATAGGATATATTTTGCCTTGTTCAGACGAAGGGGCTTTGTTGTTCATCTGAGCTTTACCATAGTGGGGAATGGGTGGTAGGTGGGAGTTGAGTATTACATTTCTTTTAAAGGTTAAAATTGTTTTAAAATGATCACTAAGCATTGTGTGTTTTTTACATCTATTACAATGTTTGACATTTAAAAAAAAATGCACTGGAAAGATCCAGTTAACCCAAAATCTAGCTGGCCAAGATTTTGATAAAGCATCATCAAAATAAACTGACCAACCAGTAGTGATGTACCGATTAATCGATTGTAACCGATCATCAGTTATTTAGGCATCCGATTATGATGATCGATTATGAAAGTCTGTAATCGATCATCGGTTGATGTAAAAATGCACTAAAGTTATGTTCAAAATAGAAAACAAACATGATTTTCCAGGAGACAACACTTGTGAAAATGAACATATCAACAAATAAACAAATGTATATCAATTATAATTATTTTGCTGTTGAAATGGCAATGGCATAAAACACAATACAGGAAAGAATACATGCTTAATCAGAAATAATTCAAAGTTCAAGGCCTCAAACTCCCCATCAAACTCGGACTCAGATTAATACACACGTTATGCTTCATTTTGACTAACCAATTATAACCGATGATTGATTTATCCTAGATGTTCAACAAATAATTATATAGATTAAAAATTTGCAATCTTGCCAACGTAAAATCGACAAGGGACACTTTTTCGCTACAGTAAAGTGAATTCTAGTCAGATCTACGTCCGTGGTCCTTGGTGAGGTTTGGGAGGCAGACAATATAAGACAAAATAAGAGAATAGAATAGAACGCGCATGCGTAGTACTATATGTCGGCCATATGCAAACAAGTAAGTATTGAACAAAATATCAATCGGAAAAAGAAGGCATTTTCCAACAGTAAACGTTGGCTTGTACGCCCAAAATATATTCATACACACATTTTATTGTAATGCATTGTTTCTTCTACATTCCTGATGCATGAACGTAATAAATAACCCATAAATAGCGGACAAAACCAGTCGTGTTTTCGCGAACATTTCCAAACTTCGGCAATTTCGCTGTGAAATTTACATTATGTGAAAAGACGATCATTTGTTGTTCGTTATTTATTATTCTGTCGTATATCCAGCATGTTTTATGAACCCAGGAAAATTCATTTGAAATTTTGCTTTCTTGGATAGAATTATTGAAGGACATTGACGTGTAAGGCAAGGTTTGAAAAGGAATTTGTAAATTGTATGTCTGACAGGGTCGACACCATGGCATCAACAGAGGTTACTAAAGCTATCGAGCAATTTCTGAATAAACAACCACCGTATCTCAATCGATTAAGCCATAAATATCATGCATAAAACTCACCAAAGGGAGGAATGTCTAATCTAGGCAATTGTGTATGAATGCCCATGTTTTAGAACACCGTTTTTTTTTAATATGTACCTTCTGAAATAATGCATAGTATACTGTGTCGTTACATATTTCGAAACATCCTCGTATTTACCTATGAACTATAGGGCCTAAAGTGTCGTATATTTATAAAAAATAAAAACCATAACTACGTATATTGTGCAATTTGTTTTTTTATATTAGAGAATTCCGCTAACAACTCGGCCGACCATCGGAGCATCTCACGTTTTGCCCACGTGTGCACGCCACCAGTGTGCAGAGTGCCTGCAAGTTTCAGCATTTTTTTTGTTGGGGGGGGGGGGGGGGGGTAAAACAGGAGGATATTTTGGATAGGGACGGCCCCAAATTGGGCCTGCAAAAATCCCTGATCATGTATACATTCTCGTAGTATTTCATTACCCTCGCCTAAAAGAATATATTTTCCCCATTCTTTTTAAACTTTTTCTGCTAAATATTAAAAAAAAAGTTGGATTTGGTTATGTTTTATTATTCGAATTGGGGGGAAAAACATACTTTTTGCCATTGGGAATGGTACTGTTTTTCTGTACCATTTATAAAAGGAAAAAAACAACACTGTGATGCGATTTTGATGAAACTTGGTATCGAAGGTCATATGCACTGTATTTCGTGTCTCCCCATATCTCTTGAACCGCTTGAGGGATTTTGAAATAACTTGGCACAAATGTTCACCATTTCGAGATGACGTGCAGAGCGCAACTTCCAGCCATATCCGTTCAAGGTCAAGGTCACATTTAGAGGTGGAAAGTCATATGCACTATATTTAGTGTCCGCTCCGTATATCTTGAACCGCTGGAGGGATTTTTAAATAAGTTGGCACACATTTTCACCATATCGCGACGACGTGCAGGGCGCAACTTCCAGCCACGTCTGTTCAAGGTCACATTTCAGGTCTTTTTCTAGGTGTCCCACAGGGCCAAAAAACGGACCTGTTCCCAATGCAAAATAAGTTCATTTTTTTTCTCAATTCTTGAAAAAAAAAAAGAAAAAAAAAGTTTGTTGTACTGCTACATCCCTTAATAATACATACCTATTACTTTCAATATAAGTTGTATGTTAGATGTAATAGTGTTCCTAATTATACCTTTTAGTTTACCTCGCACTACATGTAACTTACAAAATGTTAAACAGTTTTCAATTGGCCATTTTGTTGATGGAAAAAATTCCGAATTTGGTCGATTTTACTATAGAAATTTTCCAAATTTACAGGGTCTTTTTACCAAAATACCTGGAAAAAGCACTGCACTTAGTGGTCGAAGGTCATAATTATGCACTATATTTTGTATCCTCACCATATCTCTTGAACCGCTTGAGGGATTTTGAAATAACTCACAAATGTTCACCATATTCAGATGACCTACAGAGCATCACTTCAAGTCAAGTCCGTTTGAGGTCAAGGTCACTGAGGTCAAAGGTTATTTTCACTATATTTCGTGTCCTCTCCATATCTCTTGAACCGCTTGAGAGATTTTGAAATAACTTTGCACAAATGTTCACCATGTTGAGACGTGCAGAGCGCAACTTCCAGCCACGTCTGGTCAAGGTCACACTGAGATCGAAGGTCATAATTTATGCACTATATTTTGTGTCCTCCGTATCTCTTGAACCGTTTGAGGAAAGGTTCACCATGTCAAGACGACGTGCAGAGCGCAACTTCCAGCCACGTCCATTCAAGGTCACACTTAGAGGTCGAAGGTCAATTGCACTATATTTCGTGTCAGCTCCATATCTCTTGAACTGCTTGAGGGATTTTGAAATAACTTGGCACAAATGTTCACACTTTCGAGACGACGTGCAGAGCGCAACTTCCAGCCATATTCGTTCAAGGTCAAGGTCACAATTAGAGGTGGAAAGTCATATGCACTATATTTAGTGTCCGCTCCGTATATCTTGAACCGCTGGAGGGATTTTTAAATAAGTTGGCACACATTTTCACCATATCGCGACGACTTGCAGGGCGCAACTTCCAGCCACGTCTGTTCAAGGTCACATTTCAGGTCTTTTTCTAGTTGTCCCACAGGGCCAAAAAACGGACCTGTTCCCAATGCAAAATAAGTTGTTTATTTTTTCTCAATTCTTGTAAACAAAAAAGAAAAAAAAAGTTTGTTGTACTGCTACATCCCTTAATAATACATACTTATTACTTTCAATATAAGTTGTATGTTAGATGTAATAGTGTTCCTAATTATACCTTTTAGTTTACCTCGCACTACATGTAACTTACAAAATGTTAAACAGTTTTCAATTGGCCATTTTGTTGATGGAAAAAATTCCGAATTTGGTCGATTTTAGTATAGAAATTTTCTAAATTTACAAGGGTCTTTTTACCAAAATACCTGGAAAAAGCACTGCACTTAGTGGTCGAAGGTCATAATTATACACTATATTTTGTATCCTCACCATATCTCTTGAACCGCTTGAGGGATTTTGAAATAACTCACAAATGTTCACCATATTCAGATGAACTACAGAGCATCACTTCAAGTCAAGTCCGTTTGAGGTCAAGGTCACTGAGGTCAAAGGTTATTTTCACTATATTTCGTGTCCTCTCCATATCTCTTGAACCGCTTGAGGGATTTTGAAATAACTTTGCACAAATGTTCACCATGTTGAGACGTGCAGAGCGCAACTTCCAGTCACGTCTGGTCAAGGTCACACTGAGATCGAAGGTCATAATTTATGCACTATATTTTGTGTCCTCCGTATCTCTTGAACCGTTTGAGGAAATGTTCACCATGTCAAGACGACGTGCAGAGCGCAACTTCCAGCCACGTCCATTCAAGGTCACACTTAGAGGTCGAAGGTCAATTGCACTATATTTCGTGTCCGCTCCATATCTCTTGAACTGCTTGAGGGATTTTGAAATAACTTGGCACAAAAGTTCACCATATCGAGACGACTTGCAGAGCGCAAATTTTAGCCCCGTCTGTTCAACGTCGAAAGTCATATGCACTATATTTCGTGTGCGCTCCATATCTCTTGAACCGCGCTGTAGGGATTTTAAAATTACTTAGCACAAATGTTCACGATATTGAGACGACGTGCAGTCAGGTTGGTTCATAAATTATGGGGCAGACATATGCTATTGTCACAAAAACGTCCACGCCTAGTTTTAAATTTGTTGTCGTTGCTACTTCTAAACTTGTTGGAATTTGCAGAAACATGGTGGGAAGCATCAGTATTATGTCTAGTTGTGCATATCACATTTGTGTTGCTGTACGATGATTTTTGACGGAGTTTTGGCCCTTTGACATTTAAACTTGAAATATGATGTTGCTGCTATGCATATTGTTGTCACCACTACTCATCCAAAATCACTTGTTGGATTTCAACAAAATTTTGTAGGAAGCAACGGTATGATGTCTTACGTTTGTATTTCGTTCGATGATTTTTGACAGAATTATGTCCCTTTGACATTTCAACTTTAAATTGGTTATCGTTGCTTCTCCTAAAGCACTTGGATCTGGACGAAAATTGTTAGAAATAATTGGTATGATGTTTAGTTGTACATTTCATGTTCCTGTGCGTGTGCGATGATATTTGACGGAGTTATGGCTTTTTGACATTTAAACTGGACATTTAAACTCGAAAGGTGTTGTCATCGCTACTTCTGCTAAACCGTTTGTTATATTTGGACGAAAACTTGGTAGGAAGTAACGGTATGATGTGTAGTCCATAATATCACGTTTATATTTTGCTTCATTGATTTTTTGACAGTTAATGGCGATGAACAGATGGACACAACTGTCCAACCAGCAACCGCCTCAGGTCCATCTCCACCCCTGGGTGAATAATCCCTGGGTCATAACTTGGAAACTGTTGAGATCCCATCCCTATAAGCAAATATACACTTGCTGTGCATGAACAGTCTGCTACAACCATCGAACCAGCATTAACGCGGATTCGTCCCAGTTGTTTCATCTTTAAGATTGATCCTCAGGTGTTTGTATTTCATCTTTAAGAAAGATCCTCAGGTGTTTGTAAAGTTGTAAAGGTTATGTTATAATTTTTTTGCAGATATGCTCTGTTTATTATTTTAAACAAATCATGCTAAGGTATTTTCTTCAGACCTCTTCCAGCGATGATTGATAGGGTTTGGCCTACAACTTAAAACTGGTCAGCAATGGCTCAGTTTCGACCAGATTCTTATGTTTGCTCCCTTAACATGTAATAATTCAAATTATATGAGTTTGTGAAACTTGGGCCTTTTTGTATGTGTCACTTGCGTAGATGACAGACACTTGGGGATCATTTTGTCAGTAATTGTCTGTTGTCCGTCACACTTTCACCTGCAACCTAACCCTGTTCCTCTCCACGCCCCCTCTCTTTCAAGTACACAGGATATTGCATTCGGTCAGACAGACTGACATTTTTTGTCGACCGAAAAGACATATTTTTTGTTAACGCGCAATAAAATGCTTGGTCAGTTGAACTCGACATCTTTAAACAAATGTCGATTTATTGTACTATGAGCGTTGACTAAACGTTTGATGCAGTGACCCAACTTTATTTTTAATATTAGTCTTTTTCTTATATCAAATTTTACAATGGTGCCGCAAGTCACGGTCAAAAACCACACCAGGTTCCCCAAATTAATCTGCAAAACAGGTGCACGTTCGTGGTGTTATTTAGCAGCTTGCATTTATGAATAAGTGTTCATTGTAATGCGTTATTATGACACATATTTGCTATTTATGAACTACAAATAGAACCCGTTGATACATTTCATCGAAAAATAGCAATATCAACGTTTAAACTTGATATTCGATCTTCCTTCTTTAGTTCGTACAGTCGGTAGCGCGTCGGATTTGTAACCGGAGGCCCCGGGTTCAATCCTCCGTGGTGCCACTGAGTTTCGTCGGTGTGTTCTTGGGCAAGACACTTTCCCTTAGCCTCATCCGTCGGATGGGGACGTAAACCGGGCTGTCCTGTGTATTGGTCTTTCCACCGAGCACGTTAAAGAACCATAGGAATCTATTTGATAATAAGAGTAGGGCACGGTTCCCGGATTCCTATCTATCCTTCCCTCTCTCTGGGGCGGCTCTAAATAATGGCTCTTCAATATTAATATGTTTTGATATTATTGATGACCTGGTACCAAATTGGTAGACTCTAATGCCTATGGAATAAAGATGTACAAGATGCTTGCTCCTAGTGCAGTTATTACAAAAGGGCAGGCAGATAACCAAACAAAATATGCATTAGGTTGAACAAAATATTTTCTACTTTTAATTTTGCTACAGACTACATCAGATCAAAAGAATGATGCATTAGGTCAAACAGAACTTTTTCCTACTTTCACTTTCGTTATATAATTCATGTAGATAAATATTATGTGTTGGAAATTATTAGCATGGTTTATGCCTAAATCTGACTGGTACTGTAGTTGTTTTTCTGTTAATATCTTTTGAGATGCCAAATTGAAATTCTTCGAATAATTATCGAAAATAGCCAAGGTCGAAGCACATCTAGGATACAATGGCAAACTTGAAGTTCAAAACAAAAACACGCCATTCCGTCATTGATCTCGGATTCATTCAAAACAAACATGGCATTTGGAAATAAAAACAGATGCACACTTATTCATTATGATATGCGTCGTTAGTTTCTTGCTCATCAGCTGCTAAGGCAGCATTAGATTTACATATATCTAATACCAAATTACCTTATACTGATTTTAAAAGTTGTATTAACACATATATTCGTAACTCTTGGCAAACCGCTTGGGATTTGTCAGTTAACAATAAATTCCATTCAATTTACCGTTACTCGGAGAATGGCGTTCTTCTAGTAGACCCATTCGTCGAGAGGAAGTTATCCTAGCCCGGTGCAGGATAGGGCATACACGTTATACTCATTCATATTTATTACAAGTTGAGCAAATACCACAATGTATACCCTGCTTTGCACCGTTAACGATCAAACACATCTTGTTGGAATGTGTAGACTTTGATCCTATGCGTCAAAGGTACTACAATGTTAATACTATGAAAGAGTTATTTGATACTGTAGATTTTAGTCTTGTTTTAGATTTCCTAAAAGAGATCAGACTATATAAATCATTATAATGTGTTCTTATATATATTTACTTGTTTATATGCCCGTTGACGGGTCAACGGGCATTTGCTGATTTACATACATAGTTTATATTACACCTTATCATCCCTTATTTTTTAATAGTTTTATCTTTATATATTCACACTAATTCTTAAATAATACTTCATTTTTCATCAATTTTTTGCGCACAATATGACCTATTTATGTGTCGACGTGCCGTAAAACACCATTCATTCATTCATTCATTCATTCATTCATTCATTCATTCATTCATTCATTCTTGCTCATCTAACAACTCTGTTAAATTGCCATTATCGTTTAATTGCCCTATTTGTTTACACATTGGTTTGATGATTGAATCGCCATTGTTTCACTTTACCACATGGTAGTGAACGGGAGTTGTTTCATTGGCTGATAAAAATACATCGGTTATTTGATTGGATAATATGGCTACAGTACTAGGTCAAGTGTTGCGTCATGATTTTTAATTATTGAACAGAATATTACCTTCGACACACCGACCGACATAAAAAGCAACAACACCATCTACACACTGATGTGCATTTCACACTATCGCCATTGTTTCACTTTACCACATGGTAGTGAACGGGAGTTGTTTCATTGGCTGATAAAAATACATCGGTTATTTGATTGGATAATATGGCTACAGTACTAGGTCAAGTGTTGCGTCATGATTTTTAATTATTGAACAGAATATTACCTTCGACACACCGACCGACATAAAAAGCACCAACACCATCTACACACTGATGTGCATTTCACACTAATCTGGCGCGTGACTTACTTCCTGCATAGAGGGTCTCGTTACGGGGGTATGTTTCACACGGTATACGAATTCTAAAGACCGCGTGTCTTCAATTGAAGATTGGCACCCCAAGCGTTCCTCGGTCAATCAAATTCTGATAAACTGAAGTGGGAGGGATTAAACAATAACTAATAAAACAGGTCAGTTTTAACAGGTCAGTTTTATGACACTTATCAGTAATTGCTCGCGGCGAAAGCGACTGGTGGTAAATAACTACGCAATTATCTGCAAACTTTACAGTCCAGGCAAATTCCCCCTTGATTTTTATCTAATAATACAACTTCCATCGAGCAAGTGACAGACCAGATTTACGAAGGTCACCTGCCCGCACTGAAAATCCACTTGCCCGGGGCGTCGGGCAACCATATTTCCGGAGCCCTATATAAATATATATATATATATATATATATATATATATATATATATATATATACGAGGGGTGTTCAAAAAGTAACGAGAACTTATGTTTGAGTAGGGCCTTTTTTTATAAAATGTCATACAAGAGTGCCTTAACTCATCAGGGATATATTCTATGAACATTATTACATGGTCATAATGTATGCGTTCACTAGCGTCACTATGGCAACGTCAAGTAACGTTGAGCGGGGCACGTCAGATGTTTTGTTAATAATAACTGAAAATCTACATACCGTAACAAGTTCGCGTCTTCAGATTTTCTCAAAATACTCTCCTGAGTATTTCACACATTTTCCCCATCATTTTACCCATGATGAGAAACATTTGTCCAAGTCCTCTACTTGAATTTTCCGGATAATTTCATAAACAAGAACTGGAAGATCGTGAACGTCATCGAAGTGTTGACCGCTTATTTTTGTTTTAATGGCCGGGAACAGGTAAAAATCACATGGGGCCATATCTGATGAGTAAGGAGGGCGCTGTCTATATTAAGTTCAGTAAGGGTTTCCTGGGTAATCGCAGCGTAATGTGATGGTGCATTATCATGATGCAGCTCAAAATACAAAATTTGACAGAGTAGCGCTGCTCCCTGTCTAAATTCGAACAATTTCAAAGTGCGATTGACAATCGCTCACTGTAGCATGAAAATGACGTCAAAAACGTTCGCTCGCGTACCTGACGTAATGTAGAAAGCTCGGGGAAACGTCAACGTGCATCTTCAATCAATTGTGGCGTAAGGAAATGTCTAGTTGCTCTATTTAAAATATACAAAAACTAAAGAGTTTGTGTAACCTTACGTGTTGCCCCGCTCAACGTTACTTGACGTTGCCATGTGATAAGGTAAACATGTCCATAGAACATATCCTTGATGAGTAAAGGTACCATAGTAAAAAATTCAAAAAAATGGTCCTACTGAAACAAAAGTGATGGCATTTTTCCCGTTATTTTTCGAACACCCCTCTTATATACATTTTGTATTGTGTTGCCGTTTTTTTTGTCTATTTGTGTAGCCCATAAGTAATAACAGCAATAGGACGAAGTTGGCTTGCTGTTGGTATGTTTGCTCAATTTACATGCTGGAAAGCTATGAATCTGTCGAGTTCGAGCTGAAAACGCTATACATATGGACCATTTTCTCATCCGGTAGTTCGTCTGGTAAACTTCATGCTGGCTAAAACTTTTGCATTTCTTCATGGCCCTTTATCAAACTTCATAACCGCTGCTCCCAACTAAATTCCATTATGTTTATTTCGCTCTTCGGGGCATTTCATTTTATTAGATACTGGTACCATACGCCTACGACATGGGGAATACGTTAAAGAAGGATAACTCCATGTCCACCGCCATAAGCATGCCATCTTCGGGATGGTTAACATTTTGTGCTGTTGATTTTATGAATATTGAGTTCTGCTCAACCCGGGGCTAGAGGGCGTGAGCGGTAGCTAGCATATTTCACTACCACTCATGAACAGTCTCAATCAAACCGAGACTGCAATATTTCGTATGTGTCGTGCTCGGCCGTTTCCAAAGGTCCATTATCATACTCTTTTTCAATACATACTGATCATGACAACATTGACATGACCTTACTAAAATATGCAGGTCACAGATACACTGAAGGGCATCAAACGGGTTGAATACTGCCTTTTCTTCTTAACGGACACATACCGTTCGCTATAACTCTCTCAATTCTTGAGCCAACTTCCAAGACATACTTATCATGATCACCATGACTATACTAAAATATAGAGTTCTAGCCCACACTGAAGGTGTTGGTATAGGTTAAATATTACTTAATTTTTGCCGGAAACAACGTTGGCTACATATTTCCAATTTCCTCATCTTTGTTCATGATATGTACATAATATTCTCATCATGACTACATGTACATGAACATACTAAAATATAACGGTCACTGAAGCTCGCACGGACAAATGACTTCTCATACAACATTTATAGATATTTCTGCACCATACTTTCACTAACTTTCAATATGCCAATGGCCATACCGAACTGTAACTGTTTTAACTGCAGTTCTGAATGAAAAGTTTTATTAATAATAACAGAAAAAATGCGCTATTGTTTACATAAATTTCATCATCTCTAAATCAGAAATACACACCGGAATTGGACTTGCCCCTGATTAATAATTTCTTATCATAATCATTTTTGTATTGCCAAGTAGCAAGGCAGACACTTAGGGATCACTTTGTCCATTGTCCATCACACTTTACCTGCAACTGAACCTTGGCCATAATAACTTGAAAAGTTTTTGGTCTCTGTGTTCATAAAACTTCACACACATCTTCATTTTACCTCGAGACATGTGTCAAACATGACCTATAACTGACTTTCATTTTGGCAGAGTTATGCCCCGTTTTATAGTTACATATAATGTACAGGCTGAAATAAGCAAACGGCAAGCGGCCCAAGTCTTCTTTGGAACAGCCTTCTAGTTTTGTATCAATTGATTTCATAAGTTACCTTTTACAGTACGACTCAAAGGCAATTACGGGTGTTGCGAAATGCTTGAAAATTCATTATACATCTGTCAAAATGTAAATAAAAAAAGATTATTGAATTAAAGCTGCAGTGGGTTTATTTCCAATCTTAACACGAATGATATAGACAGTGTCAAGCACTATCGTATAATCTAAAAAAAAATTGTTACCATCACTTTCGCATTAAATTACCCGATGCACACAGCCGTTAATTAACACAACTGATTTAAAATGTATGCTTTTTTAAAAAGGTGTACACACTTGCTAACTCTTGCGTTTACATGTTCTAGTAAATTGTGAAACAGATCCATATTTGATTTTTAGTCGTTTCATGCAGTACATCACAAGTATTTGTTTGTTTTCGTTGTCCGTTTTCAACAATATAAAACATTAAAATCTATAATCCAAGCGTACCTTCTCAATCCACATTTTACAAGGCGGCACTCACATCAGGTTACTTTACATGTTGTTTTCATTATTTCATTAATATAAAAATACTGCCTAGTAAAGTAACTGATTACAAATAATTATCACCCTGTGTGGTTGCTGGTGTAGAATACAACCACTGCAAATTTTGCTTATTTGTGCTTGTGAAAATTGTGGAAGTTGGGACCCCTCCAAACCCCATGTCATGTTCATTTTTTATCATGCAAGTTCAAGGTCTTTGTTTTGACACCGCATATGGAAACATTGCTTCATTGTTAATGAAATGCGTACTATAGAATTCGCATTAACTCTACATTTCTCAGGTTATTCATGTACTGTTCTAGGCCTGTTTCCCATGTCTTATTTTGATGTATAAAATTATAGAGAATGGACCTTGCATACATGTTCATTCGTGTTTGCCGCTATATAACCTTGTATGTGTTGAGGTGCCGTAAAACTCAGTTCAAATTCTAAAAAAAACATTAAATATAATATGCAACATTTCCTCGAATGAAAATAATCCATTACCGTAAAGTCAATAATAAGAAGCATTGTATAATTTGCATTTTGGCGCAAGAAAATATCAGGAAATACCTATTGTATTAATGAGTTGCCAACATCCAAAAATAGAAAGTTTAATATTTCTCACTAAACTTAAGAATTATGGACAAAAATGACCTAAATGGAGAAATAGATGTGTAATTTCGAGATGGCCAAATTTTGAGTTTCTATGCAAAATATCTTCGCTTAAGTCAGTGTTAAATCTAGCTTTGCCAAACAGGGTGCCATTTCAGCCCATGGACTTTGCAATTGGGGGCCATTGTAAAGAAATGGGTGCCAAACAAAAAAACTACAAAGTCAATAAAATCATACCTTTAAATAATGTATTTTGTTTCTTTGACTCCAATGTCTCAGTGGCTGTTATCTTATAATTAATGGAACTTGAAGTGAACTAATGTAAACTTGCACACAATTTAACTAATTAAATGTTTGAACTGTCAATCAACAGTAATATGTACAGTATATTGTACTATATAGTGAGTAGGGCTATCACCTGACTCAAATGAGAAAGAAGCGTCACAAGGTCTATCATCTGACTTCAGTTTTTCGCCGTTTTCGGCAAGAAAAAAACTGAAATCCGCTTCATCATTGATGCTGACACGGCTAATGTAAAGCCATAGCAACAGATGGATTACACTGTATTTACTATGTAAACATACTGTACAGTTTAGTTTATCGATCGCAACACAGTTAGCAGGTGCGCGCGGTGGCCTAAATAGCAGAATGGGAGAAAATGACCAAAATTAACGAAATGACCATCGCCGATCGAGTGCGCCCGGAGGGCCCATTCCTTGTGAGATATTGCGCGATTTCGATCGCAAAGGGGTCAATGGCGCAACCTAGATTGAACACTGCTTAAGTATGCCATTCATTTTTCACGTAGTTGATTTCCACTCCAAGCAGTTTGTCATCAAACTCCACATAAGTACGCCATCATGGGTTTGACGTGACCTGCATTGTACCATCCCAGTAAACTCGATCATAAAAAATTGTAATAAAGTAATCTGATAAAGTCTTCAATGACAAATTTTAGATCATAATGTTAAATCGGAACAACAGTTGCAATTGTGGCTTGTCAAAATTGTTCAGCCTTTAGTTAGTGATGTACCAATTAATCGATTGTAACTGATGCAAATCTATATTCGATCATCGGTTGAATGTAAAAATGCACTTTATGTTCGAAATAGGTCTCTTTGAAAGGAATTTCAGGATTGTTATTCTTGTCATTTGGTAAAAGATTAAGGTAACTGTTACTATAAATAGGATTTTGGCTGCCATTTTCCCTTACCAAAAACTTCACCTCATCGGAATTGGCATGGGATTGGTACTTAGGTTATCCAAAGGTCAAGGACACTATTACTAAAAATACAAATTGATTTTTTTCTCGACCTCCTCTGACACAACCTGGTGGATTTTCATGACATTTTGCAGGAATGTTGCCCATGATGTCTAGTTGATCCTAGCAAAAATTCACGTTGAAATCCAACATGGCTGCCAAAGCTAAAAATAGATTATTAAAAAACAAGTTTGTAGCGACTACTTTTTGAAAACTATAAGTGATATTGAAATGTGACTTTTTTGTTAAATGCTCAGCATGACATGGTTCTTGTAGAAGATCGGTTTGATTTGATGTTAAACATTGCTAGTAACCATCATTGTTACATAGAGTTATATAGTAAAGACTTGTTGCGACTGCTCCTCTGCAACTACTGTTAAAATTGCGCTTTTTTGGCGACTACTTCTGAAAAACAATAAGAGATACTGATTTACCATAATGACTGGCACAACATGTAGTTGGTCCTAACAAAAATTCATTTCGATTGGATGTCAAACATGGCCACCAGCGGCCATCGTTGTCTACAGAGAGTTATATAGGGAAAAGTTGTGGCGACTACTCCTCTGAAACTACTGGACGGATTTTCATTAAACTTCACAGGAATGTTGCTCTTGATTTTTCTCGTTGATCCTAGCAAAAAAACAGGTCGGCCGGAAATTCAAGATGGACGCCACAGCTACATATATATTTGTTTAAAAATGCGATTTTGTGGTTACTTCTGAAAAACCATAAATGGTATTGATTTGCAACCTTCACCAAAATGACAGACACAAAATGTATAGTTGGTCCTAACCAAAATTCATTTTGATTGGATGTCAAACATGGCCACCAGCGACCACCTTTGTTTACATAGAGTTATATAGGAAAAACTTGTGGCGACTACTCCTCTGAAACTACTTGACGGATTTCCATTAAACTTCACAGGAATGTTGCTCTTTATGTCTAGTTGATCCTAGCAAGAATTCAGGTCGGCCGGAAATTCAAGATGACCGCCACGGCTAAAAACAGATTTTTAAAAATGCTATTTTGTGGCGACTTCTGAAAACCCACAAAAGATATTGCTTTGCAACCTTCACCAAAATGACTGGCACGACATGTAGTTTGTCCTAACCAAAGTTCACTTTGATTGGATGTCAAACATGCCACCAGCGGCAAGCTGTGTTTACATAGACTTACAGTTGCTGCCACGCGGATTACGACTTTTTCGCAGCATCCCCGCGGCTGTTTTTCGATCGAAGTCACAAATACCCGCGATCATACGCGGATTTCACCCGAAATATCGTTGGGATTCCCCGCGACCTTAAATATCTCCGCTATTGCAAAATCCAGTCTCGAAAGAAAGCAATCACCTCGATTCTCTGTGATAGGTTCGCGGGGCAAATTAAAGCAGGGATCAATAAAAAATGTTATACAATCCTTTGCGATGTGTACTATTAACTAATAACGGGTTTATGACCCGGAATTCTTTACAATTTTTTCGGATTATTTCTGACTAAAGAACCTATCGATGTATTAATAATCAACAGCAGAATAGTAAAATGTGTTACAAATAACGATTAATTAAAAATATAATTCCAATTTTCAGTAAGATTTACTAATTGAATTTTATGTTCAGTCACCGCGGAGTTGGTTATAGGAATCACCATATAACTATTGGGAATACATTATCCGGGCATTTGAATTTTCCGAAAACAAAATAAAATTGTAAAGCGTTGTGCGAATCAAAACAGATCACGGCGAATCGCGGTGATTGTGTCGCGGTGGTCAAAAGTTATTGTCCCCGCGTTGAGTTGACTGTCCGCCGATCGCGGGGACACAATCAGTGTGTCCGCGGTGAGATGAAATCCCCGCGTTGAGTGTGATTAGTCGTAATCAGCGTGGCAGCAACTGTATATAGAACATCTTGTCGCGACTACTCCTCTGGAACTACTTAATGGAATTTCATGGAACTTGACAGGAATGTTGCTCTTGATGTCTAGTTGATCCTAGCAAAATTTCAGGTTGGCTGGAAATCCAATATGACCACCATGACTAAAAGCAGATTTTAAAAATGCGATTTTATGGCGACTACATTTCAAAAACCATAACTTATATTAATTTGAAACCATTAACAAAAAGACTGGCATTACATGCAGTTGGTCCTAACCAACATTTATTTTGATTGGTTGTCAAACATGGCCACCAGCGGCCATCTTTGTTTACAAAAAGTTATAAAGGAAAAAACTTCTAACGACTACTCCTCTGAAACTTCTTGACGGATTTTCATGAAACTTAACAGGAATGTTGCTCTTGATGTCTTGTTGATCTTAAATTCAGGTCTGCCGACATTCAAGATGGCCACCACAGCTAAAAATAGATTTTTAAAAAACACGTTTGTAGCGACTACTTCTTGAAAACTTTAAGTGATATTGATATGGGACTTTCTCTAAAACGATCAGCATGACAGGAGGTTGGTCATTTTCGAAAATCATTTTGATTCACTGTTTAACATGGCTGCCAGCGGCCATCTTTGTTTACATAGTGTTACATAGTTAACGCTTGAAGTGACTACTCCTATGAAACTACTTCACAGATTTTCATGAATCTGCACAGGAATGTTGCTCCTGATATCTAGTTGATCCTAGCAATAAATTAGGTTGGCTGGAAATTCAATATGGCCACCAAGGCTAATAATAGATTTTAAAAAAACATGTGTAGCGACTACTTCTTGAAAACTATTAGTGACATTTGATATGGGACTCTAAAATGATCAGCATGACATGGTGTTGGTCCCTGTTGAATTTTTTTTTGATACGGCCATCTTTGTTTACATAGAGATATATAGTACAAACTTGTAGCGACTACTCCTCTGAAACTACTTAACATACTTTCATGAAACTTCACTGGAATATTGATCTAGCTTTCAAAAACACATCAGTCTAGCTTCAAGGTCATTGACCTCTTGTTAGTTACTAAATGTTAACAAACTTTCATTTAAGCATCATTGACCTTTTTTATTTTAAGTCCTACCCCCGTTAGGCGAGACATGTGAATCCGCGAATTTCTTGTTTCTAAAAGTATCAGTATGACTGTATGTTGATCCTTGTCGCAACTTATTTTGATTCGACTTTAAACATGGCTGCCATTGGCCATCTTTGTCTACATAGAGTTATATAATAAAAACTTTGTAGCTTTTACTACTCCTCTGAAACAACTTGACTGATTTTCATGAAACTTCAGTAGAGCTTCAAGGTTATTGACCTGTTGTTGCTGAATAAATTTACTTTCCCTTAAGGACTTTTAATAAAACCACCACAGAGTGCAACTCATGAAAAGGAAGCTCGGGATTGTTATTTAGGTAGTTTGATTTTCAGTCAAGGTCATTGCTGCTATTGGAAATTGGTTGCCACTCAATAACTTCAGTTTCCCTTGACGGATTTAAATAACAAAAAAAATCACCTCAAGGGAATTAAACAGAGATTGTTATTCGGGTTACGGTCACTGTTACTACAAATAAAATTTAGTTTCTACTGAATAAATTCACCTTCCCTTAAGGAATCTTCACGAAACTTCCCATAAATGAATCTCGGACTGATCGTAAAGTTCAAAAACACTGATGGCCGTTAAAGAGAGTTTAATAATTCCTTTGATCAGCCATCATGGCCATGAGAGGGCATCACGTTATTTGATGTTTTACGTGGCTCGATAACGCAATTAAATATATGGATAATATTGAGCACGGGGTCACAATTAGTTGAATGACTTCGAGAGGCGGAAAAGTGGGTGGCGTCTATCGCACACACAATTTGCTATGTATTTCTTAAGATTTCCATTCGCCAGTTTGGGTTACTCTTCGCCTATAAGTTAATACGAGCCTAGCAGTTTCAGTTGTGGTTTATTTGAAATAAAATATGTTTAATCTAAATTAAACTTTGCTGTTATTTTCTTTTGTACGCTCTGTGCTGTTGGAAACATCTCTGTAGTGTAAGGAAGCATGGTTTTCTTTCGAGAAAAGAGATCAGGTTCGAGTCCTGGCGGGGATCCCGGCACACTTACTGCCCATTACACAGTTATACTAGTGTCAAAACATATTCCCATAATATTTGAAATCAGACGAAACAAAAATAAACTTAAACTCATTCTTTTAATACAATTATTTTATAACATAATTGTCAAGCATTGATGTTATTCACCAATCTCTCCCAGAGGCCATTACATTGACCACTGTCAACGTCTAAGAAAGTAGTCTGCGATCACATGAGAATTTGTCACATGACCATAGCTAAAATATAAAAATAGCAACAGAACTTCAACACCGTCACACCACCAACTATCGGCCGTTGATTGACGTGTTAACAATCGAAAGAAACACACGACTTATTATCTTCATTTTGATATATAGTATAGGTTAGTACTTTAATTAAAGTAGGTTGTTAAGATCTATGTGATATTGGAAAGTGCTGGTTAGCAAGTCGCTGTACTGTTACGCTATGGGGACGATTTGGTGGTGCCTATTTTAAAGTTTTGACGGTGGAGTGATATGCCAAAGTACAAACCTTTATTCTACCGCAATATAATCATGAGCATAATTTACTGTATATTTAAAATATTGAAGCCGAAAATTATTTTCTTTGTAATATAAGCATTCCATATGAAGTTCATTCATAATAATATTAGTGTCATCAAGAAATTTTGCATTTCCACCGTTTTTTATCGTTTGCCAAGATTCTTGGTATTTAGTGAGATGTTGACAGAGATGTATGTGTATGCAAGGAACGTCAAAGCTGGATAGAGATTGGTTATTCACAGGAATTCCATTAGGCCCTCCCTGCAGATCAACTACTTGCACGTCATCTACATGTAGTCCGTACTTCCTATGGTATGACATATGTGTTATACCTTTTCTTGTTATATATGATGGTGCTCCATTAGATATAGTTAGTAAGTTCAAATATTTAGGTATAGTCTTTTCTACTGGAGGGTCTTCAGCAAAAGCACAAACTTCTCTTGCTGGTCAAGCGCAAAAAGCCATTTTTAAAATGAAAAAGAATTTATACAAATTTACATTTATATCCCCAAAGCATAAATTAGATCTGTTTGATAAATTGATAACTCCAATTTCAAACTATGGATGTGAAGTGTGGGGATTTATGCAAGCTATATCAATTGAACGAGTGCATTAACAGTTTTGTAAACCAATTTGGGTGTTAAGAGACAACTCAAAATGATTTCATATATGGCGAACTTGGCAGAACGTCATTTATTACAAGAAGTTATTATATAATAATTAAATATTGGTTAAAAATCATGAGTGTACATGATCGTAAATATGTGAAAATTGTTTATAACATGCTGCTTAATGACTGTGAAATATATCCTCAGAAAATAAACTGGGTTTCCCAGTTGAAACACTTATTGTCCTCGCTTGGGTTTTATGATGCATGGTTACAACAAAGTGTTGGTAACGATAATATGTTTCTTGCAATATCAAATCAAAGGTTAAATGACAATTTTGTTCAGAATTGTTATAGTCGATTAGAAAATTCCACTAGAGCAGTCTTTTATATAAACATTGCAAAGTTTCAGTTTCAATCATATCTAGATAATATAAATATATTTTCAAAATGTGTCAAGCACTAACTAAATTACGGGTGTCATCTCATAGACTGCAAATTGAAGCCGGAAGGTGGGTTTAAACCAAATAGAATTCCTGTAAACGATAGAATATGTGTATTTAGTAATAAACTTGAAGATGAATTCCATTTTGTGTTGGAATGCCAAACATACATAATGTTAAGGAAGCAATATATTCCTAAATATATTTATAAGAGACCAAATATGATCAAGTTTCTGGAATTACTAAACTCACAAAATAAGATATATATTCGCAAACTGTGTACCTTTGTTTTAAAAGCATTTAAGTTACGAAACGAAACACTATACAGAAATTAGCTATTTCTAAATATAATGTATGTAATATATGTGTTAGGGAAATTGTGATGAATTGTGATGAATTGTAATTTATTTATGCAAGGAAGTGTTATGTAAACGCCTTCTCATTGTATCAGCTCAGTTAAGATAAACTGCATATTTGGACATTATTGTTTGTAATAACTACACTGCTGCCATGCTTTGTAATTGTATTTTGTATCCTCATGGGCTTTTAAGCCTATTGGAAATTGGAAATAAAGATCTATCTATCTATCTATTAAATGTACGCGCAACATTAGTTACAATAGGATGTGTGTATGTTAAATATACAATAAACTTCTTTGTTTGTTGTTTCTAAAAACATAATATAATCTTTATTACCAAATGATGTTTAAAAATTTAACTTTTGCATTAATTGTGATCCGCTGACTTTGTTCGGGGCGATTTTATTTATTTCGTGACGTAGGTTGTGATTCCTATAACAAAGTAAAGTTGATCAATCAGCGGGTGATGACAGTTTTTTGTTCAGACCTCGTTTTGATGTCACAAATTTTAAAGAAGCTTTACTCCAGACTATCGTATGCACTTCTTTGAGAGAAATCTCGCAAGAGGTCAGGATGTTTGGGACAAGTTTCATTTTTCACTGCCGGAACTACTTTTTTTCACTATCAAAAACAATTTATTGTTTTATTTGTTAAAAAATAACTGCAAATGGTCTAACTAAGAAAACGAGCTACAGTTTTTAAAACTTGTCTAGTATTTCATAATTGTTGTGAGTTGGTCAGAAAGTTGCTATAAAGGTTATGTCATTGGATTGGATATAACTTTACTAACAAAATGAGTTGTAGATTATTGAAGTCGGTTAAGTAGTTTAGAAGTTATGGGGGAATAAAAACAACAATTTTATCATACCAAGACAATGACGTCGTTGCAGTACCCTTTGATTATAAAGCATAAAACAAAAACAAAACGTGTTGTTTTGTCGTGAATAACAGATTTGATTTCAATGTATATGAAGTTTAATCACTTTGAGATGAAATAAAATATGTTATTCACTCCAAAACAACAAATATCCTCTATATAAACGATTATTACAGATTTTTATGGTGTGATAATTGAAGCAAACTGTTAATTTTTTTATATCTGCCAGGAAATTTGAAACCCGCACCGTGCCATATTTACATCAACATATTTATTTTGTGAGCGGTTTTCTTTCAAACAGCGTGGTACTTTGATATTTCTAATACAGTTCCAGTGGGAATTGGAGGCGTGATATTTTGCGATAACAAGTTACCATTGAGTGCAGTAATAAGTAAGGCAATTTCACTTTATATGAGTTTGTTTTTCGCAGTTCGTTATCCTACTTGTATCTTGTCAGAGTACTCAAATGCCAAATTGTCGGAAACAGTCAGATTTATTCTGTAGTAGTTTCGTATAATATTTTTTGAATATTTTATAAACTGTTGCCTTATATAAGGCTCGAACCTTGAACCTTGAACCTTCAATTCAGTTGACACTATAGACGCTCCAATCGACTGTGACTGTCTGTTTGTTGCGATATTAAATATTAAATAATAAATGCCACAATCTGCAATCTGATTGGTTACGATAATTTGGCATGTGAGCGATCTCTTGTTATCAATTAACAGCAATCGTTCAGTCATATCACAAATGTTTCTACTTTTAGCAGTAAGCTCCATGGTCAACATGGGCCGATCAGTCCTATCATTACTCTTATACCATTTTTATGACGTTTTTGGTGTGACTCGGCCGGGGATAAAAACCAAGACCTCCCGCATGCGAGGCGGATACAGTTCTACCAGGCCATTGTACTAGTACGACGAGTTTATAACCATAGGATTACCATGTGAAGAGTGTCCAGGCAATACCAACCTGTTTACCAACATAAGCGCTTGGGAGTGTAGCCAGTTTTGATATTCTTTATTCATCGATTAAGCCTATAATATACCAATGAAGTCACACTTAGTACAATAAATAATTTTAACAATTGTTTTACAAAGGAATGTGCAAACAAAAAAGTGCGTTTGAGAGCAGTCGCGATAAAACTATTTTATATATTAGTGTATTTCTTACACAGTTGTGATCTGAAAATAGGAAGGAAATTGTATTTCATTCACTAAATCGCCATCTGCAATGACTCTGTCTGTGGTATGATTGCATCAGGTGATTAGTTTAAATGATGATCGTCAGATTGTCAAGATCACTAACGGCCAGCTGTGTCAGGTCAGTAATGACCAGCTGTGTCACTAACGGCCAACTATGTCTGGTCACTAACGGTTAGATGAGATATTTTAGACCAACTATCTATTATAACGATTTCGTTATGACAGAACTCTTATTAGTACCCATTGTGCTTCTAGAAAAGAAGCTAAACAAACTTATTGTTAGTGTATTTAAGTTCTGAATATTGTTAGATCCCCATTAAGTTATGTTGTCTGCTTTTTAATTTAGTCTTTTGACTGTTGCGTGTGATACCCAGGCTTCAAAACCTCGGTTCCCAAGTAAATTAAATTTCATTAAGTTTATTTCTCCTATTGTTTCCTCGTTAAGAGCAAAGCATTTTGTTTGAAATTGGGACCATACGCCAGTGGCAATGGAATGGTAAGAAAATACCCCATAGAAGGTTTCACCGTCACCGTCATATGCATACCGTCTTTGAGATGGCTCAAATTCTCGTACTATTCACAATTGATATATTGAGTTCTGCTCCACTCGGGACTAGAGGGCGAGAACGGTATCAATAATTGTTCACTGCCGTTCATGAACAGTCTCCGTCAAACCCAGACTGCAGTATATGTTGTATTTATTGTGTTCGGCGATTTTCAATTTCTCCTTTCATTCCCATTTGTGTTTAACAGGCAGTATACTTTATATAAAAATCACCTTAGGCCATCATCTAGTACGTCTAACATTGTTTAAGTATCCTATTGGTAGTACGGGAGAAGAACGAGGACTTATCGAACGGACGCTTGCTTTTAAATGTGGTAATGGCTGTAGCCCTATTGTCATCATTTTATGTATGTGATGTCATGTCGTATTGTTGTACTTCAAACTACCCATCATGAACAGACTCAATAAAAACGTTTATGCTACTTTTATCTCTTGTTGTGTTTGTTGCTTCCAAGGGATCCACTTTTCAGTATTTATTGCCTTTTATTCATCTTATAGTTTTTTATTGTTGTTTCTGTGCGTGTTTATGGTTGACTGTGGTCATTAAATGCTACATTTTCTGTTCGACTTTTATATCTATGTTTAAAGATGGTAAACAATCACCGGATCTACTTCAGCTGTAAGTGCTTCAGCACAAATAAAAAGTGTATCCGCCAAGAAATAACATCGATATTTAAAGTAGATATAAGAGTCGAACAGGAAGTGAAGCATTCAAGGACTACAGTCAACCGAAAACATGCACACACACAAACAGTAATTACAAAGATAAAGAAAACGCAAAATATCTCATCCCAAACATTAAAAGGTTGACAATAGGGCTACCGCCTTGGAACGATCAATGGCAAAAGAAAAGCCGCTTGGCGTTTAAAACAGGTTCTAGGTTGCACCAAACCTCACTCTTATCCTACTGTCATTCCAATAAAACGGGACAGTGTAAACAAATATATCTCGCCAGATTATTACTATTAAGGCAATAAAGTAACATTTGTGTCAAACTGGCGTGCTTTGTGACGTCACAGTGTAGCGCTTAAATACTAACTGGTTTTTAAACATACATATGATACCAAGTTACCATTTTAGATACAAACGACACCCTAGTCGTTTCCTGTTTGTTAAATAATTATATCTTCTGGCGGCAATAGTGGAACATACTCATAGATGTATATGTCTGTGACGCTTTGCAAATATCCACGCATTGCAAATATCCGCTTAGTGTTGGTAATAACAAAAAAAACAATTGAACGGACTGCTATCTAACGGAGATTCTCTATCACACAGATGTTCTTGGTATTCGACAGTAGTCTATAACTACAACGTTATTGATGAAACATATAAAAACACAAAATAGAGGTAATGATCTGTAACCTAAATTGCTGCACATATTTCTCAAAGCTTTTATAAACTTGAAAATAGTATCTATCCATGTTTACTGAGTTTTGCTGGAAGAATAAGTATATCTAAATTTATAATAAGATTCCACTAAAATAAATAAGACATTCAGCAGATAACCAAAGTAATACCATAACATAACCAAATTATATTCAGCATTAAACCATTACAATACTTTATAGCCTACAAAATACATAATACAATCTTTCTCCCATTCATGGTGACATATTGCAAATAAATATAAATATCAAATGTTCAATAGTCTTTCTACCATTCGTGGTGACATATTGCAAATAAATCTAAATATCAAATGTTCATTTCAATTCTTCTCAAAGAGGAATGCAATTATTATATATTTTCGGACAATAGTCATCTGTCAATCATTTATCCATTTTAACAGGTCAAACCAATAATATACCTCCGACAAACAATAGCACGTGCAACAGAAGAACAAAGCACGTGCAACTGTATTATAATATAACCTGTTGTCAATATACTCCGACATCAACAATAGCAGTGCAGCAGCAGCTGAAGCTTTTCACGCGCACACATCGCATAACTCTCCTTTGTATTTCAAGGGTTTTGACACGAAGTAGTCCCAATTTGCACTCACGTGCAATTACGCGGAAATTGCAGTTGTCTTTTAAAAAATGTTAGCTTAAGCCAATTTTGAATGCAAAAACAACACAGACAATGAATAAAGTCAGTTTATACGTTAAACATCCCCATAGAATTCGTTTTGACTACTGTTGGCATATTTTGCATAGCCTAAATCGTTGTTCAAATGTGAAGATCGGAAATTTTGAGTTTTTTGAAACTGCAAAATCGCCGATTTCTCAAAACGGTCACAAAAAATGTGGTCACCAATTTGGCATAAATTAACAGGAATGATAGATCAGTACCTCTACTACCGTTCCTGAAAATTTCTGCAAAATTCATGACTACCCATTTTTTGAGACCGTTTTGAAAGATGGTCACCCTTTTTTGTCACTCAAAACACGCATTATTCAAAATGGCGGCTACAAGCTAAATAAGCAAAACTGAAAATCAATAACAGAAACGTAAAACATGAATATTTTCTACTCCCGGACATAGTTATTTCCTGCCCTTAATAAAATGTCAGTTAGTCAACCTTTAAACACTTTTTCTGCCTTTCCTTTAGCATGTTTACGGAAAAAAATCAGCCGCTCTGGGCGCTTATTAAAAATCGCAACTATACTGCAGGCCAAGTCGTGTTGTGTTGATTTACGGTTGAATAAACTGTGGATAATTGCAAGTAAATACTTCACAATTCCAGGATTTAATGAGCAAAAAGACGCACCTATTCCTGTGTTAACTATTGTTATGGTTGAATGATGGAACAAATACTTGTACAACAGCTACTAAAAATACTGTCAACTTGAGTACTCAATCCCGAGTCAAGGTCATGTCATGTAGACCACATGAGTCACGTTCGCCTCGATTAGGGACAACGACAACTTTGGTGGTGAGACATGAAGAAAAACAAGGATGAAAGGTATGTACAGTACTCGGTACTGACCCATAAATGTGTTTTATTTCGTGCATGTTCATGTTTAGTGTCTCCGTTAAAATTTAATAATAATATAGCACTGATGTATTATTTCTATGATGAGACCCACCCAGTGGGATCTATATGACCCAATGTTCCCCAAAAATAGTTTGCTTTGTTCTCCAAAAATATTTTCCGTTTAATTATATTATGTTCCCTTGTTCCCCAAAAATATTACCAATAACAGACAATGTTCCATTGTTCCCCAAAAATAAATGGCCTTGTCCCCAAACACCCTGTATGACCGCAAAGCAGAAATGCACCGGTGCCACCTCCCCTTCATCCACCACACCCCTGGGACCCTCCCCACCCTAAGAATTGGTGCCCTTGCACCACCACCCCCTCCCCACCCACATAATCAGTGCCCTTGCACCCCCCTTCCCTTCCCTTACCCAAACACCCTCTATGTTGCATATAGTACAGCAGTATAGTTAAGGATTTCCACATCTACTGTACATGTATAAAAACAACAATTGATTTTTCTTTCAGGGATCTTTGCAGATGTTGCCACCTTCTGTCAAGTGGCATCTCCGAGTTCCAGCTCTGAGACTAAGCCTAGCCCTGGGTATTTAAGGCTAAAGCTATAAACTTTTAATAATTTGACCCATGTGATATAGGTTAATTAAGCTAATAATATGGCACTATTTCGAGCCACCCCAAAGAGTGGAATTCAAAAAATGTACCTAAGCTACTTGATCTATCTTACTAGCAAATGTTAACATTTGGAGCAGCCCCAAATTCGGGAATACATTTCTATGGTTCTTTAACGTGGTTTTTATAAATGAAGATGTTAATAAGCTTGATAAGCTTGAGAAAGATTAAATTTATTTGAGTGGCAGAACCTGATTTGTACAGATTTTTTTATTATTCTCATTAAAGTATCCATCCCGCCAACAACAATCAAATTTTATAAACATTATGACTGTACACTGTTTCTAAACCTACTTATGACAAAGTATACACAGTATAAACGGCTTTAAACAGCCGGACCAAACCTCAGAACTGGAGTGTCGAATGAAGAGTTACCATCATTTTACGGATATTCAATCACGGGTATTCTAAGAACCTATTAATAAACCTATACTTTTAATCGGCACATATACATTGTTATATGACCTGGACACCTGGATAGAGTTTCGATAAATGATTTTCTAGTGTAATTTTGTAGTTATTTGGCGGGATAGCTACAAAGAGGAGTGATAAGGGAGTCGGGTCAGGTTACAAAAACACAATTTTTTTTTGCCTGACTATAAGATAATAAGTATAATTGCCCCAGCTCATTGGATACTTTACTGTTGTTGTTTTTTTGTTGAGATATTGTGAAATATTATCACATAAAACAATGGAAACACGATGAAACAACATGAAAGTTTCTCTGTGATGTTGTCAGTTTACAACGATATTATTAAAGACCGCCCGAGTTGAATTACAAATAATAGGACACTTTAAAGGGACATATGGCAATCTTGAAGATTTTGTCGAACATTAGTATCACAGTTTTAGTCCAGTATCAATTTCACTTTAAAACTGCTTGCATATAATTAAAAAAAAATTAGATGTGTTATTTGTCTTCGTTATTCTACCATAGGTTTAAATAATTATGATTGGTGCAATAGTATCAGCAATTAGTAATAATATATAAATTATACAGTTATACTATAATTATAGAGAATAATATACAGGCATTTCATATCTCATCCTTTCCGTCGATGTGTTCTTGGGAAAGACACTTTGCCTTAGCCTCGTCCTTCGGATGGGGACGTAAACCGGGCGGTCCCGTGTATCGGTCTATCCTCCGAGCATGTTAAAGAACAATAGGAATCTATTCGATAATAAGAGTAGGGCATGGTACCAGGATTCCTATGTATCCTTCTCCTCTCTCTGGGGCGGCTCTAAATAACCTCTTCTGTGCTGATGAGCCGTTAAACAACATTCAATCCATATTTCATCCTGTATTGCCCTGAGAGGCCAATATCTTCCGAGAGCTTATATGTATAACATTAAAAAATTATATACCGGTACTTCAAAATATTTTGTTGATTTTAGCAGGGATGGGAGAATAATGATTAAATATTTATTTCTCGGCGGATATAATTTAGCTGATCTGCCATGATCGAGTGCGGATTTATTAAATGAGTTGGCAAAAATATACAATGCGCGGCTTGGAGAGCATCAAATAATGTTTGCTGAAGAGTTTAGAAAATATTAGATGATGTTGTGAGATTCTATTTATCACACAAAACCCATACAAGTTGATGGTAAAACGTTCACATGTCTCTGTGATGTCAATTTACCTATATATTTATTAATACCGGATTTACTCTATTAGAAGCGCCTCCCCTAAGAGAAGCGTCCCCACCTGTTTTAAGAAACCTTACCGTCTTCAAAAATTTAAAGTTCCTAAAAAACACACACTGTTTTTACCGCTAATGGATTTGATTAAATTAAAACGTCCTAAAGACACACTGTTTTTATCGCTAATGGATTTGATTACGGGAGTTTTTTACCTTCGACACCAGTATGGTATATGACATAAACCTTAAAGCGCTATCATCATCAATACAAATTACCGCTTTTATTTATCTCGTTCCTTTCAATTTACTATTTAGTTTATCTTTTATTATTATTTAATTCATACGCAACCAACCCGTTTTGTAATCGTCAAGTTTGATGGAAATGTGTATCATATAGATGCAGAGTGATGACAATAATATACTCAGTACATTGTCAGGTTTAGGTTTAGTCCATACCGGTGTAACAGTAAAAGATCTCCATACAGTAATTCTATAAGGAAACAGTCGGGAAAGGAGGTGAAATATATTGAAAAATGTATCATAATAGTAGCGCCCCCCTTCGCACTTTGCATAGCGCCCGGGAGCTACTGTTAGAGGAAATACGGTATATACGACAGCCCAAGATAAATTCCCTTGAAAAATACCAGGACACTCTGTTGATTCATATGAAATTCCATGCATATATCATATGGCTTATATATTTTGCACCGCCATCCTTTTTAACAACTTGTTTTGTTCATTTCAGAGACACATCATCTGGTTTCCAGATGACCTTCGTTCTTCAAATACCAATGCGACTCTGAAAGACGTGGATTTAACCAAAAAAGTTGACTATACTGTGATCGCAAGATTCTAAACTCCAGGAAATATATTAATTTAATTAGGCCAAATCAGAAATGCGGTTAATTTTTCTTCGGCCGTATGCATTACAGTGTATACTTGTTACTGCGTATCCCGCGTGTTCGCCTGATCATGATGGTGATCATGATTTTGACTTCAATCCCGAGGACTGAGCAGACATTATATTTTTTTAAAGAACCAAAATGAACATAATTATACCTAACAGAGACTATATAATGTGTAAAGCTGTTAAAAACACCAAATGTATATATACAATGTCATACTGCTCACATTCAAAAAAACTTTTGGTGTTTTACATCATTTTAACACATTTGAGGCCGTATATGACATTTATTTTTTTGTTGTCAGTATGAAGTAAATTTCATTATTGTAGTATTTAATAGATGTTTAGTTTATAAATATAATATAAATAAAATATTGCATTATTTATTCTTTGGTTCAGTTGGATCTATGTAAAAAAAAAGTTTCCATTTGCGTAGTCATGTATCTGAAACTGAAAAACTGCCTTTTGGGAACACAAGGTCATTTTAATCTATTTATTGTTTATTCCAGCTTTTGAAATAGATATTTTGTAAATAAAGTGACACATGGGCCGATGATGGCAATCTTGAAGTGTACATCAAGCACTGAAATTAGCATCTCGAAACATGTTTTGCTGTACTTAGCGGTACTCGTCTGATAAAGCAAATGTCACTGGTCTAGCCTGGTCAAGTAAAATTCATCGGGTTGAAGAGTGCATAAAAAATATCCGCATGACGGATATATTTATATGAGAACAACACTTATTTTTGTGTCAACTGCTTAGGATGGCAGACACTTATCGATCACTTTGTCCGTCGTCGTCCGTCAGTCATGCTTTAACCTGCAACCTAACCTTGGCCATCAATAGAAAAGTATTTTTATTATGTTCATGAAACTTCACACACATCTTCATCTCAATGAATGTTGTTACACATGTGCAATACCTCTGACTTTCATTTTAGCAGAGTTATGCCCTATTTATCAGCCTAACCTGCAACCTAACCTTGGAAATAAGCAAACAGCACTGTCAGCAGGAGAAGCAAGTGTTCATGGATGATGGAACACACTTATAGTTCAAGGTCGACTTAGTGACCGCTTCCCACTAATTACAGTCTGGAAACTGATATTTCCGTGTCTATACTAGTTTGACTCATTAAGCCGTTATATTTGTTTTGTCAAGTGTCGGTTTAGTGCACTGTGCGGTGCACTTAAAAGCGCAGGATCCGGGTTCAAGACTCAACGGCGCCACTGAGTTTCATCAGTGTGTTCGTCATTTACAATTAGCCTCGTCCATCATAAGCGGACATAAATCCTCCTATCCGAAGTTTATATATTGAAGTGACTTTTCTCCGAGCATGTTTAATAAGGAAAAGTAGGAGTAGGGCGGTTTCCCAGATTCCAGCGAGACACCTACCCTGACCAGATCCGCCTTTTTTTTCTTTTTATTGGTGGGGTGGGTGATGGTGGTGGTGAGGGGCCGGTGAGGGATAACCAAATAAATTGGACTGCAGCTTTGTTTTAGTATTTTGATGTTAAATGTGCTGCATAATATGGTGATGCTCGCCAATAAAATAAATAAATAAAAAAACATTAACACACCAGCGGGTGGCCAGTTGAGTTCCATAATTTCAGATTGGCCATCAAAATGCACAACGAGAAGTTGAACAGAGGTCAACCTTTTTAAATATAGGCTACAGACTACTTTTCAGACTTTAGTGTGAGCGCCTTCACCGAATACCGAATACGCACCTGTAGACGTTCAATGACTGACACTCGTTATATTTTTTGACCGACAGTGCAGAGTCGAAAATTTTAGCGTGTAAATACCATGATGCTCGTAACATGTAGTTCACGTCATGTACTGTTGAAGCTTAAACAACATATTTTTAGCATCTCCTTATATTTCATTAGAAAAGAACACAAGTGTTACCATTTTAAACGCATTTTAACAATGGCATATCTTACGAGTTATTTCCCCTCACTTCGAAATTTTAAATTGGTGAGTCTCGCAATTTCTCGCGCAGTAAAGCTTCTAAAAGTCAATACCGCTGAAAATGAGGAAACTTAAAGGGGAACTGACATGTTTCATCATGTAAACTTGTTACAATCTTCCAGATTACGCGTTTAAATAAAAAGAAAATGGCGGCCGTTTCACTTTTTTTTTACGTTGACGGAAAATGACGTACTACTTTCCGTTGTCATGTGTTGCTATGATAAGTGGACGGCGGAGCTAAATAACCACTCTGCTTCCCACCTGTAGGGCGGAGATAACTCAATACTGGGGCATGCAATTTTTCAGTTGAGAGAAGATTGAGCATCCAATAACGCGTTGCATAAAACCTTATATACGGGAATCAGTTGATCTTATCATTTCAGGAATTCTATCTATGGCTACACATATGGACTGAACCTGATTTCAGAAGTAGTATCATCTGTAAGCAGAATAAGAAGGTTAAAGACTTTTTTCTGAAACAATTTTAAACCCATTTCACATTCCAGGGATACATTACGCATGCAATCCATTTCAGATAATACATATATGTCATAAATAGCCAGCCTCAAACGACTTGTCGTAGCCTAGACCTAATTTTAAATACAAATGTAATTCAAGAATTATTTTGCGACAAGGTCTATCACAATCTGACTAATGTGGTGCCATGATTTTCAAACTTCGTGATCCTTGGTCATAATCACTTTCATATAAGCTTTATTAAACATGTTAAAAAGTTTATCAAAATAGCTTATGACCCTATCATTTTGCAACGAACTGCATGTTTTGTGGTTGACCAATTTATTGTTTGCCACTATGCTTACCTCTTTGATTGTGCAATGACCTTTACCTAAGTCCTCAAAGGACGGTTAAACTTGTGTTGCTATGCCCTTAATGGTGTGTTTTCTTGTTGATCTGACTTCTGCCAAGTTACTGAGTACTTGTGGCTGTCTTTGCTTTCGTTTTTATATATTCATATATCCGTTATCATCTATGTATTATACTCATATAGCTTAGTAATGCTGACTTGTTCGGTAGATAATATAACTTGGCAATGATTCTTTAGTTACACTGTCCCGTCTAAATGGGATGAAAAGAGGATGACAAAGGGATACGAGTGAGGTTTGGTGCACACCAGAACCCCAGGGGTCCTTTTGCCACTGACCATTCAAAGGCGGTACCCTATTGTCACCCCGTTTATGTTTGTGACGTTACATGACTTGCTTTTTATTTGACATTGTAATGATTGTCTGTGTTAATGCGTATTTTTGGTGTACTGTGTTCTGTGAAGTCTACATTTTCGATGCAATAAGAAAACACAATGTTCTCAGTTAACAACAGTTCGGTGTAGTTTATGCACACATACAGAATAAAAACCTAAGGATATGTCAATGCAATGTAAATTCATGAACGCTTTAATATATAAATATTCAAAAAATCAGTTGAATACTGTAAAATTAAAGTGGACCATTATTTTTAACTAATTGCTTAGCGTGACTAGTCATAATCAGAATTGTCTCCAGTAGTGGATATTCGTGTAGTGTTAACAGTTACCGAAATGGACGAATAAGTAGGTAGCATAATGCGCGTTACACAATGATCTATGCTGGATCAATGTGTATGCAGTTGATAGCATCAAATATTATGATTTCGTTGGGATTTTGTTTAGAATAAAGAACAACAACAATAACACAAAATCATCAAATAAAATGGATCAAATAAGATATAACTGCCGAATAGGAAATAAAGCAATAAGGAACAACACTGAACCAACAACAAACCTCCAAACAAACAGTTACAAGGAAAAATAAATGGAAATATTATTTGATATTGCAAGCATAAAATATCTGGCAATTTCCAAATTTCTCCTTTCATACTGTTTACGTCAAATGATGGTAGTTTTTGTTCATTCACGCAAACACCATTACAGTACATTTCTTACACTGCATTTAATTAGATAACAATAAAATTGTCAGGAAAATAATTCGTCTAGTTTAATCACATATTAATGGCATGCAGATGTATCACACTTTTTACACATATTTGAAATGTATCGAGCAGCACTGCATGATCCATTTAACTTTTTAATTATCTGAGCTCAAATACGGATCGAGCAAAGTTGTCGTTCGGACTTTGAATTCGCATCAACCGTGTTCGTTATATCGAGATTCGACATTAGATTTGTATTACTTACTGTCACAGTTATATTACTTACTGTTGATTATATTGGACCAATAATATATTAAAATAAGTATAAAAAAGAATATGAGACTGAACCTTTGGAAACGGCTGAACACGACACATACGACATATTGCAGTCTCGGTTTGATTGAGACTGTTCATGAACGGTAGTGAAATATGCTAGCTACCGCTCACGCCCTCTAGCCCCGGGTTGAGCAGAACTCAATATTCATAACATCAATGGTACATAATTTTAACCATCAAATGCAGCTTTCACAGAACACTGTAAACCCAAAAACACGCAAAGAGACAAACATGAATGGCAATGTTAATAAAAAAAAAAGGAATATGACGTCACAAATACCAAAAGGGCTGACAATAGTTAAAACATGTTAAATAATGAAGAATGAATGAATGAATGGTGTTTTACGGCACGTCGGCAAATAAATAGGTCATATTGTGCGCAAAAACCGACGAAAGATGAAGAAATTAAATAGTAATTAAAAATTAATGTAAATATATAAAGATAAAACTATTAAAAAATAAGGAATGATATTGTAGTATTACAAACTATACACTACTCAACTTTTATAATCGGTCGCTTTTCAAAAAAACATATATTTTTTAACAATTCAAATTTTTATTTGCAATTTTAACTGCCGTCGTTTAACAAATATCGCTAGCGATTTATAAAACTTAATCTGCATTTACTGGACTAAAACCTTGTTGATAAACTTAATAAAATATTGGTATGTGTTTCGGTGATTTTCAGTTTTTAGTATTCGTGTTATTTTCAAAAAAAACTGACTAACAGATTATAAAAGTTGAGTAGTGTATATGTAAATCAACAAATGCCCGTCAACGGGTATATAAACAAGTAAATATATATAAGAACACATTATAATGATTTATATAGTCTGATTTCTTGTAGGAAATATAAAACAAGACTAAAATCTATAGTATCAAATAACTCTTTCATAGTGTATTAACATTGTAGTACCTTTGACGCATATGATCAAAGTCTACACATTCCAACAAGATGTGTTTGACCGTTAACGGTGCAAAGCAGGGTATGCATTCTGGTAATTGCTCAGCTTGTAATAAATATGAATGAGTATAACGTGTGTGCCCTATCCTGCACCGGTCTAGAATAACTTCTTCTCTACAAATGGGTCTACCAGAAGAACGTCATTCTCCAAGTAACGGTTTAATTGAATGAAGTTTATTGTTAACTAACAAATCCCAAGCGGCTTGCCAAATGTTGCGAAAAAATGTGTTAATACAACTTTTAAAATCAGTATAAGATAATTTAGCATTTGATGTATGTAAACCTTATGCTGCTTTAGCAGCAATATCAGCTCTATCATTACCACGTATTTATACATGGCTTGGAAGCCAGCAGAAAATAATAACATTATCAACTATAAGATAATTGTACTTTTCTAAAAGCTTAATCACAACTGGGTTATCATGTTTCATATTAGCCAGTGCTTGAAGAGATGAAAGGGAATCAGAAAATATTACAAAATGGTCATCATCAGATTCCTGAATATAATTTAAGGCAAGTTCAATTGCCTTAAGTTCAGCTGATAGATATAGGCATTGTCAGGCAGGCGGCTTTTTATGCTGTGTTTGTGAACAACAGCTGCTGCAGCTACCTTATCTCCATCTTTAGAACCATCTGTGTATATATGTTGAAAATTACTGTATTTCGATTGAATTTCATTAAATTTTCTTTGAAAGACAGTAGGGTCTGTACTGGATTTGTTACTATTACAAAGATCAAAAATAATTGTTGGTGTTTCCAAAGTCCATGGTGGAATTTGTGGTACTTTGTACTTGGTAATCAAATCTAGGTCGATTTCAGTGTCTCCTAATTTTGGTTTAATACGAAGACCAAATGGTCGAATGGCCTTCGGTTTTCGATTAAAAAGGTTCATAACTAGAATTAAAAATATTATCGAAAGATGGGTTTGAAGGGTTAGATTTTAATTTAATGGCATTTTGAAGGGCTAATTTGTCCCATCTATGAGGCAGTGATGGTTCATTAGCTTCAACATATAGACTTTCGGTTGGTGATGTACGAAAGGCACCTAAGGCGAGTCGTAATCCTTGAGTATGTATAGGATCGAGCATCTGCAACTATGATTTGCGAGTCGATCCATATACTATTGAGCCGTAATCCAGCTTGGATCTGATAAGAGATCTGTAAAGTTGTAAAAGTACTTTACGATCTGCTCCCCAATTAGTGTTTGCAACAACTTAAGTAAATTAAGAGCTTTAAGGCACTTGACCTTCAAGTATTTAAGGTGTGGTATAAACGTTAATTTACGGTCGAAAATAAGACCAAGGAATTTTGTCTCATCCACTACTGGTATTGGTGACTCATCCAGTGTTAGATAAGGGTCTTCATGATGTTTACGTAGTTGCAAAAGTGCATACAATTAGTTTTGTCTGTTGTGCCTCTTTGGCGTCGGAATCCACTTTGATACTTTGTTATCAGCTTGTTGGATTCCAGGTATCAAACGAGTCTCTCATTAACCATTCGTTCCGTGGTTTTAAATGTACAACTCGTTAAAGCAATAGGGTGATAAGTTATTGTGTCCGTATGATCCTTTCCAGGTTTGGGGACTGGATTAACGATTGCTTCCCGCCAAGATTCGGGGAAGTTTCTTGTCACCCAAACCTTATTAAATATATCAAGAAGTGTAGAGAGACAGGTTTCGGGTAAATGTTTAAATAATTGATAATGGATATCATCAGGACAGCTGATGTATCATAAGCCTTTTAAAGGGATTCTCGAAGTTTTTTTAGAGTGAACAGTTTCTTGTATTTCTCCAAATCTTTCGACTTAAGGTTCAGCTTCTTCTGTTCTTTTAATTTCTTATTTTTTAGAAAATATTGTTGACAATTTTCAGAAGTAGAAGTTTCTGCCAAAGTGTTTGTAATACCTTTGACAGATGTAAGTTCTTCATTAGGAGTTTTAAAAGGATTTACACAACTAGAATTACCTTTACCGTTTATTTTCCGGACCATGTCCCACGTCTTCTTAAGCGATGAGCGAGAGTTCAGCCTAGAGACATATAATCTCCAGGATTTCCTCTTGCTATACTTAATAGTACGACTGTCTTTCGCACGAAAAATTAGTTTCATCGTACCATGGTTAATGTGGGCGTTTTGGATTTGCCGAGGTTTTTGGAATAGTTTGAGGGACCAATTGTGACTAATGGACGGGAACTTCTAAATAATGCTTGCGGGAACAAATTTGACTCATGGACTGGCATTTCCTAATAATGCTTGAGAGACCAAATGTGACTTATGTACGGGCACTTCCTAATAATACTTGAGGGACCAAACGGCCACTTCTAAATAATGCCTGAGAGACCAAATGCGATTTTATAGACGGACATTTTCTAAATAATGCTTGACGGACCAAATGTGACTTATGGACGGGCACTTCTAGATAATGCTTGAGGGACCAAATGTGACTTATGGACGGGCATTTCTAAATAATGCTTGAGGGACCAAATGTGATTTTATAGATTGGCAATTCTAAATAACGCTTGTGGGAGCAAATGTGACTTATGGACGGGCACTTCTAAATAATGCTTGCGGGAACAAATTTGACTCATGGACGGGCATTTCCTAATAATGCTTGAGAGACCAAATGTGACTTATGTACGGGCACTTCCTAATACTACTTGAGGGACCAAACGGCCACTTCTAAATAATGCCTGAGAGACCAAATGTGATTTTATAGACGGACATTTTCTAAATAATGCTTGACGGACCAAATGTGACTTATGGACGGGCACTTCTAGATAATGCTTGAGGGACCAAATGTGACTGATGGACGGGCATTTCTAAATAATGCTTGAGGGACCAAATGTGATTTTATAGATTGGCAATTCTAAATAACGCTTGTGGGAGCAAATGTGATTTATGGACGGGCACTTCTAAATAATGCTTGAGGGACCAAATGTGACTTATGGACGGGCACTTCTAAATAATCATTGAGGGACCAAATGCGACTTATGGACGGGCACTTCTTAATAATGCTTGAGGGACCAAATGTGACTTAAGAACGGGCACTTCTAAATAATGATTGAGGGACAAATGAGATTTCATAGACGGGCAGTTTCTAAATAATGCGTGAGGGACCAAATGTGACTTATGGACGGGCTCTTCTAAATAATGCTTGAGGGACCAAATGCGATCGCATTCAGCTTTATCATGAAGGGTTTTGGTAAAACGAGTAGTTGCGTCTTCGACATCCTCGAAAACGGAAGGCTTTAATTGTTCCTCACAAAGAGATTGAAACGTATTCCAATCAGCTTTGCGAAGTTTCCATCGTTGCGCTTTTTCGAGACGTGGAGGGCCGATATTTTCGAAAAGATAAGGGGAAGTGGTCACTTTCACATAGGTCGTGACCAACACTCCACGAAAAATCCATCAAGAGCGTTGGATCGCATATTGTTAAATCAATGGAAGAATGAGAGCCTGTTACTGGATGTTAGTAAGTATGTGATTTGTTATCATTTAAAAGGCACAAACTATTTTTGGCTAAGAAATCCTCAACTTTCTTGCCTTTATCGTTTATACCCTTACAACCCCAAATGTAGTTGTGTGCATTAAAGCTGATGGTAAAAAGGAAAACTTAACATTTTATTGAATTATATGCAAGCATGTTGGAAGTCAAAATCATACTGGATTAATAAATCGAGACGCTAATTTTAATACTAAATACCGTCTTCAAAAAAAAGAATATGATAATGGACCTTTGGAAACGGCCGAGCACGACACATACGAAATATTGCAGTCTCGGTTTGATTGAGACTATTCATGAGCGGTAGAGAAATATGCTAGCTACCGCTCACGCCCTCTAGCCCCGGGTTGAGCAGAACTCAATATTCATAAAATCAACAGCACAACATTTTAATCATCCCGAAGATGGCAAGCATATGGCGGTGGACACGGAGTGCTCAAGATGTGCTTGGATCCCTTTAAAATCCCTTGACTCGCCAGTATATCTAAGTAATCCCGGTCTTGACTCCCGGGCTTATTTATGCCGATTTTCGCTGACTATTTATCCAATGAATGCCTTAAATATCATAATAAATACTGAAAAGGTGATCTCTTTGAAGCAACAAATATAAACAAGAGAGAAAGTAGTAGACCCGGTTTTATTCATCCTGTTTATAAAACTTGGTTGTATTTCTTATTTATTCTAAATCTTGGCTCTATGACATTTTTTTCTTTGTGACTGGCTTTTATCATACTAATTTCGGTAGTTATACAGTTGAATTATTACATTGTGTACATCGCTTTGCAATATTACATTTCAATAAGTTAGCAAGTTAGTTTCTTCAAACAAATTACGCTTGGAATTCAGCAACAGCTTTATTCGATATATCAAGCGTTGGTAGTTTAGAAGAATGTTCGGAAGATTTTAAAACTGAGAAACAATTTGAGAGACGCGCTCTCGTGTATATAAGCATATATTCCTGTTTCCGACTGTTTGACAAGTTAAAAATGTTGAATAGATCTCCGTTTAAAGTATAAAGCAATTTAAGAAATTAAAAAGCAAACTTAAACTAACTTGGCAGCATTCCGTTTCAGATTTATTGGGATAACACTTCGTTAAGATTGGGATTTGATGCACCCAAGAGCTTGGTTTAAACGCCCCGTGACCTTTTAACCACTAATCGTTCCAAAACTGTACCCCTATTTTCAAACATTTTATGTTTGCATTGCTTTGCTATTATTTTCCTTGTTATTGTTATTTGTTTTGTATACGTGCATTTGGCTGACTATGTTCTTTGAATTATACGTTTCCTGTTCGACTATATTACCTACTTTTGATAATTATTCCCATACTATAAACTTTTGCAAACTCATGTGTTTTCATTAATGAGAAATAACAATAAAATTCTTATATCTCGTCTATAGCTTTGACAATTTAAATACCACCATAAACAAGGGTAGCAACCTACTTCACGCGCACGCTAAAACGGATCCGTTTACTTACACGGAAGTTCGATTCGGGAGCTGGTAAATGGAATTTTTATTAAGATTTACAAAACGTTTGGTAAATTTACAATGCCCACGCATGGATTAGAAGGCTTTTATTGAACCTTAAATAAACTGTAAACTCCCAACCGTTTATTAGTTTACTTCGATACAGTCGCATTTCCACCATAATGTAAACGGTACCCGGCTTTAAAATGAGAGGCTTTGTCAATTAACCAAATGTTTTTGTAAATCTTGGTAAAAATCCACGTACCAACTTCCGAATCGAGCTTCTGTGTATGTAAACGGATCTGTTTTAGCGAGTGGAAGTGACTTAGGTTGTTACCCTTGATAAAACAGCCACATACTGCCACATACAGCCACAATCAAAGCCAACCGATTACTCTCGAAATAGAAACCCAATGTCAACAGTTTCTTCTATGATTTAACGCAACACACTATTGCTAAATATTACCAATCCCAAGGAAACCACATGGTGCAATGATGTTCTATGATTTATAGTTTGTAGACAAATAACTCAATGTTATAAATTAAAGCTTTCAATACCACAGTACCTCTTATTAACTGACACATTCCACTTAAATAGAATGAGGCTTGTGGTAAGTGAACAAAATGAGATATAGGGTCCTATAGAAACCACACCGTCCGAACGCAATGGCATCGTAGGTCCGCACTGTACTGCAAACAAGGACTTGATAATACAATGAAAGAGACAAAAAACAAACAGTAAGGGTGGTGAAGACAGGGTTACCGATAAGCAATAAGGCCTACTGGTTAGCTTGAATCGATTTTATATGCACACAATCCTCGCTATTATCCTGTCTTCAGCGCCCAAATAGACACGACAATGTAAACAAAACTACATCCCATCAAAAGGAATTCTCTAACAATAAAGTCTACATCCAACAACACTATTATCTTATTATATATTATTTTGCATTTACTAAAATGCGCAGTGATTACATGCAATCTTCTTTTAATGGTCATAATTTTAAATGTTCACATTTATCAGGAATACAGACATAGACATAAAACCACTTTTGTCTTGTAATGTTGTTCTTACACATATAGCTTAAGTTACAAAATAAATAAAGGTTCTGCCGAGTATCCTAACTTTTTTATCTAACGAGTGCATTAAAGGCAATGATACTCAGTTACAAATGTAAGATTATATTTATGACATAACACACGTACGACGTCATAGTTTCACTTTGATGTTGTCAATTTACCTCGTATACGGCGGCAATTGACAAAAGAAATCATGACGTTGTTTTGTTGTTTTAATGACGTCAGCTAAGTTACGCGGCTGTAATGCGTTCGCCCTACAAATAATGCGACACCTTAAACTAAATTTTACGTTATTAACATGCATTTCATATAGTAAGATTTGAAATTTAAGGTGTCTTAACGTATCGTATGATACACCATGCAAACAATTGAGATTAAATGTACACAACCACACTAGTGTATAACGAGAAATAAGGCATGGCTTTATTACACTCCCAGAAACCATGTGATATGATAAACGATTATAAACGTTGTTACCGAGAAGAAAAGGACCCGATTACGTCAAACAAAATCAAGTTTATAACAAAGACGAATAATAACTTTACTTAAACTGAGAAGAGATATTTGCTTTTTGACCCATTGTGATGTACTAACCAAGAAACAACTATAAGCGAAGTTTGATAGGTTTATTGCATACAGTTTGTGAGAAAGTGTAGCGATGTAGTGCATACAGTTTCCGAGAAAGTGACCTTAACGCAAATGTTGAAGGTAAACATTATTTAAGTTGTCTGCCACTTGCTTGGAGGGTTAAGGTTACATCCACGTTTGCTTTGTGACGTTGCAATATACCACTCAATATACAACTAAAAGCACAGTTTGAAAGATATAGTGTATACAGTTTGTGAAAAAAGTGACGTAAACCCAAAAGTTGAAGGTAAAAATTATAAGGTTATCTGCCCTTTTCTTGGACGGTCATGGTCACAACCACATTTTCTTTGTCACGTTGCGATGTACCACCAAAGATACAACTATAAGCAAAGTTTGAAAGGTTTAGTGCATACAGTTTTTGAGAAAGTGACCTAAACGCAAAAACTTGATTGTTGACGCCTTCGCCTTCTTTGCCGTCGCCACCGTCGAAAAGGCGAGACAAAAATGCTTTTTATCATGCATAATGTACTGTTCTGCCTGATAGAGGGTTGAACTAACAACACGTTGACATCACAAACACAAACGTGTTGACAAACGGGCAGAGTCAAAATAGATCCAGGTTGTTTACATCAGCTTCTATGGTGCACCAAACCAATTCATCTAGACCCTTTATATCATAAAGGGAAACTAAATGCATGCTATATGGGAAGGTCAGAACATGAAACTAAAAGTAATGCGAACGTACCGGAATAAGTTGTCGCCTATATTTGAACGGCCACGATTATATTTCTCAGATTGAAAACGATTGAAGTGGTGAGAACTTTGTAAGTTTGTAAGTTTGCATAGTAGTGATATGGTGGAGTAGCGTGTTAGTTAAACAAAGTTTAGGAGTTACGTGATTCAGGGCATTAACTTTAATACCCCATCCAACCGCTACTCCAAGAAGCGAAAACAGGGTTGGCAGAGGTATGAAATAAAGCCTTAATTTCGGCTTAAAAATTTAACATATTGCAAAATTAATACATTTAATAGGTAATTTTAAACAGGTTATCGCATTTGTTCAGTAACAAATGTTTTTAAATGTGTTTTATTGTCGAAAAATATCCATTATACAATCTTTCTTATATAAGCTTTCCCATCGCTTAATCGAATTATTAATAAGGCGACCACGTAATGGTGAAGAACGAATACGATATGCAGTTGCTTGGGAAACATCCCCATATACGGAAGATAATTAATGATTTAAAAATTGCAATCATTTTTTATCGAGAGATGCATATCAAGAAAAGACTTGACAGCATCAGAAATATGCTTTAGCTCTGTTAAACTGAAGTTCTTTATAATATATATTGTTAACCATACTGAAAAGAGACAGGGAAATCTCACCCGAAGGGACGAGGCTCTGTCGAGTTCCTGGTTGCAATTCCGATCCCGAGGGTGAGATTCTTGCATATCATTGAGATTTTAACGTTGCCAATAACTAACGTTATTCACGTCATTATTGTTGCTATTTATCTCGACACTAGGGTGAGATGGAAATAACAAGCCCCGGTACAATGACGGATTTTTCTTGTCCGGTATGCAAGACTAAGCAAATGTAGCATTCAAGAACGGCAAACAACCACAAACACACTCAGAAACAAGAAACAACTATAAATATGAATAAAAGGCAAGATATGATATCACAAACATAAAAGGGTTGGCATAAAAGTGGCAAATAAAAGGCCGCTCAGGGTTTAAATCTGGTTATAGGCTGCAACAAACATATGACTACAGTCGGCATTATTAAATTATAGTACAACGACAATATGGTACTTTGTAGCAATACACCGGCTTCAAACGAAGTTCTGGCTATAGTGTTTAGCGACAAAAAGACAAATAGCACATAAAAGATAATGGAAACCTTAATAAAGTATCATTTTCTGATTAAATGTTTGAGTCGTTAGCTTCGGGAAGCTGATTATTTTGTATTTAACATTGGAGAACATTGGAGAGCATTAAATTATGTACCTTATATTAGTGGAATAGCACTACAAGAAGGCATCAACACTTTCTTTTGTTATCAACTATAATATATAAAAGACAATGTTTTGATTTTTGAGGCATGTCATTGGCCTAGGCTTAAAATAAAATCCGTTCAAACAGTGGGATATTAAAGTCAAAATAACATTTTAAACAGGTCGAAAAGGAAACATAAAAGAGGTTATTAAACTTCCAACATCTGATAAAAGTAGATATAAAAGTCGAACAGGAAATGTAGCGCATTCAACTCATCGAAACATACAACACTTACAAGGATAAATACGTTTGACTGCTGCGGTTTCTACAGGACTATTTTTCTCGTGTACCTATTTGCCAGCTTTATTATACTGAACAAAAAAAGAAACGTCCGCTGATGTTGATGCAGATTGCAAATCAGGAAAAATAAAGATCTAAGAATAATTAGACAGACCGCCAACAATAGTCCAAACAAAGATATTTTTGAAAAAATCAGTACACAAGGGAGTTAGCCCCCTTTTTCTTAAAAAATGCAAAATGCATGTTTTAAGAAAAATGGTGCTAGCTCCCCTGAAAGACAAAAACAAATTAAATCTACGAAAATTACCAACATTTGGCTGAGACCATAATCTCTGTATGTTCCTTACTAAACAAATGACAAAAAAACATAACACACATTGTGTAGGTGGCAGCTTTTGATTATCAACAATCATCAACTTACCTCCCTTTAACATTTCTATATCATCCATCAAAAGATTATTGGCAAATATGAATCTGTTTATAGGGATATTTAGTACTCACTTAAGTGTGCTTACATCAAACATTGTTTTATTTTAACGCAGTTTAATTTTTTGTAGGCCCTCAAAAACTGGCCTTTGAAAATATCAGCAAAAAAGTCGGACGTTTCTTTTTTTGTTCAGTATTTAATTTATGGCAGAATTACCCAAGAATCGAAATCAGGAGAATTAGTGGCCAATTAAAAATAACTTTTTTGTTTTGTTTTTATAATAAAACAAAATATTTTATACACATACTGTGGGATGTTACGTAAATCAAATTGAGTGCAATACAGTTATTGTTATAGTCCCTGATGTGGTGGTTGTGTGGTGATTTACCTTAACTCAGTTCTATTGATTTAGTATTCTAATAATGTCAACTTCGTGATTTCATGATGTCATGTTCTCTGCCCTTGCACTAATGCGTCCAGCTATTTTCTACTTATAATATACTGAAAGGAAAAAGAAAAGCATAATTGAAATTTCCGCTATATACTGTATGTGTAATATGATACTGCTAATCGAATGGTACAGGGTGACATTAGGCCTGTCCTTTCGGAAGAAGGTTTCAGTTCTGTTATTCATTCGATCTTTGGAGATCGCTGATATATAGCTTATATTTAGTGATCGGTGGTACATTTCCAATTTCTTTTGTTTTCTTACTTAATTTTCGATTCGGTGGTTCCACTACTCCGTCCGATAAAAGGCTCTAGGTATTGTTTAACCACTTATATGATATGTCGTCTGCTTTTTAATTTAGTATTTTGGCTGTTACTTGTGATACGCAGGCTTCATAACCCCTGCTCCCTACTAAATTCCTTTTTGTTTATTGCGCTCCTCGAGGCATAACAATTGTGTTAGATCCTGGAACCATACGCCGCTGGATATAGGGGATGAAATAAAGATACAAATATTGCTATATCCACCGCCATATGCTTGCCATCTTCGGGATGGTTAAAATTCTGTACTGTTGATTTTTATGAATATTGAGTTCTGCTCACCCCGGGGCTAGAGGGCGTGAGCGGGAGCTAGCATATTTCACTACCGCTCATGAACAGTCTCAATCAAACCGAGACTCAATATTGTGTATGTGTCGTGCTCGGCCGTTTCCAAAGGTCCATAGTCATACTCTTTTTTAAACAATACCGAACACACCCCTTTAAAGTTTCATTATAGACAGAATGCACATTTTTCTCAAGCAGGTAAGCAAACTTAGGCTTTAAACGTTGCAATCTCTAAACATTAAAAACACAACTGAAATGGCTTGACTTTTTCAAGCGAAACTTCAACATTAAAGAATTTCGTGTAACAATGTCAGAGTTGTCCTTTCTATAATTAGTTGTAAACCCTTTTTGTACAAAACGCGTTGAGATATATGATCTGGAATATTACGTGGAATTAGGTATAGTATATAATAGTGAAGTATAAGCAATTTTTTGATTATGCGTTTCTTTTTCCTTTCAGTATACATATACCTGATGTTTAGAAAATATATGATGAAATCGTATTTACTAATTGCCGTGTTCACTAATTGCCGTTTGACTTTCTTTTTTATAAATCTCCTTGGTAAGTCTTACATGTATTACGCTATGTCTAATGTTTGTGGTAATGCGGTTTTCAATGGTCCAATTTAGCTTTTCTATTTCTCCGAAATCCATATTTATTCCTGGAAAAAAATATTATATACGAAATTTATCTCATCACAATTAAATGGATGTTTTACGAAGCAAAAAAAAAAAGGTGTATGTTTTATGTCATGTTAAACATGATTCTCTTGAGAAAAATAGTTTTATTAAATATAACGGTAAAAATCGATTTGCAATGTGAGATGTGCTTTAGAGTTAAAGGAAGTATTGCCTGAAGCGTATAACGTTCCTTTCTCATTTAAAAAAGCAGGATGTAAAATTGCTTCTGGAATTTCATTACATTTGAAATTCCCTGAAGCAATATTTAAATTGCGCGCTACAAATAAGCGCAGTTTGTAAAATGGTATTGGAATTCATTCTATTTCCCGTTTGCTTTGATTTGCATGAGACAAATTTTGTGTGTGTTTTTGCATTATCTGGTACCCCTTTAATTCCGTTAAGCGATGGGAAAGCTTATATATAAGCGGGGCTCAAATTTAAGCTGGCGTACTGGCGAAATGCAAGTGACAATTTCAGAATGCCAGAATGTTCAAGTACTGGCAAAAATGTGCAAGTGCATCAAAATACCTTACGTGTTTAATTTAGAATACCATGTCTGCATTTGTTTGAAACATGTACTTTCATATCAATGGTGTTTTAATATTTTTAAGTTTTTCTGATATGTCTTTGTATGACACATATGGAATCTAGCATGTTTGCTAATAATGAATCATCTTGTGCGTTTTACTTATTTGTTACATATTTGTACTTACACACACAACCGTAGAAATTTCAAGTAACGTTTTCGTTTTGTCAGTTACAAAAAATGCTACTGGCGAAATGTTGCCAGTCCAAATTGTCGCTAAATTTGAGCCCTGTATAATTAGAATTTTATAACAGAATTATTTCGACCATAAAACATGTTTAAAAACAGTTTTACTGGAAAAATGCGACAATCAGTTTAAATTACGTATTAAATATTTTACAATATGCAAACTGTTTAAGCCGAAATTAAGGTTTTATTTCATACCACAGCAAACCACTTTTTCCGTTCTTGGTGAAGGGGTTGGATAGGGTATGAAAGTTAATACTCGGACCACGTAACGTTTTTCTTGTGTACTGGAAATATGCTTTTTAACATTTAACGCATGTTATGATTTTGCCTCGCATGATACATCACACAAATACATTTCATTCGATGTAGGTCGATCAAGGCAAATGCGGAGAGTTTCCCATATACGCCAGAGATCGATCTCAGTCGTGATAATAAATACTGAAAAGGGGATTCCTTGGAAGCAACAAACCCAACCAAGAGATACCAGTAGCAGACCCGGGTTTTTTGGGTCTGTTTCTTTAGAGGTAATGTCGAGTGCAACAACTCTCACGTCTCCTAGCACTGGCTTAAACGATATTCTACTTTAAAGCCATACATTTTGGGCTTGATGATCTCAAAGGATCAGTAAGTAATAACACTACTGATTTGTAGTCGGGGCAACTTTTTACGGCCGCCACACAGCATTTAACAAAAGCTAGTATGAGTGATAATAAATACTGTAAAGGGGATCCCTTGGAAGCAACAAACCCAACCAAGGGATAAAAGTAGCAGACTCGGTTTTATTGGTCTGTTCATGAGAGGTAATGTCGAGGGCAAAACCTCTCACGCCTCCTAGCTTAAGCTACTGGATTAAGCGATAATTACTTTAAATCCATACAGATTGGGCTTGATGATCTCAAAGAACCAGTAAGTAATAACACTAGTGATTAGTAGCGAATTTTTACGGCCGCCGCACAGCACTAAACAAACGCTAGAGTGAATGATAATACCACTGAAAAGGGGATCCTTGGAAGCAACAAACCCAAAAAAGAGATAAAAGTAAATATTACTCGATTTTATTGAGTCTGTTCATGAGAGGTAATGTCGAGTGCAACACCTCTACGCCTCATATAAAAGTGACGACGATTAATCAGCCGGTTACCATTGTCGATGAGGCAGTTCATCACTGACATTTTTTAGATTCAAAAACAAAATGATGAAATGTCTTGAACGCTCATACGTCTTTTTGACGCAAATTATCAGTGTACATATTATGCATAATTTCTTTGCAGAAGTTGGAGCAACAAGAACCGTTAAGGTTACGAGAAGACACATGTGCAACCTTATCGTACTTTTCGGGAGTTAGGTAGACGTCATTATAATTGTCAACGTTGCAGTGGTTATACAAGTAGGTAGAAAAGTCGAACAGAATATGTAGCTTTCACAGAAGACATTCAACCACAAACAACAATTACCCTATAACCATGTGAAACATGATTCCCTGCCAGGGAAAACAGGGTGCTGAAGATTTAATTTTAATATATGTTTTTGGATTGCTGAGTTCTATGAATGCTGCATGTTCTGTTCGACTTTTGGATCTACTATGATGCTTTCTCTCCATTACCTAACAAATGCAAATGGTTTATTACCGAAAATGATGGAATTATCTTGACAGAACGGCTCGCAACAAATAAACAACACTATATACCAACCTCTCTTAATCAACAGTGAGAAGGTATTAAAACCTGGCGATTTGTGTTTCCAGCACAATTCATTTTTGAGAGGTGAAAGGTAGTCTTGTGTTAACATATTGTCATCCCCAATATAACGGGACATCGGGGACAGTATAAAAATAAAGCGCTCCACACCAGGCTATATCCATTATTATTGCATACGCAGTTACAAGCTCCGTTTACTTTCAATGTAACAGGAAACATCAATATTCGCCCATATTGACGTGTAGTAAAGTCCTAGTGGGTGTGTAATGTATACTTGTTCGTGCAATTTCTGTGCATGTCAAAGAAAGTATGTCACGTGATGTAAACAATGTTGATTTCATTCTGAAAATTCCCATTATATAATGACAGTATGTTTGTTTTCAAATAAATGTTTTTGGTGAAAATTAACTGGTACAACCTATTTTAATCTCTCTTAAATTTAAAATGCGTGTGCAATAAAGAAGTTATTAGATTTGCATTGAGATATATGCACTTGTTCTTCTGCGCTATACATATAGCGCTCCTAAAGTCGCGCAATATTGTTACGCTGAGATACTCGGGAATATATCGCAATACAAATCACCTATAAGTAGGTAATACAAGTAAAGCGCAAACATTAACATCTGCTATATGTATAAAACCTAGAAATTACTCATTGAACAGTCTCAATCAAACCAAGACTGCAATATTTCGTATGTGTAGTGTTCGGCCATTTCCAAGGTCCATTATCATACTCTTTGAAAGAAGTCAGAGCAACAAAAAACGTTAAAAGGACAAGGACGACACACAAACGACGTCACCCGACACTTTTCGAGAGTTAGGTAGATGTCGTGATAGGTTCCTCAATATTTATACGGTCATCGTACTTATCAAAATGTAAATCGTGGCCAAATGTAAATGGGTCAACCACTAAACACGCAATGCTTATACAAATAAAGGGGTCACAAGCTGTTTTGATAATCTAACTTTTATACCTATCTTGTCACACAACAACAGGCTCGTTTTATTTTAGAGGTATGTGAGAAAAACGATTTATATAAAATATAATGAGTAGATCTAGATATAAATTAAAAAATTAAAAGACGGGCTAACACAGAGAAATGATTGAAATGTAATTATCTAAATTCCGATTTTCACTAAATCACACGCATAAAACAGTTAAATTCGATGATATAAACGTTCATATGTGTTATACGTGTTTTACATGGATGTTAAGGAAGGTCAACAACACCATTGCATGAATACCTCATAACACTAATTTTGGTAAGGTTTTATTCATCGTGGCAATGTTTTAATGCATAACGAAACCTGCAGATAAATTTCTTAGCACCTTCGAAAAAAGTGGTAGATAAACTAAATACAGAATACAGTATTACCTATGTTTGGTCAGAGGGAGAAGGTGTTAGTAGAAGGTTTGCGAGTAAGTAAATAGTATAGCTAATTTAATTTACATATTTCCCATATGTTTTGTTTTACATATTTTCGCCAGAGGACATCCATACATTTACATTTATGAGGCGCGTATAAGCGCACACCTTTAATGTTCGTTTAAATTATTTTATATATTCTTCGAGTTTGTGAAGCACCG